>JAUIMM010001210.1:0-397490 GCA_031769625.1 Taudactylus pleione
CTACCCTGCTCCCACCGCTACACCCTCCCCCTCTACCCTGCTCCCACCGCCACACCCTCACCCCTACCCTGCTCCCACCGCTATACCCTCCCCCTCTACCTGCTCCCACCGCTACACCCTCCCCCTCTACCCTGCTCCCACCGCTACACCTCCCCCTCTACCCTGCTCCCACCGCTACACCCTCCCCCTCTACCCTGCTCCCACCGCCACACCCTCACCCCTACCCTGCTCCCACCGCTATACCCTCCCCCTCTACCCTGCTCCCACCGCCACCCTCATCCCTACCCTGCTCCCACCGCTACACCCTCCCCTCTACCCTGCTCCCACCGCTACACCCTCCCCCTCTACCCTGCTCCCACCGCTACACCCTCCCCCTCTACCCTGCTCCCACCGCTACACCCTCCCCCTCTACCCTGCTCCCACCGCCACACCCTCACCCCTACCCTGCTCCCACCGCTATACCCTCCCCCTCTACCTGCTCCCACCGCCACACCCTCATCCCCTACCCTGCTCCCACCGCTACACCCTCCCCTCTACCCTGCTCCACCCGCTACACCCTCCCCCTCTACCCTGCTCCCACCGCTACACCCTCCCCCTCTACCCTGCTCCCACCGCTACACCCTCCCCCTCTACCCTGCTCCCACCGCCACACCCTCACCCCTACCCTGCTCCCACCGCTACACCCTCCCCCTCTACCCTGCTCCCACCGCCACACCCTCACCCCTACCCTGCTCCCACCGCTACTACCCTCCCCCTCTACCCTGCTCCCACCGCCACACCCCTCATCCCCTACCCTGCTCCCACCGCTACACCCTCCCCTCTACCCTGCTCCCACCGCTACACCCTCCCCCTCTACCCTGCTCCCACCGCTACACCCTCCCCCTCTACCCTGCTCCCACCGCTACACCCTCCCCTCTACCCTGCTCCCACCGCCACTACCCACGCTACTCCCCTCTACCCTGCTCCCACCGCTACACCCCCTCTACCCTACTCCACGCTACACCTCCCCTCTACCTGCTCCACCGCCACACCCTCACCCCTACCCTGCTCCCACCGCTATACCCTCCCCCTCTACCCTGCTCCCACCGCTACACCCTCCCCCTCTACCCTGCTCCCACCACTACACCCTCCCCCTCTACCCTGCTCCCACCGCACACCCTCCCCCTACCCTGCTCCCACCGCTATACCTCCCCCTCTACCCTGCTCCCACCGCTACACCCTCCCCTCTACCCTGCTCCCACCGCTACACCCTCCCCCTCTACCCCTGCTCCCACCGCTACACCCTCCCCCTCTACCCTGCTCCCACCGCCACACCCTCACCCCTACCCTGCTCCCACCGCTATACCCTCCCCCTCTACCCTGCTCCCACCGCCACACCCTCATCCCTACCCTGCTCCCACGCTACACCTCCCTCTACCCTGCTCCCACCGCTACACCCTCCCCCTCTACCCTGCTCCCACCGCTACAACCCTCCCCCTCTACCCTGCTCCCACCGCTACACCCTCCCCCTCTACCCTGCTCCCACCGCCACACCCTCACCCCTACCCTGCTCCCACCGCTACACCCTCATCCCTACCCTGCTCCCACCGCTACACCTCCCCTCTACCCTGCTCCCACCGCTACACCCTCCCCCTCTACCCTGCTCCCACCGCTACACCCCTCCCCCTCTACCCTGCTCCCACCGCTACACCCTCCCCCTCTACCCTGCTCCCACCGCCACACCCTCACCCCTACCCTGCTCCCACCGCTACACCCTCCCCCTCTACCCTGCTCCCCACCGCCACACCCTCACCCTACCCTGCTCCCACCGCTATACCCTCCCCCTCTACCCTGCTCCCACCGCCACACCCTCATCCCTACCCTGCTCCCACCGCTACACCCTCCCCTCTACCCTGCTCCCACCGCTACACCCTCCCCCTCTACCCTGCTCCCACCGCTACACCCTCCCCCTCTACCCTGCTCCCACCGCTACACCCTCCCCCTCTACCCTGCTCCCACCGCCACACCCTCACCCCTACCCTGCTCCCACCGCTATACCCTCCCCCTCTACCCTGCTCCCACCGCTACAACCCTCCCCCTCTACCCTGCTCCCACCGCTACACCCTCCCCCTCTACCCTGCTCCCACCGCCACACCCTCACCCCTACCCTGCTCCCACCGCTATACCCCTCCCCCTCTACCCTGCTCCCACCGCCACACCCTCATCCCTACCCTGCTCCCACCGCTACCACCCTCCCCTCTACCCTGCTCCCACCGCTACACCCTCCCCCTCTACCCTGCTCCCACCGCTACACCCTCCCCTCTACCTGCTCCCACCGCTACACCCTCCCCTCTACCCTGCTCCCACCGCCACACCCTCACCCCTACCTGCTCCCACCGCTATACCCTCCCCCTCTACCCTGCTCCCACCGCCACACCCTCATCCCTACCCTGCTCCCACCGCTACACCCTCCCCTCTACCCTGCTCCCACCGCTACACCCTCCCCCTCTACCCTGCTCCCACCGCTACAACCCTCCCCCTCTACCCTGCTCCCACCGCTACAACCCTCCCCCTCTACCCTGCTCCCACCGCCACACCCTCACCCCTACCCTGCTCCCACCGCTACACCCTCCCCCTCTACCCTGCTCCCACCGCCACACCTCACCCCTACCCTGCTCCCACCGCTATACCCTCCCCCTCTACCCTGCTCCCACCGCCACACCCTCATCCCTACCCTGCTCCCACCGCTACACCCCTCCCCCTCTACCCTGCTCCCACCGCTACACCTCCCCCTCTACCCTGCTCCCACCGCTACACCCTCCCCCTCTACCCTGCTCCCACCGCTACACCCTCCCCCTCTACCCTGCTCCCACCGCCACACCCCTCACCCCTACCCTGCTCCCACCGCTATACCCTCCCCCTCTACCCTGCTCCCACCGCTACACCCTCCCCCTCTACCCTGCTCCCACCGCTATACCCTCCCCCTCTACCCTGCTCCCACCGCTACACCCTCCCCCTCTACCCTGCTCCCACCGCTACACCCTCCCCCTCTACCCTGCTCCCACCGCCACACCCTCACCCCTACCCTGCTCCCACCGCTATACCCTCCCCCTCTACCCTGCTCCCACCGCCACACCCTCATCCCTACCCTGCTCCCACCGCTACACCCTCCCCCTCTACCCTGCTCCCACCGCTACACCCTCCCCCTCTACCCTGCTCCCACCGCTACACCCCTCCCCCTCTACCCTGCTCCCACCGCCACACCCTCACCCCTACCCTGCTCCCACCGCTATACCCTCCCCCTCTACCCTGCTCCCACCGCTACACCCTCCTGCTCTACCCTGCTCCCACCGCTACAACCCTCCCCCTCTACCCTGCTCCCACCGCTACACCCTCCCCCTCTACCCTGCTCCCACCGCCACACCCTCACCCCTACCCTGCTCCCACCGCTATACCCTCCCCCTCTACCCTGCTCCCACCGCCACACCCTCATCCCTACCCTGCTCCCACCGCTACACCCTCCCCCTCTACCCTGCTCCCACCGCTACACCCTCCCCCTCTACCCTGCTCCCACCGCTACACCCTCCCCCTCTACCCTGCTCCCACCGCTACACCCTCACCCCTACCCTGCTCCCACCGCTATACCCTCCCCCTCTACCCTGCTCCCACCGCTACACCCTCCCCCTCTACCCTGCTCCCACCGCCACACCCTCACCCCTACCCTGCTCCCACCGCTATACCCTCCCCCTCTACCCTGCTCCCACCGCTACACCCTCCTGCTCTACCCTGCTCCCACCGCTACACCCTCCCCCTCTACCCTGCTCCCACCGCTGCACCCTCCCCCTCTACCCTGCTCCCACCGCCACACCCTCACCCCTACCCTGCTCCCACCGCTATACCCTCCCCCTCTACCCTGCTCCCACCGCCACACCCTCATCCCTACCCTGCTCCCACCGCTACACCCTCCCCCTCTACCCTGCTCCCACCGCTACACCCTCCCCCTCTACCCTGCTCCCACCGCTACACCTTCCCCCTCTACCCTGCTCCCACCGCTACAACCCTCACCCCTACCCTGCTCCCACCGCTATACCCTCCCCCTCTACCCTGCTCCCACCGCTACACCCTCCTGCTCTACCCTGCTCCCACCGCTACACACCCTCCCCCTCTACCCTGCTCCCACCGCTACACCCTCCCCCTCTACCCTGCTCCCACCGCCACACCCTCACCCCTACCCTGCTCCCACCGCCACACCCTCCCCCTCTACCCTGCTCCCACCGCCACACCCTCACCCCTACCCTGCTCCCACCGCCACACCCTCACCCCTACCCTGCTCCCACCGCCACACCCTCACCCCTACCCTGCTCCCACCGCCACACCCTCACCCCTACCCTGCTCCCACCGCCACACCCTCATCCCTACCCCCACCGCCACACCCTCATCCCTACCCTGCTCCCACCGCCACACCCTCATCCCTACCCTGCTCCCACCGCTACAACCCTCACCCCTACCCTGCTCCCACCGCTATACCCTCCCCCTCTACCCTGCTCCCACCGCCACACCCTCATCCCTACCCTGCTCCCACCGCCACACCCTCATCCCTACCCTGCTCCCACCGCCACACCCTCACCCCTACCCTGCTCCCACCGCCACACCCTCATCCCTACCCTGCTCCCACCGCCACACCCTCACCCCTACCCAGCTCCCTCCGCTATACCCTCACCCCTACCCTGCTCCCACCGCCACACCCTCATCCCTACCCTGCTCCCACCGCCACACCCTCATCCCTACCCTGCTCCCACCGCCACACCCTCATCCCTACCCTGCTCCCACCGCTACACCCTCACCCCTACCCTGCTCCCACCGCTATACCCTCCCCCTCTACCCTGCTCCCACCGCCACACCCTCATCCCTACCCTGCTCCCACCGCCACACCCTCATCCCTACCCTGCTCCCACCGCCACACCCTCACCCCTACCCTGCTCCCACCGCCACACCCTCATCCCTACCCTGCTCCCACCGCCACACCCTCACCCCTACCCAGCTCCCTCCGCTATACCCTCACCCCTACCCTGCTCCCACCGCTACACCCTCATCCCTACCCTGCTCCCACCGCCACACCCTCATCACTACCCTGCTCCCACCGCCACACCCTCATCCCTACCCTGCTCCCACCGCTATACCCTCCCCCTCTACCCTGCTCCCACCGCCACACCCTCATCCCTACCCTGCTCCCACCGCCACACCCTCATCCCTACCCTGCTCCCACCGCCACACCCTCACCCCTACCCAGCTCCCTCCGCTATACCCTCACCCCTACCCTGCTCCCACCGCTACACCCTCATCCCTACCCTGCTCCCACCGCCACACCCTCATCCCTACCCTGCTCCCACCGCCACACCCTCACCCCTACCCAGCTCCCTCCGCTATACCCTCACCCCTACCCTGCTCCCACCGCCACACCCTCATCCCTACCCTGCTCCCACCGCCACACCCTCATCCCTACCCTGCTCCCACCGCCACACCCTCATCCCTACCCTGCTCCCACCGCTACACCCTCACCCCTACCCTGCTCCCACCGCTATACCCTCCCCCTCTACCCTGCTCCCACCGCCACACCCTCATCCCTACCCTGCTCCCACCGCCACACCCTCATCCCTACCCTGCTCCCACCGCCACACCCTCACCCTGCTCCCACCGCCACACCCTCATCCCTACCCTGCTCCCACCGCCACACCCTCACCCCTACCCAGCTCCCTCCGCTATACCCTCACCCCTACCCTGCTCCCACCGCTACACCCTCATCCCTACCCTGCTCCCACCGCCACACCCTCATCCCTACCCTGCTCCCACCGCCACACCCTCATCCCTACCCTGCTCCCACCGCTATACCCTCCCCCTCTACCCTGCTCCCACCGCCACACCCTCATCCCTACCCTGCTCCCACCGCCACACCCTCATCCCTACCCTGCTCCCACCGCCACACCCTCATCCCTACCCTGCTCCCACCGCCACACCCTCATCCCTACCCTGCTCCCACCGCCACACCCTCATCCCTACCCTGCTCCCACCGCCACACCCTCATCCCTACCCTGCTCCCACCGCTACACCCTCACCCCTACCCTGCTCCCACCGCTATACCCTCCCCCTCTACCCTGCTCCCACCGCCACACCCTCATCCCTACCCTGCTCCCACCGCCACACCCTCATCCCTACCCTGCTCCCACCGCTACACCCTCATCCCTACCCTGCTCCCACCGCTATACCCTCCCCCTCTACCCAGCTCCCTCCGCTATACCCTCACCCCTACCCTGCTCCCACCGCTACACCCTCATCCCTACCCTGCTCCCACCGCCACACCCTCATCCCTACCCTGCTCCCACCGCCACACCCTCATCCCTACCCTGCTCCCACCGCCACACCCTCATCCCTACCCTGCTCCCACCGCCACACCCTCATCCCTACCCTGCTCCCACCGCTACACCCTCATCCCTACCCTGCTCCCACCGCTACACCCTCATCCCTACCCTGCTCCCACCGCCACACCCTCATCCCTACCCTGCTCCCACCGCCACACCCTCATCCCTACCCTGCTCCCACCGCTATACCCTCCCCCTCTACCCAGCTCCCTCCGCTATACCCTCACCCCTACCCTGCTCCCACCGCTACACCCTCATCCCTACCCTGCTCCCACCGCCACACCCTCATCCCTACCCTGCTCCCACCGCCACACCCTCATCCCTACCCTGCTCCCACCGCTACACCCTCATCCCTACCCTGCTCCCACCGCTACACCCTCATCCCTACCCTGCTCCCACCGCCACACCCTCATCCCTACCCTGCTCCCACCGCCACACCCTCATCCCTACCCTGCTCCCACCGCTATACCCTCCCCCTCTACCCAGCTCCCTCCGCTATACCCTCACCCCTACCCTGCTCCCACCGCTACACCCTCATCCCTACCCTGCTCCCACCGCCACACCCTCATCCCTACCCTGCTCCCACCGCCACACCCTCATCCCTACCCTGCTCCCACCGCCACACCCTCATCCCTACCCTGCTCCCACCGCCACACCCTCATCCCTACCCTGCTCCCACCGCCACACCCTCATCCCCTTACCTCAACCTGGATGCATTCAGCTGAGTTTACCCCATTCCAATACCCAAACCTGCACCCCATACCGGTGTACACAGTACATATAAACATACATACAGTCATGCAGCAGCGGGTGTCCATAAGATTATATATATCTATATCCCCGGGGCACACATCGCACATGAGCCGGAGCTGCTGTGACTCGGGGCTCAGGACTCTGATCCGCTGATACCCCGGGGTCACCCCGCTCTCACCCTGCGACCTCCTCATCAGATCCGCCTTCAGGGGGGTCCTGAAACTACCGCCGGCCGCCTCGTCCATGCTGCTCCCGGTCTCAGGCTGGTCGGTCAGCGCTTCCGTTGCACCGCGGTCACGGTGGCCAAGTCTCCGGTGATAACGGTCACCGCGCGCCACATTCAAACCTCAGCGCGCGCACACCCCCGTCGGTGACGTCAGAGCGGCAGGTGCGCGCTCCCATAACAGCCAAGCGCACACCCGTCACCCACTCACCGGGAGCGCGCAGCGCGTACACCCACTCTATAGATATATATATATATATATAGCTCATCTATATATCCCACATACTTGTCTTAAAGGAATTCAGAAAATCATTGGGTCACATTAGAAACTTTCAGTCTCTGGGAAAGTGGATGATTTAGTTATATAGTGTCATAAACTGACCACATTGGTAACATGCATCTCATAGCAGAGTAAGATATACCTCATAAACAGTTATACATGTCTACAAAACGTTTGTCTTATCTACCAGATGTAATAAATGAACTTTTCTATCTCTCTCTTACAGCAAGCCTGCTAGATGACCCTTACTTGAGCCTGACAAATACTCTTAAATATGTGTGTGAGTAAATCAGTGACAGGTGAGGGAGGTACATTGCAAACATATGTGTGATCACCACAGAAATAAAGATTCCCTCCAGCACACTGCAGCAATATCAACAAAAAGACTTGAATCCTACATGATAATAGAGATTCAAAGGTATTAGTTACATACATTTGCAAATATATGAATAAGCGCCAGGCCATCGTCAAGGCTCCTCTATACCGGCGTACCTAACATTAAGGGGTTCACGTCCGAGGCGCAGGGCAGCCCAAAATAATCCAGCCAAGGACCATCCCCAGGGCATCACACGAAAAAGGGAAGAAAGGTGATAGTGAAGTCTAAAGTATAGATGTGGTAAGATAATCAATAAGTGTTAATATAATAAGAAAGAATTAAAATTACTTAAGTAATAAACAAATAGGTGAGGAAAAAATATCTATGTGAATTAAGTGGTGATGCCCTGAAAAAGGCCCAGCCAGAGCCACCCCGGAGCCCCCACACCCAAACGCTCACCCCAAAATAATTATTGCTACATAATAGTAGCAACCACTCTGGGTCATATAATCACTATTAATGGACTGCATGATAACAGCACATGTATAAGCTGAGAGCTGACTCACCTAGGAGGTACCCCAAAAACCTCCAAATGGCACTATACAGACCAGCACATCCTCCCAATGCTGGCTCCCTTCATGCCTCTCAGAACTGCTAATAGAAATTATGGTGGTCGCTCACATCAGCTCAATGACATCACACAGGTGCTTGTAAAGGGCGGGGTTTACACTGAACCACAGAAAAAAAGGGAGATTCCCTCCAGCTCACTGCAGCAATATTAGCAAAAATACTTGAATCCTACATGATAATAGAAATTCAGAGGTATTAGTGACATACATTTGCAAATATATGGTGGTCGCTCACATCAGCTTAATGATATTGCTCAGGTGCTTGTAAAGGGCGGGGTTTACACTGTTTATTATTTATGTAGTTTTAATTCCTTATTATTATATTATAACTTATTGATTATCTTTACACATCTATACTTTACACTTCAATATCACTTTTCTTCCATTTTTCATGTGATGCCCTGGGGATGGTCCTTGGCTAGATTCTTTTGGGCTGCCCTGCGCCTCGGACGTGAACCCCTTAATTTTAGGGACGCCGGTATAGAAGAGCCTTGATGCTGGCCTGGCACTTAATCATATATTTGCAAATGTATGCAACCAATACCTCTGAATTTCTTTTATCATGTAGGATTCAAGTATGTTTGCAAATATTTATTTTTATTTATTTATTAACAGTTTCTTATATAGCGCAGCATATTCCGTTGCGCTTTACAATTGTCAACATTAATAGAACAAAACTGGGTAATAACAGACAGATATATAGGTAGGAGGGCCCTGCTCGCAAGCT
The DNA here is from genome assembly GCA_031769625.1 of Taudactylus pleione. Classification (NCBI taxonomy): domain Eukaryota; kingdom Metazoa; phylum Chordata; class Amphibia; order Anura; family Myobatrachidae; genus Taudactylus; species Taudactylus pleione. The sequence continues at coordinate 9,324 of JAUIMM010001210.1, forward strand.
TACAATCTATAGGGAAATAGGCAGTAATACACAAGGATAGGTGCTATATATTGCATTTTGGTCCAGCCACAATGCACAGTTTCTTGGTGGGCTGCATGATCCAGTCACATAGGAATGGCGGCCAAATGTCAGGAGGATGTGAGAGAAAGACGATGTGTGAGGTTGTGTGTGGACTGTGAAGGGGATGTAATTAGATATGGAAACTATGAAGGTTATGTGGGTGGTTCTGGGATCTGATAAGCTTGCCTGAAGAGGTGAGTTTTCAGGGATCGCTTGAAGGATTGGAGACTAGAGGAAAGTCGTATTGTGTGTGGTAAGGCATTCCATAGAGTGGGTGCAGCCCGAAGAAAGTCCTGTAACCGTGAGTGGGAGCAAGTAATGCATAAGGATGAGAGACGCAGTGTGCTGGAGGGAATCTTTTTTTCTGTGGTTCAGTGTAAACCCCGCCCTTTACAAGCACCTGAGCAATATCATTAAGCTGATGTGAGCGACCACCATACTTTCTATATGTGTGATGACACTGAAATGGAACAATATGCCCTCTGAACAATTGCAAGCCTTACAATAAAGTACTGTAGGACTTACAATGTACTGTACTGCACACATCGGATCAGTATATACCTGTACTACCACTCTGCACTGACACTTCCCACCTGCACTATCCATGCATCATATTCAGGTCTTGCTGTATTCTTGTTACAGTACTGTACTTCAGTACAAAATGCATGGATTGTTCCATTGATGTGAAATGCGTGGGTTAAACAACCTATATATGGAGTTACTGTCCTGGACGGGATATGTTCGTCACCCCGGCGGTCGGGATGTTGACCCTTACATTACCGACGCCACAATCCTGGCGCCGGCATCCTGACCGCCAGGATACCGAAGGTTAGTAGCAGGGTTGGGGGGAGGGTTAAGGTTAGGGTTAGGCACTAAGGGGGAAAGTGTTAGGTTTAGGGTGCGGGGATGGGGAGGTCAGGTACGGGAAAGGGAGGGGGAGGGTTAGCATACCGACCAACAAGTGTCGGTATGCTAACCCTGTCGGGATACCAGCGTCGGGATTCTGACCGCTGGGATCCCAAGCGCTGGCATCCCGTATCCGTCTTTGGTTGCTCGATGTGCTCAGTTAGTTAGTGCGGGCAGTATTTTATATTACTTATGCACAGCATTAACAAGATTTATTTTTGAACTTAGGGCCTGACCCAGAGGTGGACGCGAGTAAAACATTGGGCGCAAACGGCCGACGTTTCACTTTTATGCGCTTGTGTCCGAGATGCACTACGCATGCGTCCTGCCATCGGACGCAGATCAGAACTGCATGGGGTGGTGGGTCAGGTCGGTGGGCATGCTGGTGTTGGGGACTGTGTCAGAAGACGCAGCTTTACTGATGCCAAATACCGTCGGACATTCTGAGCAAACGTAGAGTTGGTCAGAAGTCCGATGGTCCAGCCGATGACCTCTCGATGGTGCGCCTTTATGTACACCACGACGGATTAGAGCTGCAGCCGGTGGATGTCTCAGTAGACGGCCGACATTACATTAATATCGCAGCTGCTTCCGTTGCAGCTGCTTCTTTTTAGCTGAACCATTCCGCTTGGCACTGATGCCATTGACACCAGTATCTTCCCTCACCAATTTGGTAAGAACTTCACATTATTACTGTGAGCAACGGAGGAATCAGCTCCTACCACTATCTACCCCTCATGCTTTCTGCTTGCCTCCTGCTTCCCCTTCCTGTCCCATCCTGAGTCGTGTAAGATGCTTATAAACGCAAGAGGACACAGCCAATCAGGGCCTTCCGAGCTCCTGATTGGATTTTTTATTTTAAAAATAAGACAAGCTCCTGATTGGCCGTCCGACTATTAACTAAACTCATAGTGTTGGCAGGGCTTATCCGACCAAGGCCTGTATTCAATTTGAGGCGAAAAGCCGTTTCTGCGTGTTTTTGGCGGAAGCTTTTCGCCGATGATGTCATTTTCGCCTGTTTTGATATTACTCCGTATTCAATTTGAAAGTCTTTCCGCCTAGGCGGAAAGTCAATGCAATGTAATAGGCGGAAAAATTTCGCCTATGAATAGGAGACAGAAAAAAATGCAGAATTGGGGTTTGGGGTGCAACATTGCGGGAACCCCGGTGCAGCCTTCAGACAGTCCAGCAAAGGTAAACTGTGTCAAAAATGTTTTCAAAAAGACTTAAAGACACCCCAAAAAATGACTTTGAATTTGGGGGCGTAAAAAAAAAATGTTGGGGGACAAAGTTAAAAACTAGCGAACTTGACTCTGGGGGTGTCCCCAAGTATGCCTAAGTGTTTTTTTGATTGCAGGTGCTTGCGGCAGGTGGATTTTTCACGATTTTTCAACATTACTTTAGCAACTTTTAAATATGCTGGCCCCCATTTTCCAGTACCCCAAATTTGCTGGGATAAGTTACTTTATGCAAAAAAAACTTCTGAATACTATTCTGCACCACGTATAGAAAAACGCTATTTAGCAGCTATTGAGCCCGTTTAAAAACACTAAGGGCTCTATTTACTACAATCCGCATATTGAATGCGGATTGTAGTGTGATATTACCGAGTGAATTCGCATTGCGAATTCAGGCAATATCACAGGGATTTACTATAAATCCCTTACAGGGACAGAGCTTGCGATAAAGCTCTGTCCCTGCGGATCCCCTCCGCACTCTAGTTGCGGTATTTTCAGAAAATATACCGCGACTTAGAGCCCGCGCATGCGCCGACCCACAGTCGCTTCTACCCCCACCGACGCTAAGCCCCGCCCCCCGGCGCTAAGCCCCGCCCCCGCGATCGTGGACCCCCGCAACCCCCCCTCCCCGCGACCCCCCCCTCCCTTCATTGCACTTACCTGCATCCTCCTGGCCTCCGGTGATCTTCTCTGGGCTTCCCGATCAGGTGATCTCCCATACTGCACTGGGGCCCGATCACCTGATGACCGGGCAGCAGTGCACTGTGGGAGACCAGCTGACCGGAGAGGAGCCATCACCGGAGGCCCGATCACCAGTCCCTGGAGTCAGGTAAGTAAAAAAAAAATGTTTCATTTTTTTTTTTTCTATTTTTTACAGCAATCAGCTTGCGGTCTATTTAGACCACATAGCTGATTACTGGTACCGGCTCCCGGCTCTGCTCTCCCCGTTAGAGCAGAGTGGGAGCCCGGTAACCGGGGGAGACCCTGGATAACGCCACCTCCAGGTGGCGTTATTATCACAGGGCTTCCCCCGGTATTTTTTTATAATTTATTTTTAGTAACTATGGTCGGATCACATTTCCCATTACAATTATGGGAAATGCGATCTGCTTCACTAAAAATAAGTGATACTTAGCGGTTGGAGTAGAATTTTACTAATTCTACTCCAATTGCCCTATAGTAGCTACAGGTGAAACTAAAATAATGTGAAAAGGGTGTGAAAACACCCTTTTTCACTTTATTTTAGTAAAAATAATGTTAATAAATAGAGCCCAAAGGGCTCTATTTATTAACATTATTTTTACTAAAATACAGTGAAAAAGTGTGTTTTGTGTTTTCACACCCTTTTCACATTATTTTAGTATAACCTAAAGTTACTAAAGGGCAATTGGAGTAGAATTCGTAAAATTCTACTCCAACCCCTAAGTATCACTTATTTTTAGTAAGCAGATCGCATTTCCCATAATTGTAATGGGAAATGTGATCTGGTCAAAGTTACTAAAAATAAAATGTGAAAAAATACCGGGGGAAGCCATGTGATAATAACGCCAGCTGTAGGTGGCGTTATCCAGGGTCTCCCCCGGTTACCAGACTCCTGCTCCTCTCTGACGGGGAGAGCAGAGCCCGAAGCCAGCCACAGTGATCAGCTGTGTGGTCTAAACAGACCACATGCTGATTCACAGTAACAAAAAAACAAACTTACCTGACTCTAGGTTCGGGGCTCCGGTGATGTCCTCCCTCCGGTCAGCTGGTCTCCCATGCTGCACTGCGACCCGGTCGTCACCTGACAGGGTCCCAGTGCAGTATAGGATGTCAGCTGACCGGAGAACATCACTGGAGCCCGGATCATGCAGGTAAGTGTAATTAAGGGAGAAGGGGGGTTCGCGGGGGGTCTGCGATCGCGGCCGGTCGGCGCATGCGCGGGGCACTTGTAACGATATTTTTTTGTGAAAATACAGTGACTAGTGTGTGGAGGGGATTTGCAGGGACAAAGCTTTATCGCAAGATTTGTAGTAAATCCCTGTGATATTGCCTTTACAATTAGGAAGAAACCAGTAATAAAATAAAACTGGGTAATAACAGACAAAGTGGACCCTTCTTGCATGCTTATGCACTATAGGGAAATACAGTAAGTTTGTGATACAAAAGGATAGGTGCTATCTGTTGCGTATTGGCCCAGCCAGATTGCAGAGGCTCTTGGTGAGCTGTATGATCCAGTCACACAGGAATGTTGGCCTGGGGTCAGAGGGATGTGTGAGTGTAAATATAACATATCTAACGTTATGTGTGTGCTGTATAGCGGGGATGTAATTGGGTAGGATAGCTTATGGAGGATATGTGTGGGCAGTATAGTGGGGATGTAATTGGGTAGGATAGCTTATGGAGGATATGTGTGTGCTGTATAGCGGGGATGTAATTGGGTAGGATAGCTTATGGAGGATATGTGTGGGCAGTATAGTGGGGATGTAATTGGGTAGGATAGCTTATGGAGGATATGTGTGTGCTGTATAGAGGTGATGTATGTGCTGTATATAGGGGATGTAATTGGGTAGGATAGCTTATGGAGGATATGTGTGTGCTGTATAGAGGGGATGTATGTGCTGTATAGAGGGGATGTAATTGGGTAGGATAGCTTATGGAGGATATGTGTGTGCTGTATAGAGAAGATGTAATTGGGTAGGATAGCTTATGGAGGTTATGTGTGTGCTGTATAGAGGGGATGTAATTGGGTAGGATAGCTTATGGAGGATATGTGTGTGCTGTATAGAGGGGATGTATGTGCTGTATAGAGGGGATGTAATTGGGTAGGATAGCTTATGGAGGATATGTGTGTGCTGTATAGAGGGGATGTATGTGCTGTATAGAGGGGATGTAATTGGGTAGGATAGCTTATGGAGGATATGTGTGGGCTGTATAGAGGGGATGTAATTGGGTAGGATAGCTTATGGAGGATATGTGTGGTCTGTATAGAGGGGATGTAATTGGGTAGGATAGCTTATGGAGGATAAGCGTGGGCTGTATAGAGGGGATGTAATTGGGTAGGATAGCTTATGGAGGATATGTGTGTGCTGTATAGAGGGGATGTAATTGGGTAGGATAGCTTATGGAGGATATGTGTGTGCTGTATAGATGGAATGTAATTGGGTAGGATTGCTTATGGAGGATATATGTGTGCTGTATAGATGGGATGTATGTGCTGTATAGAGGGGATGTAATTGGGTAGGATAGCTTATGGAGGATATGTGTGTGCTGTATAGATGGGATGTAATTGGGTAGGATAGCTTATGGAGGATATGTGTGTGCTGTATAGATGGGATGTAATTGGGTAGGATAGCTTATGGAGGTAATGTGTGTGCTGTATAGATGGGACATATGTGCTGTATAGAGGGGATGTAATTGGGTAGGATAGGTTATGGAAGATATGTGTGTGTGCTGTATAGAGGGGATGTAATTGAATAGGATAGCTTATAGAGGTTATGTGTGTGCTGTATAGTGAGGATGTAATTGGGTAGGATAGCTTATGGAGGTTATGTGTGTGCTGTATAGTGGGGATGTAATTGGGTAGGATAGATTATGGAAAATATGTGTGCTGTATAGAGGGTATGTAATTGGATAGGATAGATTATGGAGGATATGTGTGTGCTGTATAGTGAGGATGTAATTGTGTAGGATAGCTTATGGAGGATATGTGTTTTCTGTATAGAGGGGATGTAATTGGGTGGGATAGCTTATGGAGGATATGTGTGTGCTGTATAGAGGGGATGTAATTGGGTAGGATAGCTTATGGAGGTTATGTGTGTGCTGTATAGTGATGATGTAATTGGGTAGGATAGCTTATGGAGGTTATGTGTGTGCTGTATATAGGGGATGTAATTGGGTAGGATAGCTTATGGAGGTTATGTGTGTGTGCTGTATAGTGGGGATGTAATTGGGTAGGATAGCTTATGGAGATTATGTGTGTGCTGTATAGTGGGGATGTAATTGGGTAGGATAGATTATGGAAAATATGTGTGCTGTATAGAGGGTATGTAATTGGGTAGGATAGCTTATGGAGATTATGTGTGTGCTGTATAGTGGGGATTTAATTGGGTAGGATAGCTTATGGAGGTTATGTGTGGGCTGTATAGAGGAGATGTAATTGGGTAGGATAGCTTATGGAGGTTATGTGTGGGCTGTATAGAGGGGATGTAATTGGGTAGGATAGCTTATACAGGTTATGTGTGTGCTGTATAGTGAGGATGTAATTTGGTAGGATAGCTTATGGAGGTTATGTGTGTGCTGTATAGTGAGGATGTAATTGGATAGGATAGATTATGGAGGATATGTGTGTGCTGTATAGTGAGGTTGTAATTGGGTAGGATAGCTTATGGAGGATATGTGTTTGCTGTATATAGGGGATGTAATTGGGTAGAATAGCTTATGGAGGTTATGTGTGTGTGCTGTATAGTGGGGATGTAATTGGGTAGAATAGATTATGGAGGATATGTGTGTGCTGTATAGTGGGGATGTAATTGGATAGGATAGATTATGGAGGATATGTGTGTGCTGTATAGTGAGGTTGTAATTGGGTAGGATAGCTTATGGAGGATATGTGTTTGCTGTATATAGGGGATGTAATTGGGTTGGATAGCTTATGGAGGTTATGTGTGTGTGCTGTATAGTGGGGATGTAATTGGGTAGGATAGCTTATGGAGGTTATGTGTGTGTGCTGTATAGTGGGGATGTAATTGGGTAGGATAGCTTATGGAGGTTATGTGTGTGCTGTATATAGGGGATGTAATTGGGTAGAATAGCTTATGGAGGTTTATGTGTGTGGGCTGTATAGTGGGGATGTAATTGGGTAGGATAGCTTATGGAGGTTATGTGTGTGCTGTATAGAGGGTATTTAATTGGGTAGGATAGCTTATGGAGGTTATGTGTGGGCTGTATAGAGGAGATGTATTTGGGTAGGATAGCTTATGGAGGTTATGTGTGTGCTGTATAGAGGGGATGTAATTGGGTAGGATAGCTTATGGAGGTTATGTGTGGGCTGTATAGAGGGGATGTAATTGGGTAGGATAGCTTATGGAGGTTATGTGTGGGCTGTATAGTGGGGATGTAATTGGGTAGGATAGCTTATGGAGGTTATGTGTGTGCTGTATAGAGGGGATGTAATTGGGTACAATAGCTTATGGAGGTTATGTGTGGGCTGTATAGAGGAGATGTAATTGGGTAGGATAGCTTATGGAGGTTATGTGTGTGCTGTATAGAGGGGATGTAATTGGGTAGGATAGCTTATGGAAGTTCTGTGTGGGCTGTATAGAGGGGATGTAATTGGGTAGGATAGGTTATGGAAGATATGTGTGTGCTGTATAGAGGGAATGTAATTGAGTAGGATAGCTTATACAGGTTATGTGTGTGCTGTATAGTGAGGATGTAATTGGGTAGGATAGCTTATGGAGGTTATGTGTGTGCTGTATAGTGGGGATGTAATTGGGAAGGATAGATTATGGAGGATATGTGTGTGCTGTATAGTGAGGTTGTAATTGGGTAGGATAGCTTATGGAGGATATGTGTTTGCTGTATAGAGGGGATGTAATTGGGTGGGATAGCTTATGGAGGTTATATGTGTGTGCTGTATAGTGAGGATGTAATTGGGTAGGATAGCTTATGGAGGTTATGTGTTTGCTGTATATAGGGGATGTAATTGGGTAGAATAGCTTATGGAGGTTATGTGTGTGTGCTGTATAGTGGGGATGTAATTGGGTAGGATAGCTTATGGAGGTTATGTGTGTGCTGTATAGAGGGCATTTAATTGGGTAGGATAGCTTATGGAGGTTATTTGTGGGCTGTATAGAGGAGATGTATTTGGGTAGGATAGCTTATGGAGGTTATGTGTGTGCTGTATAGAGGGGATGTAATTGGGTAGTATAGCTTATGGAGGTTATGTGTGGGCTGTATAGAGGGCATGTAATTGGGTAGGATAGCTTATGGAGGATATGTGTGTGCTGTATAGAGGGGATGTAATTGGGTAGGATAGCTTATGGAGGTTATGTGTGGGCTGTATAGAGGGGATGTGATTGGGTAGGATAGTTTATGGAGGTAATGTGTGTGCTGTATAGAGGGGATGTAATTGGGTAGGATAGCTTATGGAGGATATGTGTGGGCTGTATAGAGGGGATGTAATTGGGTAGGATAGCTTATGGAGGATATGTGTGTGCTGTATAGAGGTAGGATAATTGGGTAGGATAGCTTATGGAGGTTATGTGTGGGCTGTATAGTGGGAATGTAATTGGGTAGGATAGCTTATGGAGGATATGTGTGGGCTGTATAGAGGGGATGTAATTGGGTAGGATAGCTTATGGAGGATATGTGTGTGCTGTATAGAGGTAGGATAATTGGGTAGGATAGCTTATGGAGGTTATGTGTGGGCTGTATAGTGGGAATGTAATTGGGTAGGATAGCTTATGGAGGATATGTGTGTGTGCTGTATAGAGGGGATGTAATTGGGTAGGATAGCTTATGGAGGATATGTGTGTGGTGTATAGAGGGGATGTAATTGGGTAGGATAGCTTATGGAGGATATGTGTGTGTGTGCTGTATAGAGGGGATGTAATTGGGTAGGATAGCTTATGGAGGATATGTGTGTGTGCTGTATAGAGGGGATGTAATTGGGTAGGATAGCTTATGGAGGATATGTGTGTGGTGTATAGAGGGGATGTAATTGGGCAGAATAGCTTATGGAGGATATGTGTTTGCTGTATAGTGGGGATGTAATTGGGTAGTATAGCTTATGGAGGATACGTGTGTGTGCTGTATAGAGGGGATGTAATTGGGTAGGATAGTTTATGGAGGATATGTGTGGGCTGTATAGTGGGGATGTAATTTGGTAGGATAGCTTATGGAGGTTATGTGTGTGCTGTATAGAGGGGATGTAATTGGGTAGGATAGCTTATGGTGGTTATGTGTGTGCTGTATAGAGAGGATGTAATTGGGTAGGATAGCTTATGGAGGATATGTGTGTGCTGTATAGAGGAGATGATGTAATTGGGTAGGATAGCTTATGGAGGTTATGTGTGTGCTGTATAGTGGGGATGTAATTGGATAGGATAGCTTATGGAGGATATGTGTGGGCTGTATAGTGGGGATGTAATTGGGTAGGATAGCTTATGTAGGATATGTGTGTGCTGTATAGAGGGGATGTAATTGGGTAGGATAGCTTATGGAGGATATGTGTGTGTTGTATAGATGGAATGTAATTGCGTAGGATAGCTTATGGAGGATATATCTGTGCTGTATAGATGGGATGTATGTGCTGTATAGAGGGGATGTAATTGGGTAGGATATCTTATGGAGGATATGTGTGTGCTGTATAGATGGGATGTAATTGGGTAGGATAGCTTATGGAGGATATGTGTGTGCTGTATAGATGGGATGTAATTGGGTAGGATAGCTTATGGAGGTAATGTGTGTGCTGTATAGAGGGGATGTAATTGGGTAGGATAGCTTATGTAGGATATGTGTGGGCTTTATAGTGGGGATGTAATTGGGTATGATAGCTTATGGAGGATATGTGAGGGCTTTATAGTGGGGATGTAATTGGGTATGATAGCTTATGGAGGATATGTGGGTAGTACTGGAATGTAATGAGCTGCCTAAGAGGTGAAGTCTCATGGAACGCTTGAACGTTTGGAGACTAGAGGAAATGATTATTGTGTATGGGGTGGGGGCATTCCATAGAGTGGGGGGCAGCCCGAAAAAAGTTCTTTAACTATGAATGCAAGGAAGTAATGCATGTGTATGAGAGACGCAGAACTTGCGCATAGCAGAGAGGTCAAGCTGGGAGATACATTTAGATCAGTGGAGTGATGTATGTTGGTGTAGTGCTGTTTATGGCCTTGTGTGTTACCAAAATTATTTTATATTGGATTCCATAAGATCCCAGCAGCCAGTGTAGGGACTCAGTAGCAGAGCAGCAGCAGGGAGCTTTGCAAGGAAAATCAGTCCAGCTGCTGCCTTGAAAATAGATTGTAGAGGTGAAAGACCGTTTCGGGGAAGACCAGTAAGGATACAATTGCAGTAGTCACTGCTAGATATAATAAGTGCAATTATTAGTTTTTGCTGTGCGTTGTGTGAGATATGGGTGTATCCCGAACATGTTTCTTAGATGTACGTGGATTTGGAATGAAATTGAATGTGAGGATTTGGCACAGAAAATAATTTTGTATCGATAAGATTAGAAATTATATGTTGCTGGTAAGAAAGCCATTAATTAATAAAAAAAATAGGCCCCCCATGATTTTTGTGAATTCTACCACGGTACTGGAGCACATTAGCACTCAGAACATGGGCACAGCTAATAACTGGACCCACTTAATGCATGCCTCCCAACCATCCCAATTCTGACGGGACAGTACCGTGGCAGGGTGGTGGTCACGGTGGATGGGAGAGTGGGCGGAAGTGGAAGACCCCTCTCACCCACTGCAAGGGGTGAATAGATGCTGTGCGCATGCCCGCAGAGTCTGTTCACTGGAGAGAGGGTCCCAGTGTGCTGGACATACCCCTATCAGGATGAAAATGGGGGCGTGGTTTGTGAGTACAGCACCTCCCATGAGGCGACGCCCCTTGTTGCAAGGCACTGCTCCCTATTTCTGGAGTGCGCCTGACATCGTTCACAGACCTATCGGATCGGCCCTGCAGCACAGCAAATGGCGATTATTTCTGAAAGATATATCGGTCATCTGCTGGTGTGTACGGGTGACCCGCAGATCACCCATACACAAGCTGTAGGGACCTGCCGATGAGTGACAAGTCAACTAGGCGCCCACTTGTGACGTCTAGCCCGGCACATTGGGCAGACGATTGGTAAGTGTGTACGCACTTAACCAATTGTCAGGTCGACGGGTCGGCTGAACCTGACTATCTAGTATGTACCCAGCTTAAATCTCCCCCCTAGTAACAATGATCTCTGTCTGGCAGCAACAAAATCTGTTATTGGAGGTAACCTAGAGTTTACTAATATACTTTCACATTAACCTGATAACTCACTATCTACCCCCTAAGAAGTGACTGCTGTTGCCTTGTACTATCCTACTGCTGTGGTCCCCCAGAGGCTGGACCTATACCAGGCAGGAGGACATCTGTTGGCCCGTGTCACGATGCTCCATTATCAAAACCATGAACAATTATGTTTACATTTAAAATCCAAATCTCAGCTGTACTATTTTACTTTAACAGACAAAATATAGTTCATGTCACCAACTTCCTTTTTATACAGTATTTTTCTCCTATAAAACCTAAATTCTGACCCAACCGTCCTGTAATAGTAGGACATAAATGTGTTCTGTAGCACTGATATAGGGCAGATTCAGAGGTGGGCGCTAATGTATGCGCGGCTGCGATTCTTATTGGATTCTTTTTGGACTTTTTACTGTAAAAAATTAGCAAATGCTTAGCCTCCGCCTTCCCCTTGTGTACTAGCGAGCGCCGGACATTGCAGGCCCTGAGACGCCCACTTTCCATTTCCGTGGTCAGTGGAAATCCACCGCTGTACTTAAACACTCCACCATCCGCGCACTATCGCAATGACCATCTACACTTATGAAGCCCTGTGGCTGGCGCGGTGTCTCCTTCTGAACTTTCTCTAATCATGGCCTCTGTGGCTTGGGCCACGTGCTTGAGGACGCAGCTGCGCTCACTGACACGCCCGTGTCACTCTTACAACACGCCCCTGAGACCGCCTTTTTTTGCGATCACCACTAGCCGCCTCCCAGGATCACCCATGGGTTTCTGCCGCCATTACAAGCAACCTTTCTTACAAGAGACTCCATTTGCAACAGAGATCTCCACGTGCGCATGTGCCGTTGGGGTTTCTCTAATTTAGAAATGATTACCATCACTTCTATCAGTGTTTCACATCAGGGCTAGCCAACCGTGGCTGGCGTAACAAACCTCCATCGCCAGCAACTGGAAACAGTGTTCCAATACATGGCTATGGAGAGAAGCGGGAAAAGAAGACAGTTCTATTCCCCCCATTACCTGTTCTGTAGTCCATTTGTCAGCATCGTTGAGAGTCCGTGATCTTTGTACGAGTCGCTGTCTGTCCCCCATTGTCCTAACAAACACTATACGAGCAGATGGGCATAAAAAACGGTGATGTGGTCAAAATTATCGAGCGGAAAGAGCAGATATTAATGTAATGCTAGAAATGGCAGAAGAGAGATAAACAGGATCCCAGATTTGCTACGGATTAGGAATGGTGACTTGACATTACGCGTTTCAGCATCTGACCCTGATACCCTGCAGGCGTTTCCTGGATCCATCAGTTTTCCCTCATCTGTTACTGATGATTGATGGTTAGCGACGCTCATTGTCGGGATGCCTGTGGAACGGATTCCCTCTTGAGCAGACATCATTTGGCGATGCTGATAGATGTGGTCGCCGGGAGCTGCCGGCGCTGTGCCTCAATCACGCTAAGCTCACACAAGAATGTGGAAGCGTTAGCATGTGTTTGGGGGTCGTCTATTCATACAGATATGTTTTGACAGAGATTCTGATAATGTGAGAGTCAGACTAACGCGGAGATGCACTGCTGCGATGTGTTAGATACGGCCTTATCCCGAGTCGCACGCAGACGCGGCTACATCTTTTGCCGTAGCCACATCCATGTTTTTATGCTTATGCCGTAGACGATTTCCATAAAACTGAGAGGCCCACTTGCAGCGCCTGGCTCCCGTGGAAATTCGGTGCGCCATCGGAAGCAGCGACAAAACTTGCATCAGCCCCATGGGACCGATTCAGGGTTGTACGCTAATGCTCCAGCAGCTGCGATTTTCACATGCTAACGCACCAGCGGCCGGGACTTGTACCGAGACGCCCACCGGAGCCATCGCAAAGGCACAGCAACTGCGCACACATTCGCAGCCCACACACTGATCCTTGGATAATCGGTCACTCAAGTAAGTGTATAGCATGGCGGCCTGAACTGAGACACGGGAGCCGCGCTGTTTGCGTAGGAGATTGCAGACGCAGCCAGCGACACTCCCAGGGAATGGCTGCGACTCACCACTCCCTTGTCTACACCCCCAAACGGTGCCTGTCAATCACTCTGCGTGAAGGTAGGCAGCATGGCGAATGCGCAGTTTACTGGTAATCGCTCAATTGCGAAAAACACCTGCATTGCGTACAACTTTGTATCATGCCCAACGTCAGGTGCAATTGCTCAGTTTGAACATGGCGTCCTGTGTGAGCGGTGGTGCATCATTAGATGCAGCCGCTGTCAGCGACACACCAGCATCTGCATAGCCACCTCCCCGTTACCTCCTTGGAATGCCCACCGAAATCCACACTCCCTGCGTCCACATCCGTCCAGCGTCTCCCTGCACTAAATGGGGAGCGCGCATAGTGCGACTTGGACGCATACGCAATACTTAAAACATCAGCCAACCGCGCTCAGATAGTGGTTGCGTATTTCTGGCGCTAGGAGTGTTATACATCAGAAGGAGCCCAGGGAAGAGGGAATAACGATTTGCAATATGCTAATGGCGTAACCGTCCTGTTTTATCGCACCCAACGACTAACGCCAATGACAGATTGCGCGCAGCTCGGTGTGTTATACATTGTGCCCCCCTGCGTTAGTAAGCTATTAAATCACAGCATTTGTAAGGTTCAGGCCCGTGTGTGTGTGTGTGTGTAAGAATCAGAGGTGTGTGTGTGTGTGTGTGTGTGTGTGTGTGTGTGTGTGTGTGTGTGTGTGTGTGTGTGTGTGTGTGTGTGTGTGTGTGTGTGTGTGTGTGTGTGTGTGTGTGTGTGTGTGTGTGTGTGTTGCATAGTTTATCCTCCAGACAAAGTGCTGTGTTGAAGAGACATATGGAAATAATCTTTTTAAACTGTGTTATTGATTATAAATTTATATAGGGGGAAAAAGCAGAATATTTATTTAAGTTCTGAGTTTATGTGTTTGATAATAAAACGTACTATGTACCATTATGCAGGGATATCTATGTGTTTGGCGTTAGGCTGAGACACTATCAGGGATTAATTGTTAACAGGGCCAAAATCTTTTGCGGCGCAGACCCCGCCCCCCACCCCTTCTTCTTACCTTGTGTGGAGCGAGGTGATGGCGACATCTCTTTTTGGGAATATAATTTCCCGGCCCATCACAAACATGATCTCTTCACCTCTGCAAACATATACAGGCGGGATGTAACCGGCACCCCGGCGTACGGGATGCCGACGGTCTGAATACCGCCAGGGCAGGCACACCAGTGCAGAACCAAGGCTCTCAGATGCTTAGTGAATGAGGCCCCGTTACTACAACACAGAGGAAGAAGCAATGCTTATGATTTTCCGCCAATGTTCAGTAGTATTGTCACCAGCAGTATGACAAGTATCAGTGTCTCCCTTACAGCTCCCTGTATGTAATAACACAGCTCACATCTCACAGACGTTCTGCACTTGCTGCTGCTGCTGCTGCTGATCGCACCTCTGACTTTATGGGGAGCATTTATTACTAATCGCATTTGTCATCCGATCTAGGCGCGATATTAGCGCCCGTGATTGCATTGCAGAATGCGATTACGTAGGCTCATGTGTTATAGAGCACCCGCAGGGACAGGGGCCCCGAAAAGAGCCACTCCCTGCAATGTCCTCCGAGCGCAGCCCCCGGCTGCTGCGCAATACGCGGTCCCACTTACCGCACACGCACAGCGCCCATTTCCAAGGAGGGTTTCGGGGGAAACCTCTGCCAGCTGAATTCAAGATGTGTAACCCATAGACTACAAAGGGCTACCGCCATCTTCAGCTGGCGGTAGCTGCGGGTGCCAAGTTGGTAAATATGGCAGCATTGTCTAGAAACCTATGGGAGTGCGGCTGCCGGAGGAGATGGCGGGATCGCAGCAGGTATCGGAGATATCGGCTTCGGTCCCTCTGTGATACATACGGGGGAAACGTAATATTTGTGTTTAACCCCCAAAAACAGGTGTTCTCTGGGATTAAGCCACAAATACACAATGACAATTGGCCTCTATATCTTCAGAGAGTTAATGTACTACAACACCCAGGAGCTGTCTAGATCAGGGGTAGCCAACCCTGGTCCTCGAGAGCTACCAACAGTGCATGTTTTCAGGTCTCCGCACATAATCACAAGTGACATAATTAGCTCCACCTGTGGATGATCAAATGTCAATGAGTAATGAGTACACCTGTGCACCAGCTAGGTGGTCTGGAAAACGTGACCGATTAGTAGCTCTGGAGGACCGGTTGACTATCCCTGGTCTAGATACTATTTGGGGGGGGGGGGATCAATTAGACGTAATGTTCTGTATCAGCCTTGTTAATAATGTTTCCATGTGATGTTTTGGTTAATGATCTTTGCTCTTTGTGTAAGCCTCTATAAGAAATGCTGTCATTACCGATACTGCTGAGCCAACCTACTGAACCAAATTACTGGTGAAACGCGTTGGTGAAGCTTTATGCACACTTGCACTCGCTCACTGATCGCCGGTCTGTAGCTCAGACTCCAGCACCGAACAGGATCACTTCTGTGTTTCAAACGGCGTTCCAAAAGCTAAGAAGCAACCGCAAGGTGGTAAGACGTAGGATGCTGAACCACTTTATCGCAGGCCATACAAAGAGAACCCTAAAACAGTAAATGATTAACTCATCCGCATATACACGTGCTATATCATGTATGCCTGGCATTAAAGCATTGCCCATTCTAATACCTTTAAAAAAAAAAAAAAACCTACCTCTGCCACAGCAACCATTGAATCATTACACCCTTGCTGACCACCTTACCACTTCCCAATATCCTGCTAGGTGACTCCATCTGCAGAAGTTGTCACCTATACCCGGCAATGGCGGAAATGAAAAGCCGGGAAAAAATGCACATACTCGCAATTTTTTTTTTTCAAACCGGGAGATGGTACATCACAGTGTCAGTGCGTTGTATCGAGCAGCAGTTTATATAAAAGCACCGGACTGGTCAAACCACTGTGGACTGATGTCGCTTAAACGTAGATATGAAGAAGCCAAACCGATAAATTTTTCTAAACAGAACTTATGATGTTTACAACCTTAAATATAGCATTTAGCCGCGTCCACAGCACAGACGTAACAGGCATCATCGCTGCCACGTAGACTTGCCCCAGGTCTGCGGGGCACACCATAATATACGCCTCCTAGAAGACGTAAATTGAAGACACATTTTAAATCAGGAGCAAATTTTTATTTTCTTCTGATTTGCAGAGCAGCACTATGGGGGTAAACTGCGTGTGGTTTGTATCCTTTACTATAAACCCACCACATAGCCGGCGATTTTACACTAACTGCAGATTAATACTGTACACCCTCCACATTACAATCGCCTATAAGAACCCCGTGTGATGCATTTCCGCCATGTCATTTGTGAGATCAGGAGGAGCCGGGTGTCCTGTGTTTCTTGCTGGAAACATGGAGAGACCTCCGCCTGTATTTTGCCTGTATTCCCGTCCTTACAGAGACATTAAAGTGCGCTCATCGCCTGCACGCATTGGAAGCATTAATTTAGTTTTTTCCCCAGGCTCCATTCACCAGACATTTGTGAGATTACTTAAGCGAGATAGCGTTAGGCATTGAGGCTTCCCAGATCACCTCTTGGTGCAGATTACTTTGCTTGCTGTGACCTTGAAGAGAGATGATCTGGTTAATCCTAAATCTGGAGCTATTAGGAAAGTTACAACTGGCTCTCATTTATATAAAAAATATGTGTTGTTCTTCACGCAGTTATATTAATAATAATAACTCGGCTAGTATATAGCATTATTCAAGACCTTGTTTGTATATAGAAATAAAACAACAATAGCCTCAGGGGTCTATTTACTAAGCAGTGTTAGGAGACAGAGTGAAAAGTGATAAGGCGCCAGCCAATCAGCTCCCAACTGTCATTTTTCAAACACAGCCTGTGACATGGCAGTTAGGAGCTGATTGGCTGGTACCTTATCACTTTCTTATCACTTTTCACTCTGTCTCCTAACACTGCTTAGTAAATAGACCCCTCAGTGTCACAACTAGAGGCTTGTACAATAATGACATTAAACTACTGTCCAGATTAGAGCAGATTTATGGATGAATTAGTAGAAGCCTATATGGTAACTAGGGGTGGGCAAGCAGTGCTGTTGCCAATGGCGCAGGGCCCTGGGGGTGCATTGGCTTGCAGGGTGGCAGTAGTTCTGCTGCAGAGATCTGGGCACACACACTGCAGCGGGTACAGCCACCTGTAAATAAATAAGCCTATTTAAATGTTTCCAAACGCCCAGATATCTCAACTTTTTGGATGTCTGATTATGCAATTTCAAAAATAATACAATAGGGACATGAATATGAAGGCACAGCAACAGTCTGTCAGAATATAACCAAGGGGGAGATGTATTAATGGCAATATCGCCGATGCGATACATCCCCCTGGACTTCGCGTATATACCGCGGTTAATTACCGCGGTATGTACCAAGAATATCGCACAGAACAGCTCTCCCGATGAGAGCTGTCCTTTGCGATGCTGCCGGGCAGAGGAACTTCCGGGTTTAACACCCAGAAGTCCTTCTGCACATGCGCAGAGGGCCGCGGGCCGCGGGGGCTCATGGGAGGTATCCGTTCAGATCCCTCCCAGCCCCGAGCGTCGCTCTAAGAAGCCCATAGGCTTCTATTGGGTAACGCCACCTGAAGGTGGCGTTACCTAGCGACGCGAAGCAGTAGAATGCAGCGCATTCTGCTGCCTAATACATACGGGAAATGCGGTAAAACCCCCGAAAACTGCATTTTCGGGGGTTTTACCGCATTTTCGCCTATGATACATCTCCCCCTTATATGGCATACAACCAGTGGTGCAGCCAGCTTTTGCATACCCTCCAACTATACCGATTTAGCAGGTTAAGTACCGTTTTTTAAAGGTCTGTACCAGCAAACAGGGGCTGTACCGTTTTGTATCGGTGGGCAGGGCCGCCAGTGTCCCAGGCCCAGACACTGGGGGGGCCTGTCCATCGCTGCTACTACTGCCCGCTATTACCCCCCTGACAGGCAGACAGTGACAGCCCCACCCCCGCCGCTGCACAATAGAGTGAGTAAAGTGACGCGTCATGAGTCACTTCTCACTCAGCCGCCCTCCCGCTCCGCCTCTTTCCTTACCTACACAGCATGGGCCGGCTTGCCCTCAATAAAGTTTTCCTCTGATCACTGAAGCCGGCGCTGCGTAACGTCATGATCACGCCGCACCGGCTTCAATGGTCAAATGAAAACTTTATTGAGGGCACGCTGAATGAGAGAGAGGAGCCGCAGCGGTCGTGTGAGGAGCCGCCCGAAGCAGACAGAAGAAGGGAGGAGTGAGTAAGGTAAGGTGAGCGTGCCACTCGCTGTGTGTCCTTTCTCCCAGAGTTCCGGGCCATTGACTCTGTATTCAAACAGTCAATAGAGCACAGCCTCCATGCACACGCCCCTTTATATGTAAACACGCCCCCTTTAGAAATGTTGCCACGCCCATGCACCAACCCCCAAACGACTTAACGATCCCTCGACCAAACAGACTAACCTGGTCGATATCGACCAGGTTGGCCTGATAGCATGGGCGATGGTTGATATCGATATCGGCCATCCGTGCCCGCGCATCGACCATCGTTTGGTCGTTAGAGGGGCTGAAAAAAAGAACAATACAAATGATCAAATGATATCATTATCGTTTATTTCGTTCTTTTAAGATGGACCTTGGCCCTGATTCAGAGCCGCTCACAAGCAGCCCGATGTTTAGGCACTGCGCATTCGCCGCGTCCAGCGTGCGCGATCCCCGACGAGCGACTGAAGTTCAGTCGCTACGGGTCTTGCAACAAGACGGGGCGGCTGTCAATGGTGAGTGACAGCTCGCTCCGTTTTGTGGGCGGGTAGGGGGGGTGGCTGGACGAACGCAGGCGTTCCCTTAGGAATGCCTGGCGATTGTAGGAAGGTCTTACTGACATCACTACTGATGTCAGCAGTGGATTTACTGCTCTATAAGAGCAGGAAATCCACTCGGCCTTGCAGCAGCCTAGACCCTACCGTAGTGTCTCGTCGCAAGGTTAATGGTCGCAGTTATCGAGAAAGTCTCCTGGCCGCTCGAACAAGCTGTGGGTGGTCTCCCACAACTTTGCGAGTGGCCAGTGAACAAAAAAAAAAAAACGCCCACAATCCCAGCATGCGGGCAGCGGCAGCAGCGAGCGGCTCTGAATCAGGGCCCTTGTGTATGCACCATAAGATTTATGTTTAGAATGTAAAACTTTCTTTCTACCACCAGGGGGCAGTGTCAGGTCACACACTATTTCAAAATCTTTCACAATCATTTGATTTGCTTGCAAAAAATAATATTTTGTAATGTTATTCCCGATAGTCACATTAATTGAAAAATTATTGCACAAGATCAGCAATATTTTCAAGCTCATAAAATTGTTTTACAGCATAAAAATATGCAGAACGTTTCTTTGTTTCCCAAATATTTGCATTCCTCGAAGTCAGAATCTGACGTTTACAGCATCAATCTGGGGCGAGCAATCTGCCTTATTAAGAATATCAGAATTAAGTGAACTCCTTTGCATTTCTTATTTTGCTGTAATAAATATACACAGCAGTCAACAACAAAAAAGAGGATGATCAAAACTTCCGTGCAATTGGATGCTGCCTTCCTCCGCAAGCACCTGGGTGTCACCAAACACCCCACCAATATGACAGTAGACAAATTCGGAGATTAGAGGTGCTTCCTAGGTTCTCCTAATTGTTAGAAGCTTGCTTGTTCACTCCCCAAGCGTAGGTATATGCAAAAAAGGGGAAGGATAAAAAACAATGGACCTCATTCAGACTCACTCGCAAGCGGGTCGATGTTTAGGCCCTGCGCACGCACAGCGGCCGCACTGCGCGTGCGCAAGCCCCGGGGCGAAAGAGATATTCTCTCGCTCCGGGGCTCGCTACAAAAGGGACGGCTGACGATGTTGATCGACAGTGCGACCCTTTTTGTAGGCGGGGCGGGGGGGTGGTTTCACAAATGGAGGCGTTACTTAAGGAACGCCTGCCATTTGTGGGCGGCCGCACTGACATCAGCAGTGATGTCAGTGGGGAGCTTCCTGCTCGATCAGAGCAGGAAGCTCCCTAGGCCTTGCGGTTGCCGAGACCCAACCTCAAGGGTCTCGTCGCAAGCCCCGCTGGTCGCGATGGTCTTAACCATCGCGACCATCAACCTGGTCGCTCGCTAAAGCTGTGGGTGGGAACCCACAGCTTAGCTAGCGACCAGGAGGCCGCACTTCAAAAGACTAGTGCCCGCCCTCATTCAGAACGAGCGCTCGCATTTTGCGAGCGCCTCTGAATGAGGGCCAATATGTGTAGTAACGTTTAAAAAAAAAAGGTATAAAAAGCATTCCTTTATTCCACAGCACCAAATACGTAATAGAGGGAAAGGTTATACCAAAAGATCATACACCCCTTATAGATGGTATATCCTGTGCTGGAAATTATCTGGTTCACCCCACACTGTGCAGGAAAAATATATTTTCAATGGGGCGTACTCCACTCTGTTATAGATGGGATAATGTATATAAAGGTATCTTTAATAAACGTACCGTACTCGCAGAAGACATATACGTTATCCTCCTATCAAGGTATCTTTAGATCATATGTGGATACACACCAGGAGCATCCGATGACTTTAGATTCCAAGGTTAATTTTATTCAATAAAACAATAGCACTATTCAAATTCAAAAAACATCATGTCCCGTCATTTCGCTACTGGTAATGCTGCAGTCAGCATGTTAGACAATATCACGTTGCACGGTCGCGTGTGCTTGTAGGTCACGTGTGAGAGGCTGTAATACTTTGCACTCCCCAAAAGTGAGACCCAGAGGTGCCTCACATCATCCATAGCTGGGAACCTGAGGGCACTCATAGCATCCATAGCTGAGACCCAAAGGTGCCTGACATCGTACATAGCTGGGAACCTGACGGCACTCAGAGCATCCATAGCTAAGACCCAGAGGTGCCTCACATCATCCATAGCTGGGAACCTGATGGCACTCATAGCATCCATAGCTGAGACCCAAAAGTGCCTGACATCGTACATAGCTGGGAACCTGATGGCACAGAGCATCCATAGCTAAGACCCAAAGGTGCCTGACATCGTACATAGCTGGGAACCTGATGGCACAGAGCATCCATAGCTAAGACCCAGAGGTGCCTCACATCATCCATAGCTGGGAACCTGAGGACACTCATAGCATCCATAGCTAAGACCCAGAGGTGCCTCACATCATCCATAGCTGGGAACCTGATGGCACTCAGAGCATCCATAGCTAAGACCCAGAGGTTCCTCACATCATCGATAGCTGGGAACCTGAGGGCACTCATAGCATCCATAGCTAAGACCCAAAGGTGCCTGACATCGTACATAGCTGGGAACCTGACGGCACTCAGAGCATCCATAGCTAAGACCCAGAGGTTCCTCACATCATCCATAGCTGGGAACCTGAGGGCACACATAGCATCCATAGCTGAGACCCAAAGGTGTCTGACATCGTACATAGCTGGGAACCTGAGGGCACTCATAGCATCCATAGCTAAGACCCAGAGGTGCCTCACATCATCCATAGCTGGGAACCTGACGGCACTCAGGGCATCCATAGCTGAGACCCAAAGGTGCCTGACATCGTACATAGCTGGGAACCTGACGGCACTGATAGCATCCATAGCTAAGACCCAGAGGTGCCTGACATCGTACATAGCTGGGAACCTGACGGCACTCATAGCATCCATAGCTAAGACCCAGAGGTGCCTCACATCATCCATAGCTGGGAACCTGAGGGCACTCAGAGCATCCATAGCTGAGACCCAAAGGTGCCTGACATCGTACATAGCTGGGAACCTGACGGCACTCAGAGCATCCATAGCTAAGACCCAAAGGTGCCTGACATCGTACATAGCTGGGAACCTGACGGCACTCAGAGCATCCATAGCTAAGACCCAAAGGTGCCTGACATCGTACATAGCTGGGGAACCTGATGGCACAGAGCATCCATAGCTAAGACCCAAAGGTGCCTCACATCATACATAGCTGGTAACCTGGCAGCACTCATAGCATCCATAGCTGAGACCCAGAGGTGCCTCACATCATCCATAGCTGGGAACCTGAGGGCACTCATAGCATCCATAGCTGAGACCCAAAGGTGCCTGACATCGTACATAGCTGGGAACCTGAGGGCACTAATAGCATCCATAGCTAAGACCCAGAGGTGCCTGACATCGTACATAGCTGGGAACCTGACGGCACTCATAGCATCCATAGCTAAGACCCAGAGGTGCCTCACATCATCCATAGCTGGGAACCTGAGGGCACTCATAGCATCCATAGCTGAGACCCAAAGGTGCCTGACATCGTACATAGCTGGGAACCTGAGGGCACTCATAGCATCCATAGCTAAGACCCAGAGGTGCCTGACATCGTACATAGCTGGGAACCTGACGGCACTCAGAGCATCCATAGCTAAGACCCAGAGGTGCCTCACATCATCCATAGCTGGGAACCTGAGGGCACTCAGAGCATCCATAGCTGAGACCCAAAGGTGCCTGACATCATCCATAGCTGGGAACCTGACGGCACTCAGAGCATCCATAGCTAAGACCCAAAGGTGCCTGACATCGTACATAGCTGGGATCCTGACGGCACTCAGAGCATCCATAGCTAAGACCCAAAGGTGCCTGACATCGTACATAGCTGGGGAACCTGATGGCACAGAGCATCCATAGCTAAGACCCAAAGGTGCCTCACATCATACATAGCTGGTAACCTGGCAGCACTCATAGCATCCATAGCTGAGACCCAGAGGTGCCTCACATCATCCATAGCTGGGAACCTGAGGGCACTCATAGCATCCATAGCTGAGACCCAAAGGTGCCTGACATCGTACATAGCTGGGAACCTGAGGGCACTCATAGCATCCATAGCTAAGACCCAGAGGTGCCTGACATCGTACATAGCTGGGAACCTGACGGCACTCAGAGCATCCATAGCTAAGACCCAGAGGTGCCTCACATCATCCATAGCTGGGAACCTGAGGGCACTCAGAGCATCCATAGCTGAGACCCAAAGGTGCCTGACATCATCCATAGCTGGGAACCTGACGGCACTCAGAGCATCCATAGCTAAGACCCAAAGGTGCCTGACATCGTACATAGCTGGGAACCTGACGGCACTCAGAGCATCCATAGCTAAGACCCAAAGGTGCCTGACATCGTACATAGCTGGGGAACCTGATGGCACAGAGCATCCATAGCTAAGACCCAAAGGTGCCTCACATCATACATAGCTGGTAACCTGGCAGCACTCATAGTATCCATAGCTGAGACCCAGAGGTGCCTCACATCATCCATAGCTGGGAACCTGAGGGCACTCATAGCATCCATAGCTGAGACCCAAAGGTGCCTGACATCGTACATAGCTGGGAACCTGAGGGCACTCATAGCATCCATAGCTAAGACCCAGAGGTGCCTGACATCGTACATAGCTGGGAACCTGACAGCACTCAGAGCATCCATAGCTAAGACCCAGAGGTGCCTCACATCATCCATAGCTGGGAACCTGAGGGCACTCAGAGCTTCCATAGCTGAGACCCAAAGGTGCCTGACATCATCCATAGCTGGGAACCTGACGGCACTCACAGCATCCATAGCTAAGACCCAAAGGTGCCTGACATCGTACATAGCTGGGTACCTGACGGCACTCAGAGCATCCATAGCTAAGACCCAAAGGTTCCTGACATCGTACATAGCTGGGGAACCTGATGGCACAGAGCATCCATAGCTAAGACCCAAAGGTGCCTCACATCATACATAGCTGGTAACCTGGCAGCACTCATAGCATCCATAGCTGAGACCCAGAGGTGCCTCACATCATCCATAGCTGGGAACCTGAGGGCACTCATAGCATCCATAGCTAAGACCCAAAGGTGCCTGACATCGTACATAGCTGGGAACCTGAGGGCACTCATAGCATCCATAGCTAAGACCCAGAGGTGCCTGACATCGTACATAGCTGGGAACCTGAGGGCACTCAGAGCATCCATAGCTGAGACCCAAAGGTGCCTGACATCGTACATAGCTGGGAACCTGACGGCACTCAGAGCATCCATAGCTAAGACCCAGAGGTTCCTCACATCATCCATAGCTGGGAACCTGAGGGCACTCATAGCATCCATAGCTGAGACCCAAAGGTGTCTGACATCGTACATAGCTGGGAACCTGAGGGCACTCATAGCATCCATAGCTAAGACCCAGAGGTGCCTGACATCGTACATAGCTGGGAACCTGACGGCACTCATAGCATCCATAGCTAAGACCCAGAGGTGCCTCACATCATCCATAGCTGGGAACCTGAGGGCACTCAGAGCATCCATAGCTGAGACCCAAAGGTGCCTGACATCGTACATAGCTGGGAACCTGATGGCACAGAGCATCCATAGATAAGACCCAGAGGTTCCTCACATCATCGATAGCTGGGAACCTGAGGGCACTCATAGCATCCATAGCTGAGACCCAAAGGTGCCTGACATCGTACATAGCTGGGAACCTGACGGCACTCAGAGCATCCATAGCTAAGACCCAGAGGTTCCTCACATCATCCATAGCTGGGAACCTGAGGGCACTCATAGCATCCATAGCTGAGACCCAAAGGTGTCTGACATCGTACATAGCTGGGAACCTGAGGGCACTCATAGCATCCATAGCTAAGACCCAGAGGTGCCTCACATCATCCATAGCTGGGAACCTGACGGCACTCAGAGCATCCATAGCTGAGACCCAAAGGTGCCTGACATCGTACATAGCTGGGAACCTGACGGCACTGATAGCATCCATAGCTAAGACCCAGAGGTGCCTGACATCGTACATAGTTGGGAACCTGACGGCACTCATAGCATCCATAGCTAAGACCCAGAGGTGCCTCACATCATCCATAGCTGCGAACCTGAGGGCATTCAGAGCATCCATAGCTGAGACCCAAAGGTGCCTGACATCGTACATAGCTGGGAACCTGACGGCACTCAGAGCATCCATAGCTAAGACCCAAAGGTGCCTGACATCGTACATAGCTGGGAACCTGACGGCACTCAGAGCATCCATAGCTAAGACCCAAAGGTCCCTGACATCGTACATAGCTGGGGAACCTGATGGCACAGAGCATCCATAGCTAAGACCCAAAGGTGCCTCACATCATACATAGCTGGTAACCTGGCAGCACTCATAGCATCCATAGCTGAGACCCAGAGGTGCCTCACATCATCCATAGCTGGGAACCTGAGGGCACTCATAGCATCCATAGCTGAGACCCAAAGGTGCCTGACATCGTACACAGCTGGGAACCTGAGGGCACTCATAGCATCCATAGCTAAGACCCAGAGGTGCCTGACATCGTACATAGCTGGGAACCTGACGTCACTCATAGCATCCATAGCTAAGACCCAGTGGTGCCTCACATCATCCATAGCTGGGAACCTGAGGGTACTCAGAGCATCCATAGCTGAGACCCAAAGGTGCCTGACATCATCCATAGCTGGGAACCTGACGGCACTCAGAGCATCCATAGCTAAGACCCAAAGGTGCCTGACATCGTACATAGCTGGGAACCTGACGGCACTCAGAGCATCCATAGCTAAGACCCAAAGGTGACTGACATCATACATAGCTGGGGAACCTGATGGCACAGAGCATCCATAGCTAAGACCCAAAGGTGCCTCACATCATACATAGCTGGTAACCTGGCAGCACTCATAGCATCCATAGCTGAGACCCAGAGGTGCCTCACATCATCCATAGCTGGGAACCTGAGGGCACTCATAGCATCCATAGCTGAGACCCAAAGGTGCCTGACATCGTACATAGCTGGGAACCTGACGGCACTCAGAGCATCCATAGCTAAGACCCAGAGGTGCCTCACATCATCCATAGCTGGGAACCTGAGGGCACTCAGAGCATCCATAGCTGAGACCCAAAGGTACCTGACATCATCCATAGCTGGGAACCTGACGGCACTCAGAGCATCCATAGCTAAGACCCAAAGGTGCCTGACATCGTACATAGCTGGGGAACCTGATGGCACAGAGCATCCATAGCTAAGTCCCAAAGGTGCCTCACATCATACATAGCTGGTAACCTGGCAGCACTCATAGTATCCATAGCTGAGACCCAGAGGTGCCTCACATCATCCATAGCTGGGAACCTGAGGGCACTCATAGCATCCATAGCTGAGACCCAAAGGTGCCTGACATCGTACATAGCTGGGAACCTGAGGGCACTCATAGCATCCATAGCTAAGACCCAGAGGTTCCTGACATCGTACATAGCTGGGAACCTGACAGCACTCAGAGCATCCATAGCTAAGACCCAGAGGTGCCTCACATCATCCATAGCTGGGAACCTGAGGGCACTCAGAGCTTCCATAGCTGAGACCCAAAGGTGCCTGACATCATCCATAGCTGGGAACCTGACGGCACTCACAGCATCCATAGCTAAGACCCAAAGGTGCCTGACATCGTACATAGCTGGGTACCTGACGGCACTCAGAGCATCCATAGCTAAGACCCAAAGGTGCCTGACATCGTACATAGCTGGGGAACCTGATGGCACAGAGCATCCATAGCTAAGACCCAAAGGTGCCTCACATCATACATAGCTGGTAACCTGGCAGCACTCATAGCATCCATAGCTGAGACCCAGAGGTGCCTCACATCATCCATAGCTGGGAACCTGATGGCACTCATAGCATCCATAGCTGAGACCCAAAGGTGCCTGACATCGTACATAGCTGGGAACCTGAGGGCACTCATAGCATCCATAGCTAAGACCCAGAGGTGCCTGACATCGTACATAGCTGGGAACCTGACGGCACTCAGAGCATCCATAGCTGAGACCCAAAGGTGCCTGACATCGTACATAGCTGGGAACCTGACGGCACTCAGAGCATCCATAGCTAAGACCCAGAGGTTCCTCACATCATCCATAGCTGGGAACTTGAGGGCACTCATAGCATCCATAGCTGAGACCCAAAGGTGTCTGACATCGTACATAGCTGGGAACCTGAGGGCACTCATAGCATCCATAGCTAAGACCCAGAGGTGCCTGACATCGTACATAGCTGGGAACCTGACGGCACTCATAGCATCCATAGCTAAGACCCAGAGGTGCCTCACATCATCCATAGCTGGGAACCTGAGGGCACTCAGAGCATCCATAGCTGAGACCCAAAGGTGCCTGACATCGTACATAGCTGGGAACCTGATGGCACAGAGCATCCATAGCTAAGACCCAGAGGTGCCTCACATCATCCATAGCTGGTAACCTGGCAGCACTCATAGCATCCATAGCTGAGACCCAGAGGTGCCTCACATCATCCATAGCTGGGAACCTGAGGGCACTCATAGCATCCATAGCTGAGACCCAAAGGTGCCTGACATCGTACATAGCTGGGAACCTGAGGGCACTCATAGCATCCATAGCTAAGACCCAGAGGTGCCTGACATCGTACATAGCTGGGAACCTGACGGCACTCAGAGCATCCATAGCTGAGACCCAAAGGTGCCTGACATCGTACATAGCTGGGAACCTGACGGCACTCAGAGCATCCATAGCTAAGACCCAGAGGTTCCTCACATCATCCATAGCTGGGAACTTGAGGGCACTCATAGCATCCATAGCTGAGACCCAAAGGTGTCTGACATCGTACATAGCTGGGAACCTGAGGGCACTCATAGCATCCATAGCTAAGACCCAGAGGTGCCTGACATCGTACATAGCTGGGAACCTGACGGCACTCATAGCAGCCATAGCTAAGACCCAGAGGTGCCTCACATCATCCATAGCTGGGAACCTGAGGGCACTCAGAGCATCCATAGCTGAGACCCAAAGGTGCCTGACATCGTACATAGCTGGGAACCTGATGGCACAGAGCATCCATAGCTAAGACCCAGAGGTGCCTCACATCATCCATAGCTGGGAACCTGAGGACACTCATAGCATCCATAGCTAAGACCCAGAGATGCCTCACATCATCCATAGCTGGGAACCTGATGGCACTCAGAGCATCCATAGATAAGACCCAGAGGTTCCTCACATCATCGATAGCTGGGAACCTGAGGGCACTCATAGCATCCATAGCTGAGACCCAAAGGTGCCTGACATCGTACATAGCTGGGAACCTGACGGCACTCAGAGCATCCATAGCTAAGACCCAGAGGTTCCTCACATCATCCATAGCTGGGAACCAGAGGGCACTCATAGCATCCATAGCTGAGACCCAAAGGTGTCTGACATCGTACATAGCTGGGAACCTGAGGGCACTCATAGCATCCATAGCTAAGACCCAGAGGTGCCTCACATCATCCATAGCTGGGAACCTGACGGCACTCAGAGCATCCATAGCTGAGACCCAAAGGTGCCTGACATCGTACATAGCTGGGAACCTGACGGCACTGATAGCATCCATAGCTAAGACCCAGAGGTGCCTGACATCGTACATAGCTGGGAACCTGACGGCACTCATAGCATCCATAGCTAAGACCCAGAGGTGCCTCACATCATCCATAGCTGGGAACCTGAGGGCATTCAGAGCATCCATAGCTGAGACCCAAAGGTGCCTGACATCGTACATAGCTGGGAACCTGACGGCACTCAGAGCATCCATAGCTAAGACCCAAAGGTGCCTGACATCGTACATAGCTGGGAACCTGACGGCACTCAGAGCATCCATAGCTAAGACCCAAAGGTCCCTGACATCGTACATAGCTGGGGAACCTGATGGCACAGAGCATCCATAGCTAAGACCCAAAGGTGCCTCACATCATACATAGCTGGTAACCTGGCAGCACTCATAGCATCCATAGCTGAGACCCAGAGGTGCCTCACATCATCCATAGCTGGGAACCTGAGGGCACTCATAGCATCCATAGCTGAGACCCAAAGGTGCCTGACATCGTACACAGCTGGGAACCTGAGGGCACTCATAGCATCCATAGCTAAGACCCAGAGGTGCCTGACATCGTACATAGCTGGGAACCTGACGTCACTCATAGCATCCATAGCTAAGACCCAGTGGTGCCTCACATCATCCATAGCTGGGAACCTGAGGGTACTCAGAGCATCCATAGCTGAGACCCAAAGGTGCCTGACATCATCCATAGCTGGGAACCTGACGGCACTCAGAGCATCCATAGCTAAGACCCAAAGGTGCCTGACATCGTACATAGCTGGGAACCTGACGGCACTCAGAGCATCCATAGCTAAGACCCAAAGGTGCCTGACATCGTACATAGCTGGGGAACCTGATGGCACAGAGCATCCATAGCTAAGACCCAAAGGTGCCTCACATCATACATAGCTGGTAACCTGGCAGCACTCATAGCATCCATAGCTGAGACCCAGAGGTGCCTCACATCATCCATAGCTGGGAACCTGAGGGCACTCATAGCATCCATAGCTGAGACCCAAAGGTGCCTGACATCGTACATAGCTGGGAACCTGACGGCACTCAGAGCATCCATAGCTAAGACCCAGAGGTGCCTCACATCATCCATAGCTGGGAACCTGAGGGCACTCAGAGCATCCATAGCTGAGACCCAAAGGTACCTGACATCATCCATAGCTGGGAACCTGAGGGCACTCAGAGCATCCATAGCTGAGACCCAAAGGTGCCTGACATCGTACATAGCTGGGAACCTGATGGCACAGAGCATCCATAGCTAAGACCCAGAGGTGCCTCACATCATCCATAGCTGGTAACCTGGCAGCACTCATAGCATCCATAGCTGAGACCCAGAGGTGCCTCACATCATCCATAGCTGGGAACCTGAGGGCACTCATAGCATCCATAGCTGAGACCCAAAGGTGCCTGACATCGTACATAGCTGGGAACCTGAGGGCACTCATAGCATCCATAGCTAAGACCCAGAGGTGCCTGACATCGTACATAGCTGGGAACCTGACGGCACTCAGAGCATCCATAGCTGAGACCCAAAGGTGCCTGACATCGTACATAGCTGGGAACCTGACGGCACTCAGAGCATCCATAGCTAAGACCCAGAGGTTCCTCACATCATCCATAGCTGGGAACTTGAGGGCACTCATAGCATCCATAGCTGAGACCCAAAGGTGTCTGACATCGTACATAGCTGGGAACCTGAGGGCACTCATAGCATCCATAGCTAAGACCCAGAGGTGCCTGACATCGTACATAGCTGGGAACCTGACGGCACTCATAGCAGCCATAGCTAAGACCCAGAGGTGCCTCACATCATCCATAGCTGGGAACCTGAGGGCACTCAGAGCATCCATAGCTGAGACCCAAAGGTGCCTGACATCGTACATAGCTGGGAACCTGATGGCACAGAGCATCCATAGCTAAGACCCAGAGGTGCCTCACATCATCCATAGCTGGGAACCTGAGGACACTCATAGCATCCATAGCTAAGACCCAGAGATGCCTCACATCATCCATAGCTGGGAACCTGATGGCACTCAGAGCATCCATAGATAAGACCCAGAGGTTCCTCACATCATCGATAGCTGGGAACCTGAGGGCACTCATAGCATCCATAGCTGAGACCCAAAGGTGCCTGACATCGTACATAGCTGGGAACCTGACGGCACTCAGAGCATCCATAGCTAAGACCCAGAGGTTCCTCACATCATCCATAGCTGGGAACCAGAGGGCACTCATAGCATCCATAGCTGAGACCCAAAGGTGTCTGACATCGTACATAGCTGGGAACCTGAGGGCACTCATAGCATCCATAGCTAAGACCCAGAGGTGCCTCACATCATCCATAGCTGGGAACCTGACGGCACTCAGAGCATCCATAGCTGAGACCCAAAGGTGCCTGACATCGTACATAGCTGGGAACCTGACGGCACTGATAGCATCCATAGCTAAGACCCAGAGGTGCCTGACATCGTACATAGCTGGGAACCTGACGGCACTCATAGCATCCATAGCTAAGACCCAGAGGTGCCTCACATCATCCATAGCTGGGAACCTGAGGGCATTCAGAGCATCCATAGCTGAGACCCAAAGGTGCCTGACATCGTACATAGCTGGGAACCTGACGGCACTCAGAGCATCCATAGCTAAGACCCAAAGGTCCCTGACATCGTACATAGCTGGGGAACCTGATGGCACAGAGCATCCATAGCTAAGACCCAAAGGTGCCTCACATCATACATAGCTGGTAACCTGGCAGCACTCATAGCATCCATAGCTGAGACCCAGAGGTGCCTCACATCATCCATAGCTGGGAACCTGAGGGCACTCATAGCATCCATAGCTGAGACCCAAAGGTGCCTGACATCGTACACAGCTGGGAACCTGAGGGCACTCATAGCATCCATAGCTAAGACCCAGAGGTGCCTGACATCGTACATAGCTGGGAACCTGACGTCACTCATAGCATCCATAGCTAAGACCCAGTGGTGCCTCACATCATCCATAGCTGGGAACCTGAGGGTACTCAGAGCATCCATAGCTGAGACCCAAAGGTGCCTGACATCATCCATAGCTGGGAACCTGACGGCACTCAGAGCATCCATAGCTAAGACCCAAAGGTGCCTGACATCGTACATAGCTGGGAACCTGACGGCACTCAGAGCATCCATAGCTAAGACCCAAAGGTGCCTGACATCGTACATAGCTGGGGAACCTGATGGCACAGAGCATCCATAGCTAAGACCCAAAGGTGCCTCACATCATACATAGCTGGTAACCTGGCAGCACTCATAGCATCCATAGCTGAGACCCAGAGGTGCCTCACATCATCCATAGCTGGGAACCTGAGGGCACTCATAGCATCCATAGCTGAGACCCAAAGGTGCCTGACATCGTACATAGCTGGGAACCTGACGGCACTCAGAGCATCCATAGCTAAGACCCAGAGGTGCCTCACATCATCCATAGCTGGGAACCTGAGGGCACTCAGAGCATCCATAGCTGAGACCCAAAGGTACCTGACATCATCCATAGCTGGGAACCTGACGGCACTCAGAGCATCCATAGCTAAGACCCAAAGGTGCCTGACATCGTACATAGCTGGGGAACCTGATGGCACAGAGCATCCATAGCTAAGTCCCAAAGGTGCCTCACATCATACATAGCTGGTAACCTGGCAGCACTCATAGTATCCATAGCTGAGACCCAGAGGTGCCTCACATCATCCATAGCTGGGAACCTGAGGGCACTCATAGCATCCATAGCTGAGACCCAAAGGTGCCTGACATCGTACATAGCTGGGAACCTGAGGGCACTCATAGCATCCATAGCTAAGACCCAGAGGTGCCTGACATCGTACATAGCTGGGAACCTGACAGCACTCAGAGCATCCATAGCTAAGACCCAGAGGTGCCTCACATCATCCATAGCTGGGAACCTGAGGGCACTCAGAGCTTCCATAGCTGAGACCCAAAGGTGCCTGACATCATCCATAGCTGGGAACCTGACGGCACTCACAGCATCCATAGCTAAGACCCAAAGGTGCCTGACATCGTACATAGCTGGGTACCTGACGGCACTCAGAGCATCCATAGCTAAGACCCAAAGGTGCCTGACATCGTACATAGCTGGGGAACCTGATGGCACAGAGCATCCATAGCTAAGACCCAAAGGTGCCTCACATCATACATAGCTGGTAACCTGGCAGCACTCATAGCATCCATAGCTGAGACCCAGAGGTGCCTCACATCATCCATAGCTGGGAACCTGAGGGCACTCATAGCATCCATAGCTGAGACCCAAAGGTGCCTGACATCGTACATAGCTGGGAACCTGAGGGCACTCATAGCATCCATAGCTAAGACCCAGAGGTGCCTGACATCGTACATAGCTGGGAACCTGACGGCACTCAGAGCATCCATAGCTGAGACCCAAAGGTGCCTGACATCGTACATAGCTGGGAACCTGACGGCACTCAGAGCATCCATAGCTAAGACCCAGAGGTTCCTCACATCATCCATAGCTGGGAACTTGAGGGCACTCATAGCATCCATAGCTGAGACCCAAAGGTGTCTGACATCGTACATAGCTGGGAACCTGAGGGCACTCATAGCATCCATAGCTAAGACCCAGAGGTGCCTGACATCGTACATAGCTGGGAACCTGACGGCACTCATAGCATCCATAGCTAAGACCCAGAGGTGCCTCACATCATCCATAGCTGGGAACCTGAGGGCACTCAGAGCATCCATAGCTGAGACCCAAAGGTGCCTGACATCGTACATAGCTGGGAACCTGATGGCACAGTGCATCCATAGCTAAGACCCAGAGGTGCCTCACATCATCCATAGCTGGGAACCTGAGGACACTCATAGCATCCATAGCTAAGACCCAGAGATGCCTCACATCATCCATAGCTGGGAACCTGATGGCACTCAGAGCATACATAGAAAAGACCCAGAGGTTCCTCACATCATCGATAGCTGGGAACCTGAGGGCACTCATAGCATCCATAGCTGAGACCCAAAGGTGCCTGACATCGTACATAGCTGGGAACCTGACGGCACTCAGAGCATCCATAGCTAAGACCCAGAGGTTCCTCACATCATCCATAGCTGGGAACCGGAGGGCACTCATAGCATCCATAGCTGAGACCCAAAGGTGTCTGACATCGTACATAGCTGGGAACCTGAGGGCACTCATAGCATCCATAGCTAAGACCCAGAGGTGCCTCACATCATCCATAGCTGGGAACCTGACGGCACTCAGAGCATCCATAGCTGAGACCCAAAGGTGCCTGACATCGTACATAGCTGGGAACCTGACGGCACTGATAGCATCCATAGCTAAGACCCAGAGGTGCCTGACATCGTACATAGCTGGGAACCTGACGGCACTCATAGCATCCATAGCTAAGACCCAGAGGTGCCTCACATCATCCATAGCTGGGAACCTGAGGGCATTCAGAGCATCCATAGCTGAGACCCAAAGGTGCCTGACATCGTACATAGCTGGGAACCTGACGGCACTCAGAGCATCCATAGCTAAGACCCAAAGGTGCCTGACATCGTACATAGCTGGGAACCTGACGGCACTCAGAGCATCCATAGCTAAGACCCAAAGGTCCCTGACATCGTACATAGCTGGGGAACCTGATGGCACAGAGCATCCATAGCTAAGACCCAAAGGTGCCTCACATCATACATAGCTGGTAACCTGGCAGCACTCATAGCATCCATAGCTGAGACCCAGAGGTGCCTCACATCATCCATAGCTGGGAACCTGACGGCACTCATAGCATCCATAGCTGAGACCCAAAGGTGCCTGACATCGTACATAGCTTGGAACCTGAGGGCACTCATAGCATCCATAGCTAAGACCCAGAGGTGCCTGACATCGTACATAGCTGGGAACCTGACGTCACTCATAGCATCCATAGCTAAGACCCAGAGGTGCCTCACATCATCCATAGCTGGGAACCTGAGGGTACTCAGAGCATCCATAGCTGAGACCCAAAGGTGCCTGACATCATCCATAGCTGGGAACCTGACGGCACTCAGAGCATCCATAGCTAAGACCCAAAGGTGCCTGACATCGTACATAGCTGGGAACCTGACGGCACTCAGAGCATCCATAGCTAAGACCCAAAGGTGCCTGACATCGTACATAGCTGGGGAACCTGATGGCACAGAGCATCCATAGCTAAGACCCAAAGGTGCCTCACATCATACATAGCTGGTAACCTGGCAGCACTCATAGCATCCATAGCTGAGACCCAGAGGTGCCTCACATCATCCATAGCTGGGAACCTGAGGGCACTCATAGCATCCATAGCTGAGACCCAAAGGTGCCTGACATCGTACATAGCTGGGAACCTGAGGGCACTCATAGCATCCATAGCTAAGACCCAGAGGTGCCTGACATCGTACATAGCTGGGAACCTGACGGCACTCAGAGCATCCATAGCTAAGACCCAGAGGTGCCTCACATCATCCATAGCTGGGAACCTGAGGGCACTCAGAGCATCCATAGCTGAGACCCAAAGGTGCCTGACATCATCCATAGCTGGGAACCTGACGGCACTCAGAGCATCCATAGCTAAGACCCAAAGGTGCCTCACATCATACATAGCTGGTAACCTGGCAGCACTCATAGCTGCCATAGCTGAGACCCAGAGGTGCCTCACATCATCCATAGCTGGGAACCTGAGGGCACTCATAGCATCCATAGCTGAGACCCAAAGGTGCCTGACATCGTACATAGCTGGGAACCTGAGGGCACTACTAGCATCCATAGCTAAGACCCAGAGGTGCCTGACATCGTACATAGCTGGGAACCTGACGGCACTCATAGCATCCATAGCTAAGACCCAGAGGTGCCTCACATCATCCATACCTGGGAACCTGAGGGCACTCAAAACATCCATAGCTGAGACCCAAAGGTGCCTGACATCGTACATAGCTGGGAACTTGACGGCACTCAGAGCATCCATAGCTAAGACCCAGAGGTGCCTCACATCATCCATAGCTGGGAACCTGAGGGCACTCAGAGCATCCATAGCTGAGACCCAAAGGTGCCTGACATCGTACATAGCTGGGAACCTGACGGCACTCAGAGCATCCATAGCTAAGACCCAAAGGTGCCTGACATCGTACATAGCTGGGGAACCTGATGGCACAGAGCATCCATAGCTAAGACCCAAAGGTGCCTCACATCATACATAGCTGGTAACCTGGCAGCACTCATAGCATCCATAGCTAAGACCCAGAGGTGCCTCACATCATCCATAGCTGGGAACCTGAGGGCACTCATAGCATCCATAGCTGAGACCCAAAGGTGCCTGACATCGTACATAGCTGGGAACCTGAGGGCACTCATAGCATCCATAGCTAAGACCCAGAGGTGCCTGACATCGTACATAGCTGGGAACCTGACGGCACTCAGAGCATCCATAGCTAAGACCCAGAGGTGCCTCACATCATCCATAGCTGGGAACCTGAGGGCACTCAGAGCATCCATAGCTGAGACCCAAAGGTGCCTGACATCTTCCATAGCTGGGAACCTGACGGCACTCAGAGCATCCATAGCTAAGACCCAAAGGTGCCTGACATCGTACATAGCTGGGAACCTGACGGCACTCAGAGCATCCATAGCTAAGACCCAAAGGTGCCTGACATCGTACATAGCTGGGGAACCTGATGGCACAGAGCATCCATAGCTAAGACCCAAAGGTGCCTCACATCATACATAGCTGGTAACCTGGCAGCACTCATAGCATCCATAGCTGAGACCCAGAGGTGCCTCACATCATCCATAGCTGGGAACCTGAGGGCACTCATAGCATCCATAGCTGAGACCCAAAGGTGCCTGACATCGTACATAGCTGGGAACCTGAGGGCACTCATAGCATCCATAGCTAAGACCCAGAGGTGCCTGACATCGTACATAGCTGGGAACCTGACGGCACTCAGAGCATCCATAGCTAAGACCCAGAGGTGCCTCACATCATCCATAGCTGGGAACCTGAGGGCACTCAGAGCATCCATAGCTGAGACCCAAAGGTGCCTGACATCATCCATAGCTGGGAACCTGACGGCACTCAGAGCATCCATAGCTAAGACCCAAAGGTGCCTGACATCGTACATAGCTGGGAACCTGACGGCACTCAGAGCATCCATAGCTAAGACACAAAGGTGCCTGACATCGTACATAGCTGGGGAACCTGATGGCACAGAGCATCCATAGCTAAGACCCAAAGGTGCCTCACATCATACATAGCTGGTAACCTGGCAGCACTCATAGTATCCATAGCTGAGACCCAGAGGTGTCTCACATCATCCATAGCTGGGAACCTGAGGGCACTCAGAGCATCCATAGCTGAGACCCAAAGGTGCCTGACATCGTACATAGCTGGGAACCTGAGGGCACTCATAGCATCCATAGCTAAGACCCAGAGGTGCCTGACATCGTACATAGCTGGGAACCTGACGGCACTCAGAGCATCCATAGCTAAGACCCAGAGGTGCCTCACATCATCCATAGCTGGGAACCTGAGGGCACTCAGAGCATCCATAGCTGAGACCCAAAGTTGCCTGACATCATCCATAGCTGGGAACCTGACGGCACTCAGAGCATCCATAGCTAAGTCCCAAAGGTGCCTGACATCGTACATAGCTGGGATCCTGACAGCACTCAGAGCATCCATAGCTAAGACCCAAAGGTGCCTGACATCGTACATAGCTGGGGAACCTGATGGCACAGAGCATCCATAGCTAAGACCCAAAGGTGCCTCACATCATACATAGCTGGTAACCTGGCAGCACTCATAGCATCCATAGCTGAGACCCAGAGGTGCCTCACATCATCCATAGCTGGGAACCTGAGGGCACTCATAGCATCCATAGCTGAGACCCAAAGGTGCCTGACATCGTACATAGCTGGGAACCTGAGGGCACTCATAGCATCCATAGCTAAGACCCAGAGGTGCCTCACATCATCCATAGCTGGGAACCTGACGGCACTCAGAGCATCCATAGCTAAGACCCAGAGGTGCCTCACATCATCCATAGCTGGGAACCTGAGGGCACTCAGAGCATCCATAGCTGAGACCCAAAGGTGCCTGACATCATCCATAGCTGGGAACCTGACGGCACTCAGAGCATCCATAGCTAAGACCCAAAGGTGCCTGACATCGTACATAGCTGGGTACCTGACGGCACTCAGAGCATCCATAGCTAAGACCCAAAGGTGCCTGACATCTTACATAGCTGGGGAACCTGATGGCACAGAGCATCCATAGCTAAGACCCAAAGGTGCCTCACATCATACATAGCTGGTAACCTGGCAGCACTCATAGCATCCATAGCTGAGACCCAGAGGTGCCTCACATCATCCATAGCTGGGAACCTGAGGGCACTCATAGCATCCATAGCTGAGACCCAAAGGTGCCTGACATCGTACATAGCTGGGAACCTGAGGGCACTCATAGCATCCATAGCTAAGACCCAGAGGTGCCTGACATCGTACATAGCTGGGAACCTGACGGCACTCAGAGCATCCATAGCTGAGACCCAAAGGTGCCTGACATCGTACATAGCTGGGAACCTGACGGCACTCAGAGCATCCATAGCTAAGACCCAGAGGTTCCTCACATCATCCATAGCTGGGAACCTGAGGGCACTCATAGCATCCATAGCTGAGACCCAAAGGTGTCTGACATCGTACATAGCTGGGAACCTGAGGGCACTCATAGCATCCATAGCTAAGACCCAGAGGTGCCTGACATCGTACATAGCTGGGAACCTGACGGCACTCATAGCATCCATAGCTAAGACCCAGAGGTGCCTCACATCATCCATAGCTGGGAACCTGAGGGCACTCTGAGCATCCATAGCTGAGACCCAAAGGTGCCTGACATCGTACATAGCTGGGAACCTGATGGCACAGAGCATCCATAGCTAAGACCCAGAGGTGCCTCACATCATCCATAGCTGGGAACCTGAGGACACTCATAGCATCCATAGCTAAGACCCAGAGGTGCCTCACATCATCCATAGCTGGGAACCTGATGGCACTCAGAGCATCCATAGATAAGACCCAGAGGTTCCTCACATCATCGATAGCTGGGAACCTGAGGGCACTCATAGCATCCATAGCTGAGACCCAAAGGTGCCTGACATCGTACATAGCTGGAAACCTGACGGCACTCAGAGCATCCATAGCTAAGACCCAGAGGTTCCTCACATCATCCATAGCTGGGAACCTGAGGGCACTCATAGCATCCATAGCTGAGACCCAAAGGTGTCTGACATCGTACATAGCTGGGAACCTGAGGGCACTCATAGCATCCATAGCTAAGACCCAGAGGTGCCTCACATCATCCATAGCTGGGAACCTGACGGCACTCAGAGCATCCATAGCTGAGACCCAAAGGTGCCTGACATCGTACATAGCTGGGAGCCTGACGGCACTGATAGCATCCATAGCTAAGACCCAGAGGTGCCTGACATCGTACATAGCTGGGAACCTGACGGCACTCATAGCATCCATAGCTAAGACCCAGAGGTGCCTCACATCATCCAAAGCTGGGAACCTGAGGGCACTCAGAGCATCCATAGCTGAGACCCAAAGGTGCCTGACATCGTACATAGCTGGGAACCTGACGGCACTCAGAGCATCCATAGCTAAGACCCAAAGGTGCCTGACATCGTACATAGCTGGGAACCTGACGGCACTCAGAGCATCCATAGCTAAGACCCAAAGGTGCCTGACATCGTACATAGCTGGGGAACCTGATGGCACAGAGCATCCATAGCTAAGACCCAAAGGTGCCTCACATCATACATAGCTGGTAACCTGGCAGCACTCATAGCATCCATAGCTGAGACCCAGAGGTGCCTCACATCATCCATAGCTGGGAACCTGAGGGCACTCATAGCATCCATAGCTGAGACCCAAAGGTGCCAGACATCGTACATAGCTGGGAACCTGAGGGCACTCATAGCATCCATAGCTAAGACCCAGAGGTGCCTGACATCGTACATAGCTGGGAACCTGACGGCACTCATAGCATCCATAGCTAAGACCCAGAGGTGCCTCACATCATCCATAGCTGGGAACCTGAGGGTACTCAGAGCATCCATAGCTGAGACCCAAAGGTGCCTGACATCATCCATAGCTGGGAACCTGACGGCACTCAGAGCATCCATAGCTAAGACCCAAAGGTGCCTGACATCGTACATAGCTGGGAACCTGACGGCACTCAGAGCATCCATAGCTAAGACCCAAAGGTGCCTGACATCGTACATAGCTGGGAAACCTGATGGCACAGAGCATCCATAGCTAAGACCCAAAGGTGCCTCACATCATACATAGCTGGTAACCTGGCAGCACTCATAGCATCCATAGCTGAGACCCAGAGGTGCCTCACATCATCCATAGCTGGGAACCTGAGGGCACTCATAGCATCCATAGCTGAGACCCAAAGGTGCCTGACATCGTACATAGCTGGGAACCTGAGGGCACTCATAGCATCCATAGCTAAGACCCAGAGGTGCCTGACATCGTACATAGCTGGGAACCTGACGGCACTCAGAGCATCCATAGCTAAGACCCAGAGGTGCCTCACATCATCCATAGCTGGGAACCTGAGGGCACTCAGAGCATCCATAGCTGAGACCCAAAGGTGCCTGACATCATCCATAGCTGGGAACCTGACGGCACTCAGAGCATCCATAGCTAAGACCCAAAGGTGCCTGACATCGTACATAGCTGGGGAACCTGATGGCACAGAGCATCCATAGCTAAGACCCAAAGGTGCCTCACATCATACATAGCTGGTAACCTGGCAGCACTCATAGCATCCATAGCTGAGACCCAGAGGTGCCTCACATCATCCATAGCTGGGAACCTGAGGGCACTCATAGCATCCATAGCTGAGACCCAAAGGTGCCTGACATCGTACATAGCTGGGAACCTGAGGGCACTCATAGCATCCATAGCTAAGACCCAGAGGTGCCTGATATCGTACATAGCTGGGAACCTGACGGCACTCAGAGCATCCATAGCTAAGACCCAGAGGTGCCTCACATCATCCATAGCTGGGAACCTGAGGGCACTCAGAGCATCCATAGCTGAGACCCAAAGGTGCCTGACATCATCCATAGCTGGGAACCTGACGGCACTCAGAGCATCCATAGCTAAGACCCAAAGGTGCCTGACATCGTACATAGCTGGGAACCTGACGGCACTCAGAGCATCCATAGCTAAGACCCAAAGGTGCCTGACATCGTACATAGCTGG
The DNA here is from genome assembly GCA_031769625.1 of Taudactylus pleione. Lineage (NCBI taxonomy): Eukaryota > Metazoa > Chordata > Amphibia > Anura > Myobatrachidae > Taudactylus > Taudactylus pleione. The sequence goes on from JAUIMM010001210.1 coordinate 50,312, forward strand.
GGAACCTGATGGCACAGAGCATCCATAGCTAAGACCCAAAGGTGCCTCACATCATACATAGCTGGTAACCTGGCAGCACTCATAGCATCCATAGCTGAGACCCAGAGGTGCCTGACATCATACATAGCTGGGAACCTGACGGCACTCAGAGCATCCATAGCTAAGACCCAGAGGTTCCTCACATCATCCATAGCTGGGAACCTGAGGGCACTCAGAGCATCCATAGCTGAGACCCAGAGGTGCCTCACATCATACATAGCTGACCCTCCCCCCCCCCTGAGGTGCCTTACATCATACATAACTGAGATCCTGAGGGCACTCATAGCATCCATAGCTGGGATCTTAAGGGAGCTCACATTATACATAGCTGGGATGATCTCACATAATTCATAGCTGAGATCCTGAAGGCACTCATAGCATCCATAGCTGAGCCCCCAAGGGGCCTTACATCATCCATAGGTTGGACACCAAGGGGCCTCACATCATATATAGCTGAGCCATAAGGGACCTTCCATCATCCATAGGAGGGACCCCAAGGGGTCTTACATTATTTATAGCTAAGAGCAGAGGGGCCCTACATCATCCATAACTGAGTACTGAGGGCCTTACATTATCCATAGGTGGGACCCCATGAGACCTCACATTATCATTAGCTGAGCACTGAGGGGCCTTACATAATCTATAAGTGGGACCCCAAAGGGCCTCATATCATCTGTAGGTGAGAAACGAAGGGGGCCTCACATCATCCATAGGTGGGACCCCAAAGGGCCTCATATCATCTGGAGGTGAGAAACTAAGGGGCCTCATATCATCTGGAGGTGAGAAACTAAGGGGCCTCATATCATCCATAGGTGGGACCCTGAGAGGCAGCATATTTTCCATAGTTTAGACTACTTTTTTGAAATATGGATTGATTGACTATGATCCTAAGGCTTTGTACATTTGTCAACTTTGAGGTACATTCCCATGCACAGTAAGCTGTGCTTTTTCTGTGGTAGTACTTAGGGGTACACAATACCAGCACTTTTTTGGGGAGTCTAATTTTTAATTATTATATTAGTTCCAGAAACAGTAAGATATCAGTTAAATCATTTCAGAAATGATAAAACATAAGTATCTGCACACTAATCCAGAGCCTGGAAGCTACAATCAATCTTCTATCAACTTGTACTTCTGAGTACCGGCACCTTTCTTCTGAGTACCGGCACCTTTCTTCTGAGTACAGGCACCTTTCTTCTGAGTACCGGCACCTTTCTTCTGAGTACCGGCACCTTTCTTCTGAGTACAGACACCTTTCTTCTGAGTACAGGCACCTTTCTTCTGAGTACAGGCACCTTTCTTCTGTGTACAGGCACCTTTCTTCTGAGTACCGGCACCTTTCTTCTGAGTACAGGCACCTTTCTTCTGAGTACCGGCACCTTTCTTCTGAGTTCCGGCACCTTTCTTCTGAGTTCCGGCACCTTTCTTCTGAGTACCGGCACCTTTCTTCTGAGTACAGGCACCTTTCTTCTGAGTACAGGCACCTTTCTTCTGAGTACCGGCACCTTTCTTCTGAGTATAGGCACCTTTCTTCTGAGTTCCGGCACCTTTCTTCTGAGTACAGGCACCTTTCTTCTGAGTACCGGCACCTTTCTTCTGAGTACAGGCACCTTTCTTCTGAGTACCGGCACCTTTCTTCTGAGTGCTGTAACCCCCAAAGTACACTCCAGTCCAAACCAAAAAAAAAAATATTTTCTGTGTTTGTGAATTGTGTGCGCAGTAGCCGCACGTGCATCAACAAAGTAGTGCCAAGCGTGCGCCTGTGTCATAAGTAAAGGGCCGGCTGGCTTGACCGTTAAAGGGTGCTGTAACCCCCAAAGTACACTCCAGTCCAAACCAAAAAAAAAATCATTTTCTGTGTTTGTGAATTGTGTGCGCAGTAGCCGCATGTGCATCAACAAAGTAGTGCCAAGCGTGCGCCTGTGTCATAAGTAAAGGGCCGGCTGGCTTGACCGTTAAAGGGTGCTGTAACCCCCAAAGTACACTCCAGTCCAAACCAAAAAAAAAATTATTTTCTGTGTTTGTGAATTGTGTGCGCAGTAGCCGCACGTGCATCAACAAAGTAGTGCCATGCGTGCGCCTGTGTCATAAGTAAAGGGCCGGCTGGCTTGACCGTTAAAAGGTGCTGTAACCCCCAAAGTACACTCCAGTCCAAACCAAAAAAAAAATAATTTTCTGTGTTTGTGAATTGTGTGCGCAGTAGCTGCACGTGCATCAACAAAGTAGTGCCAAGCGTGCGCCTGTGTCATAAGTAAAGGGCCGGCTGGCTTGACCGTTAAAGGGTGCTGTAACCCCCAAAGTACACTCCAGTCCAAACCAAAAAAAAAATTATTTTCTGTGTTTGTGAATTGTGTGCGCAGTAGCCGCACGTGCATCAACAAAGTAGTGCCAAGCGTGCGCCTGTGTCATAAGTAAAGGGCCGGCTGGCTTGACCGTTAAAGGGTGCTGTAACCCCCAAAGTACACTCCAGTCCAAACCAAAAAAAAAATTATTTTCTGTGTTTGTGAATTGTGTGCGCAGTAGCCGCACGTGCATCAACAAAGTAGTGCCAAGCGTGCGCCTGTGTCATAAGTAAAGGGCCGGCTGGCTTGACCGTTAAAGGGTGCTGTAACCCCCAAAGTACACTCCAGTCCAAACCAAAAAAAAAAATATTTTCTGTGTTTGTGAATTGTGTGCGCAGTAGCCTCACGTGCATCAACAAAGTAGTGCCACGCGTGCGCCTGTGTCATAAGTAAAGGGCCGGCTGGCTTGACCGTTAAAGGGTGCTGTAACCCCCAAAGTACACTCCAGTCCAAACCAAAAAAAAAATAATTTTCTGTGTTTGTGAATTGTGTGCGCAGTAGCCGCACGTGCATCAACAAAGTAGTGCCAAGCGTGCGGCCGTGTCATAAGTAAAAGGCCGGCTGGCTTGACCGTTAAAGGGTGCTGTTACCCCCAAAGTACACTCCAGTCCAAACCAAAAAAAAAATTATTTTCTGTGTTTGTGAATTGTGTGCGCAGTAGCCGCACGTGCATCAACAAAGTAGTGCCAAGCGTGCGCCTGTGTCATAAGTAAAGGGCCGGCTGGCTTGACCATTAAAGGGTGCTGTAACCCCCAAAGTACACTCCAGTCCAAACCAAAAAAAAAATAATTTTCTGTGTTTGTGAATTGTGTGCGCAGTAGCCGCAAGTGCATCAACAAAGTAGTGCCAAGCGTGCGCCTGTGTCATAAGTAAAGGGCCAGCTGGCTTGATCGCTAAAGGGTGCTGTAACCCCCAAAGTACACTCCAAACCAAATAACAAAATATTTTTTCTGTGTTTGTGAATTGTGTGCGCAGTAGCCGCACGTGCATCAACAAAGTAGTGCCAAGCGTGCGCCTGTGTCTTAAGTAAAGGGCCGGCTGGCTTGACTGTTAAAGGGTGCTGTAACCCCCAAAGTACACTCCAGTCCAAACCGGAAAAAAAATTAATTTCTGTGTTTGTGAATTGTGTGCGCAGTAGCCGCACGTGCATCAACAAAGTAGTGCCAAGCATGCGCCTGTGTCATAAGTAAAGGGCCGGCTGGCTTGACTGTTAAAGGGTGCTGTAACCCCCAAAGTACACTCCAGTCCAAACCAAAAAAAAACATTAATTTCTGTGTTTGTGAATTGTGTGCGCAGTAGCCGCACGTGCATCAACAAAGGAGCAGCGCCAAGCGTGCGCCTGTGTCCCATAAGTAAAGAGCCGGCTGGCTCATTTCTTAATGGCTGTTGTAACCCACAAAGTGCACTACTCTCCAGCAAAATAAAAAAAATATTTTCTGTGTTTAGCCGCACGTATATATCAAATCGATATAACATAAATGGAGGACCAAACTTTCTCTGATAAAAATAAAATAGAGAAAGATCAAGAACCACTTCCTCCTAGTGCTGAAGCTGCTGCCACTAGTCATGACATAGACGATAACATGCCATCAACGTCGTCTGCCAAGGCCGATGCCCAATGTCATAATAGAGGGCACATACAATCCCAAATGACAAAGTTCAGGAAAATGACCTTGAAAAAAACATTTAAATCAGCTGAAGAGAAACGTAAACTTGCCAATATGCCATTTACGACATGGAGTGGCAAGGAACGGCTAAGGTCGATCCCTAGTATGTTCATGACTAGTGGTTCAGCTTCACATGACGATGGAAGCCCTCCTCCCACTAAAAAAATCAAAAGAGTTAAGCTGGCAAAAGCACAGCGAAGAACTGTGCTTTCTAAGAAGATATCACAAATCCCCAAGGAGAGTCCAAGTGTGGTGGTGGTTGCGATGCCTGACCTTCCCAGCACTGGACGGGAAGAGGTGGCTCTTTCCACCATTTGCACGCCCCCTGCAAGTGCTGAAAGGAGCACCCACAGTCCACTTGCTGATATGCAAATTGAAGATGTCACTGTTGAAGTACAACTGGATGAGGATACTGGTGTAGCTGGCGCTGAGGAGGATGTTGGCGAGGAGGATTCTGATGGTGATGTGGTTTGTTTAAATCAGGCTCCGGGGGAGACAGTTGTTGTCCGTGGGATGAAAAAGCCCATCACGGTCATGCCTGGGCAGAAGACCAAACATTCCACCTCTTTGGTCTGGCAATATTTCTATCCAAATCCGGACAACAACTGTCTTGCCATATGTACCATATGTAAAGGTGAAATAAGTAGGGGTAGGGACGTCAACCACCTAGGAACATCCTCCCTTATACGGCACCTGCAGCGCGTTCATAAAAAGTTACTGTCAAGTTCAGAAACTTTGGCTAAGACCGTAAGCAGTCCAGGGACACCTAAATCCTGTTGTCCTGTTGTATCCAAGCGCCTGCAAACCACACCGTCAACTCCCTCCTCGTCAATTTCCTCCTTAGTCAGGATCGGAAGTAGTCCTGCAGGCCATGTCACTGGCATGACTGACTCTCCTATCCGGGATTCCTCCGGAGGATCCTGCATTGCTACACCTACTGCTGCCGCTGCTGCTGTTGCTGCTGCTGGGAGTCGTTCATCATCCCAGAGAGGAAGTAGGAACACCACTACTTTTACTAAACAATTGACCCTCCAACAGTCCTTAGCGAGGAGGATGAAGTACGACAGCAGTCATCCTGAAGCAAAACGTATAACTGAGGGCTTGACTGCTATGTTGGTGTTAGACCTGCGTCCGGTATCCGCCATTAGTGCAGTGGGATTTAGACAATTGACGGAGGTAGTGTGTCCCCGGTTCCAAATCCCGTCTAGATTCCACTTCACTAGGCAGGCGATACCGAGACTGTACAGAAACGTCAGAAAAAGTGTCCTCAGTGTCCTGAAAAATGCCGTTGTACACAATGTCCACTTAACTACGGACATGTGGACAAGTGGAACAGGGCAGACTAAGGACTATATGACTGTGATAGCCCACTGGGTAGATGTATCACCTTACGCAGCAACAGCAGCAGCGTCACCAGTAGCAGCATCTCAGAAACGCCAGCTCGTTCCAAGGCAGGCTACGCTGTGTATCACCGGTTTCAGTAAGAGGCACACCGCCGACAACCTCTTAGAGAAACTGAGGGAAATCATTGCCCAGTGGCTTACCCCACTTAGACTCTCCTGGGGATTTGTGATATCTGACAACGCCACCAATATTGTGCGGGCATTACATCTGGGCAAATTCCAGCACGTCCCATGTTTTGCTCACACAATAAACTTGGTGGTGCAGAATTTTCTGAAAAGTGACAGGGGCGTGCAGGAGACGCTTTGGGTGGCCCGAAAAATTTCTGGCCACTTTCGCCATTCAGCGACTGCGTGCCGAAGACTGGAGCACCAGCAAACACTCTTGAACCTGCCCCGCTATCACCTGAAGCAAGAGGTTGTGACGTGGTGGAACTCAACCCTCTATATGCTTCAGAGGATGGAGGAGCAGCAAAAGGCCATACAAGCCTATACATCCACCTATGACATAGGCAAAGGAGGGGGTATGCACCTGACTCAAGCGCAGTGGAGAATGATTTCCGTGTTGTGCAAGGTTCTCCAGCCCTTCGAACTTGCCACACGTGAAGTCAGTTCAGACACTGCCAGCTTGAGTCAGGTCATTCCCCTCATCAGGCTTTTGCAGAAGCAGCTGGAGAAAGTGAAGGAGGAGCTAAGACGGAGCGATTCCGCTCGGCATGTGGGACTTGTGGATGAAGCCCTTCATTCGCTTTGCCAGGATTCCAGGGTGGTCAATCTGTTGAAATCAGACCACTACATTTTGGCCACCATGCTCGATCCTAGGTTTAAAGCCTATGTGGTGTCTCTCTTTTCCGGCCGACACAAGCCTGCATAGGTGCAAAGACCTGCTGGTGAACACACTGTCAGCTGAAGCGGAACGTGACACGTCAACAGCTCCTTCTTCATTTTCTCCCGCAACTGGGGCTGCCAGGAAAAAACTTAGGTATCCTAACCAACCCGCTGGCGGTGATGCAGGGCAGGCAGGACCAAGTTTGGACATCTGGTCCGGACTGAAGGACCTGGCAACAATTTCTGACATGTCTACTGTCACTGCATATGATACTGTCACCATTGACAGAATGGTGGAGGATTACATCGGTGACAGCATCCAAGTAGGCATGTCAGACAGTCCATACCTGTACTGGCAGGAAAAAGAGGCAATTTGGAGGCCCCTGTACAAACTGGCTCTATTTTACCTGAGTTGCCCCCCCTCCAGTGTGTACTCCGAAAGAGTGTTTAGTGCAGCCGGGAACCTTGTCAGCGAAAGGCGTAGGAGGTTGCTTCCACAGAATGTGGAGAAGATGATGTTCATCAAAATGAATTATCAGCTCTTCCAGGGAGACCAGCCTCCAGAACGTACAGAGGGACCTGTGGTGGTGGATTCAAGTGGGGACGAGTTAATACTTTGTGAGGATGAGGATGTACACACTGAAGAGGGTGAGGAATCGGTGGATGAGGAGGATGAGGATGACATCTTGCCTCCGTAGAGCCAGTTTGTGCAGGGACAGATTAATTGCCAGCTTGTTTTGTGGGGGCCCAAACGAACCAATCATTTCAGCCACAGTTGTGTGGCAGACCCTGGCGCTGAAATGATTGGTTTGTTAAAGTGTGCATGTCCTGTTTATACAACATAAGGGTGGGTGGGAGGGCCCAAGGACAATTCCATCTTGCACCTCTTTTTTTTCTTTGCATTATGTACAGTTTGGGGCCTAGTTTTTCAAACTGCCATCCTGTCTGCCACTGCAGTATCACGCCTAGATGGGTCACGTGTTTGTGCCGCCCACTCGTGTCGCTTAGCATAGTCATCCAGCTACCTCGGTGCAACCTTTTGGACATAAAAACACTATTGTGAGGTGTGAGGTGTTCAGAATAGACTGGAAATGAGTGGAAATTAAGGTTATTGAGGTTAATAATAGCATAGGAGCAGAAAAACCTACAAATTCTGTGATTTTAGCTGTTTTTATGCTTTTTTTCAAAAAAATACAGATCCAAAACCCAGAACCCAAAACACGGAAGGGTGGTTTTGGCAAAACCAATCCAGATCCAAAACACGAAGAAAGATCCAGATCCAAAACCAAAACACAAAACACGAAAAGTGGCCGGTGCACACCCCTAGTAATGAACGATTTTTATGAACTACAAATGATTTTTGCATATTCCCTTAATGAAAATCATTGAGTTGACAAGTCTGACTGAACTACAAACTGCAAACTACAAACTACAAACGTGAACGCGCATGAACGATTGTCCGTGTTTTGGGTTTTGGGTTTTGTGTTTTGGATCTGTATTTTTTTTTAAAAAAGCATAAAAACAGCTAAAATCACAGAATTTGTAGGTTTTTCTGCTCCTATGCTATTATTAACCTCAATAACCTTAATTTCCACTCATTTCCAGTCTATTCTGAACACCTCACACCTCACAATAGTGTTTTTATGTCCAAAAGGTTGCACCGAGGTAGCTGGATGACTATGCTAAGCGACACGAGTGGGCGGCACAAACACGTGACCCATCTAGGCGTGATACTGCAGTGGCAGACAGGATGGCAGTTTGAAAAACTAGGCCCCAAACTGTACATAATGCAAAGAAAAAAAAGAGGTGCAAGATGGAATTGTCCTTGGGCCCTCCCACCCACCCTTATGTTGTATAAACAGGACATGCACACTTTAACAAACCAATCATTTCAGCGCCAGGGTCTGCCACACAACTGTGGCTGAAATGATTGGTTCGTTTGGGCCCCCACAAAACAAGCTGGCAATTAATCTGTCCCTGCACAAACTGGCTCTACGGAGGCAAGATGTCATCCTCATCCTCCTCATCCACCGATTCCTCACCCTCTTCAGTGTGTACATCCTCATCCTCACAAAGTATTAACTCGTCCCCACTTGAATCCACCACCACAGGTCCCTCTGTACGTTCTGGAGGCTGGTCTCCCTGGAAGAGCTGATAATTCATTTTGATGAACATCATCTTCTCCACATTCTGTGGAAGCAACCTCCTACGCCTTTCGCTGACAAGGTTCCCGGCTGCACTAAACACTCTTTCGGAGTACACACTGGAGGGGGGGCAACTCAGGTAAAATAGAGCCAGTTTGTACAGGGACCTCCAAATTGCTTCTTTTTCCTGCCAGTACAGGTACGGACTGTCTGACATGCCTACTTGGATGCTGTCACCGATGTAATCCTTTAACAGACAGACGCACGCTTGTCGCTGCTGCTTTAAGGATGCAGGTGCGGCTACAGCCCACACAATTCACTAAGACAGAAAAAAGAAGAATATTTTTATTGTTTGTGTAGCACACTTTGAGGGTGTCACCACCCTTTAACAGACAGACGCACGCTTGTCGCTGCTGCTTTGAGGATGCAAGTGCGGCTACATCGCACACAAGTCACAAACACATTTAAAAAAAATTATTATTTTTTGGAGCACTTTGAGAGTTACAACACCCTTTAACAGACAGACGCACGCTTGTCGCTGCTGCTTTGAGGATGCAAGTGCGGCTACATCGCACACAAGTCACAAACACATTAAAAAATTTTTTTTATTTTTTGGAGCACTTTGAGAGTTACAACACCCTTTAACAGACAGACGCATGCTTGTCGCAGCTGCTTTGAGGATGCAAGTGCGGCTACATCGCACACAAGTCACAAACACATTAAAAAAAAAATTTTATTTTTTGGAGCACTTTGAGAGTTACAACACCCTTTAACAGACAGACGCACGCTTGTCGCTGCTGCTTTGAGGATGCAAGTGCGGCTACAGCCCACACAATTCACAAAGACAGAAAAAAAATGAACAATATTTTAATTGTTTGTGTAGCACACTTTGAGGGTGTCACCACCCTTTAACAGACAGACGCACGCTTGTCGCTGCTGCTTTAAGGATGCAGGTGCGGCTACAGCCCACACATTTCACAAAGACCGAAAAAAAAAGAACAATATTTTAATTGTTTGTGTAGCACACTTTGAGGGTGTCACCACCCTTTAACAGACAGACGCACGCTTGTCGCTGCTGCTTTAAGGATGCAGGTGCGGCTACAGCCCACACAATTCACAAAGACAGAAAACAGAAGAAGAATATTTTTATTGTTTGTGTAGCACACTTTGAGGGTGTCACCACCCTTTAACAGACAGACGCACGCTTGCCGCTGCTGCTTTGAGGATGCAAGTGCGGCTACATCGCACACAAGTCACAAACACATTAAAAACAATTTTTTATTTTTTGGAGCACTTTGAGAGTTACAACACCCTTTAACAGACAGACGCACGCTTGTCGCTGCTGCTTTGAGGATGCAAGTGCGGCTACATCGTACACAAGTCACAAACACATTAAAAAAAAAATTTTATTTTTTGGAGCACTTTGAGAGTTACAACACCCTTTAACAGACACTCGCACGCTTGTCGCTGCTGCTTTGAGGATGCAAGTGCGGCTACAGCCCACACAATTCACAAAGACAGAAAAAAAATGAACAATATTTTAATTGTTTGTGTAGCACACTTTGAGGGTGTCACCACCCTTTAACAGACAGACGCACGCTTGTCGCTGCTGCTTTGAGGATGCTGGTGGAATCTAGACGGGATTTGGAACCGAGGACACACTACCTCCATCAATTGTCTAAATCCCACTGCACTAATGGCGGATACCGGACGTACGTCTAACACCAACATAGCAGTCAAGGCCTCAGTTATACGTTTTGCTTCAGGATGACTGCTGTCGTACTTCATCCTCATCGCTAGGGACTGTTGGAGGGTCAATTGTTTAGTAAAAGTAGTGGTGTTCCTACTTCCGCTCTGGGATGATGAACAACTCCCAGCAGCAGCAACAGCACTAGGAGGAAGTGGTTCTTGATCTTTCCCTATTTTATTTTTATCGGAGAAAGTTTGGTCCTCCATTTATGTTATATTGATATATACGTGCGGCTAAAGCGCACACAAACACAGAAAATATTTTTTTATTTTTGCTGGAGAGTAGTGCACTTTGTGGGTTACACCACCCTTTAAGAAATGAGCCAGCCGGCTCTTTACTTATGGGACACAGGCGCACGCTTGGCGCTGCTCCTTTGTTGATACACGTGCAGCCACAGTGCACACAAGTCACAAACACAGAAAATATATATTTTTTTGTTTTGGAGTGTACTTTGGGGGTTACAGAACCCTTTAACAGTCAAGCCAGCCGGCCCTTTACTTATGACACAGGCGCACGCTTGGCACTACTTTGTTGATGCACGTGCGGCTACTGCGCACACAATTCACAAACACAGAAAATAATTTTTTTTTTGGTTTGGACTGGAGTGTACTTTGGGGGTTACAGCACCCTTTAACGGTCAAGCCAGCAGGCCCTTTACTTATGACACAGGCGCACGCTTGGCACTACTTTGTTGATGCACGTGCGGCTACTGCGCACACAATTCACAAACACAGAAAATTATTATTTTTTGGTTTCGACTGGAGTGTACTTTCGGGGGTTACAGCACCCTTAACGGTCAAGCCAGCCGGCCCTTTACTTATGACACAGGCGCACGCTTGGCACTACTTTGTTGATGCACGTGCGGCTACTGCGCACACAATTCACAAACACAGAAAATAATTTTATTTTTTTGGTTTGGACTGGAGTGTACTTTCGGGGGTTACAGCACCCTTTAACGGTCAAGCCAGCCGGCCCTTTACTTATGACACAGGCGCACGCTTGGCACTACTTTGTTGATGCACGTACGGCTACTGCGCACACAATTCACAAACACAGAAAATAATTTTTTTTTGGTTTGGACTGGAGTGTACTTTCAGGGGTTACAGTACCCTTTAACGGTCAAGCCAGCCGGCCCTTTACTTATGACACAGGCGCACGCTTGGCACTACTTTGTTGATGCACGTGCGGCTACTGCGCACACAATTCACAAACACAGAAAATAATTTTTTTTTTGGTTTGGACTGGAGTGTACTTTCGGGGGTTACAGCACCCTTTAACGGTCAAGCCAGCCGGCCCTTTACTTATGACACAGGCGCACGCTTGGCACTACTTTGTTGATGCACGTGCGGCTACTGCGCACACAATTCACAAACACAGAAAATAATTTTTTTTTTGGTTTGGACTGGAGTGTACTTTCGGGGGTTACAGCACCCTTAACGGTCAAGCCAGCTGGCCCTTTACTTATGACACAGGCGCACGCTTGGCACTACTTTGTTGATGCACGTGCGGCTACTGCGCACACAATTCACAAACACAGAAAATAATTTTTTTTTTGGTTTGGACTGGAGTGTACTTTCGGGGGTTACAGCACCCTTTAACGGTCAAGCCAGCCGGCCCTTTACTTATGACACAGGCGCACGCTTGGCACTACTTTGTTGATGCACGTGCGGCTACTGCGCACACAATTCACAAACACAGAAAATAATTATTTTTTTGGTTTGGACTGGAGTGTACTTTGGGGGTTACAGCACCCTTTAACGGTCAAGCCAGCCGGCCCTTTACTTATGACACAGGCGCACGCTTGGCACTACTTTGTTGATGCACGTGCGGCTACTGCGCACACAATTCACAAACACAGAAAATATATTATTTTTTTAGCACTTGGGGGGAGCACCCCTGATGGACAGAGCACCCCCTGGACAACACTACAGCACCCCTTTAGGACTGGGACACTGCACAGGACTTTGGAGTGGACACAGCCCCTATGGAGAACTGACTGCACAACACAGTCCAGCCAGCCCCTATGGACTTTGAAGTAGTGGACACAGCCCCTATTAACAACAGCAGCACAGCACAACACAGCCAGCCCCTGTGGACTTTGAAGTAGTGGACAACAGCAGCACTACACTACACTACACAGCCCTAACTCCCACCCTCCCTCTTCACTGTCCACAGCCGAGTGAGAAAATGGCGCCGACGCGGGTACCTTATATAGGATCCAAAACCCGCGAGACTCGGAAGGCGGGATGATGACGTTTTGCCTCGATTTCAGATCCGAGTCAGGCGGGAAAAGTCGAGTCTGACTCGGATCAGACTCGGATCGGGGGGGCTCGGGGGGTTCGGATTTCAGAAATCCGAACCCGCTCACCCCTAGTATATACACCCTATATACAAACTACTGTATGTCTTTCTCTCACTTTCCCTGCTCTGCAAAAATCCACGGTGTACACGTTAATGGAAGTACATGTTATAGCCAGGAATCTAGTCCCTGTCTCCAACTGATCTTAGCCATCTACCCTAATCTGTGTAGGAGTTAAGGGCCCCATACATTCAGAGGCTGTTTCATCAATTCCCTGATCCGACTAGAACCGCCAATCCACCGACTGGAAATGCCGATAGTCGGCCAACAAGGATCACCGATTTGCTGATCACAATCATAATTTGATCATGATCGCCAAATCAGGGAAATCCAACATGTTAGATTTCAGCAATGCCGCAACTACAGTATCTGGGGATCAGGGACAGTGGCAAACCCAGGATTTCCAGAGGGGGTGTTTCCAAATGCTTAATTTTAGATCAAGTGTGGCCTGTCAATGAAAAGGGTAGAATTAGTACTTAAACAGCTTTAATAAGCGTCATACAAAGTGTATTATGTGTAAAAATTACAGCATATACAGGACCAGTGATCACAGTAAGGCATTATGGGCCTGATTCAGACCCACTCGCGAGCGGCTGTCCGCTCGCAAGTGGGTCGATGTTATGCACTGAGCATGCGCACGACGGAGGGAGCTCCGTCGTGCGCATGCGCGAGACGCGACGAGCGAAGGAAAGTCCTTCGCTCGTTGTGTCCGATCAAAGGGGGCGTGCTGTCAATGTTGATTGACAGCACGCCCCCTTTGGTGGGCGTGCCGGGGGCGTGCCTCCCTGACGGGGGCGTTCCCACGGGAACGCCTCCCGTCAGAAGCCGGCCCACTGACATCACTAGTGATGTCAGTGGGAGTGATTTTGGCTCTGATAGAGCCAAAATCACTCCGAAGCTTGCGGTTGAAAACCTCAACCGCAGGCTCCGGCTCGCAATTTCGATGGTCGCGATGGTCTCGACCATCGCGGCCATCAAAAAGCACGCTCGTATAGCCTGTGGGTGGTGACCCACAGCTATACGAGCGTCCAGGAGGACGCTCCATGAAAATGGAGCCCGGCCCTCATTCAGAGCGTGCGCTCTGCTCAGAGCGTACGGCTCTGAATGAGGGCCTATATGCGGCAGTAGGGCCATCCTGCCTGAGCTGAATGTATTTGTTTTAGATGTGGGCACCATTCCAGAGTATTGGAGCAAGTCCGGGAGCCTGGAGGAGCAACAGAAGAACCTAGCACTGCCCTGGACATATATGTACATATTGGGCTCTATAGCAGTGCATTACATGTTAAAAGATCCACAGTTGGTGCTAATTATTTCATTTGTGATACTGAGAAGAACATGCATCATTAATAACAATCTATTATATTGCTATTTCTGTTGTGGTCATGGTGTGGGCTGGGGAGGGGGGTTTCCAGGCAGACGGAAACCCCCCCTGCATTTGCCTATGAGGGAATTGGCCCAATCTATCGCTGATGTATAAGGGCCTTTACGTGAAAAGTTTTTTTTCTCTTTGCTAGTGACTTGTTTGTTTCATGTATGACATTTTTGTATTGGATAAATCATGTACAGTATGTTTTATTTAACCGTCTGGTAAATGAGCACCTTACTTTATCATCTATTGTTGCCGTTTGCCAAAGACAACTATTGGCCTCATTATCGAAACACTATTTTAGCGGGGAACATAGTCATTATGTCGATAATCACATTGTCAACAGTCAAAAGATTGACATCATAATGTCAACTGTTTAAATGTTGACCCGTTTAAAATGTAATGTCAACACTTTCAAAATAACGACACAGTTAAAATGTGTGATTGACATTCAGGGAGCGTTTCGAGGAGGCAGGCCTGATGACAGGGGGGAGGGGGGAGGGGGGGGCTAGGGGCACAGCTGTACTGTGCCCCAAGATTCTAGGGGGACCCACAGATTAAATTAGATGTTACCCTTGTCTACGCTCCTGCAGTGATGAGCAGGGTGCAGGCAACGGGATCCATGGCTTTACTGCACCAGCGGTGGCCGGTGCAATAAAGTTTTCATTGTTTATTGCCACACAACACGACTGCCATGGCATCATGCAGCGCTGCACTGCTAAAAGACAGAGCAGAGGAACTGCGTGAGCAGCCATAAGACATAGTAGAAGGTAAGTTTGGGGGATGGGGAGCCACTGTGGGAGCTGGGGAGCCACTGTGGGGGCAGGAGAGACACAGTGGGGGCTGGAGAGATGCTGGGGTTGGAAAGATAGTGTGGTAACTGGAGGGACACTGTCGGGGCTGGAGAGACATTAGGGGATGTAGAGACACTGGGAGGCTGGACGGACACTGTGGGAGCTGGAGGGCAACTGCGGGCCTGTATAGAAACTGTGGGGCTGGAGAGACACTGGGGATTGGGGCTGGAGAAACATAGTGGGGGCTGGAGGGCCACTATGGGGACTGCAGATGCACTGTGGGGATTGGAGAGACACTGTGGGAACTGGAGGCACACTGTCGGGATTGGAGATACACTGTAGGGGCTGAAGGGACACTGCTATATGACAATGACATTGGTTAAATTCCTATGAGTCATCGTACACATGCCTCATAATAGCACAGAAGTCTGGCCTCAGTACATGCCCACAGCACTCCTATTACAGGAACGGAGTCCCGGAAATCTCGGCTCTCAGGTCCTTAGGATTAGGTCCTATATATATCTCTCATGTCACCGGCTGCATCTGGGCAAATACTCTTCTTATACTGATTTATAATGAGGATGGAATGGTATCTGCTCTCAGTGCCTCTGTGTATTATACATTATCATCCCAAGTGTCCAATCTGTACATTATTACTATATCACAATTATCTACCATAATGTCCAGCTCAGCAAATAACTCAACTCTACAGCTCACAGTTGGCGCTTTCTTTAAGCTCTCCAGAGCTGCTATTAGTTGTAGAATATCAGGCAAAATCCCCACATTTATTTTATTCCCAGAGTATGAAATTTCCCCTGATTAGGTATTAGACGATGCGATTCCAGCACTTCAATTATTATTATATGGGATCAAACTCCTTATTCCCCTTTTCTGGATGTAGAATACTAATAGTTTTGTTTTGTATCTAGCAAACTTGCAGAACAGCACAGTACGGGAACATTGACAGCACTATTATGAATGCTGCTCTTTCCTGTGTGTCCAGCGAGGCAGAGTGCCTATGGTATTCATTCTTTATCTCAGGCAGGTCCCTGCATACCCAGCGCTTCATTCAGAGAGGTACGTTAATCCGATTATTAACATACATCTCCGATGTTGAGGGGTCTGCGATCTCGCTCACAGACTGACATGATTGACATGCTGCAATGTTTGGGGGGCGGAGCGGGGCGTGTCTGGTCACCGTTCCCGGAAATGGAGGCGTGTCGCCCCCATTTTCCGGCAAGGTGGTGGCTAGGGTGTGCTTAGGTGGACCCAGATTCCTGGCCTCTTAAGTGACCGGCACCCGGTCAGGCTGTAGGAAGCTTCAGCTCCTGCAGCCTCACAAAAGGAGCAACCCTCTGTTTCGACAGTTGCGATGTCGGTCGCAGTGCTGGGATCGTAAATGCAGCAAGGAGATGTCTGATACTTCCTTCCTTCTGTATTTGCAGCCTTCCTTCTGTCTCCCCAGCCATCCCCCTTCTGAGATGGATGGATTTCCACAGCCGCTGAATCAGGCTCCCAGTCTTGCAGAGAGCGGAGCTAGTGCAAACTGCAGCAAGACTGCTAGGGGTCCGAGTGCCCCTGGCAAAATAATGGACTGGCGCCCCCCTATTTTCAGAATAATTACTCTCTGTACTTATAATGTATTCCCAGCCAGCCCCCTTCTGTCTCCCCAGCCAGCCCCCATGTTTCATCAGCCCGCACTTCCTTCTGTCTCCCCAGCCACCCCCTTCTGTCTCCCCAGCCAGCCTCCTTCTGTCTCCCCAGCCAGCCTCCTTCTTTCTCCCCAGCTATCCTTCTTTTGTCTCCACAGCAAACCCCCTTCTGTCTTCCCAGCCAGCCCCCTTCTGTCTCCCCAGCCACCCCCTTCCTGTCTCCCCAGCCACCACTCTTCTGTCTCCCCAGCCAGCCTCCTTCTGTCTCCCCAGCCATCCCCTTCTTTCTCCCCAGCCATCCTCCTTTTGTCTCCACAGCAAACCCCCTTCTGTCTTCCCAGCCAGCCCCCTTCTGTCTCCCCAGTCAGCCCCTATGTTTCATCAGCCCGCACCTCCTTCTATCTCCCCAGCCACCCACTTCTGTCTCCCCAGCCATCCTCCTTCTGTCTACCCAGCCATCCCCCTTCTGTCTCCCCAGCCATCCTCCTTCTGTCTGCCCAGCCATCCCCCTTCTGTCTCCCCAGCCATCCCCTTCTTTCTCCCCAGCCATCCTCCTTTTGTCTCCACAGCAAACCCCCTTCTGTCTTCCCAGCCAGCCCCTTTCTGTCTCCCCAGCCAGCCCCCATGTTTCATCAGCCCGCACCTCCTCCTGGTGGATGGCTGGACAGTTGGGGGTTGAAGGGGTGCACTGCAGAGCATGTGGGTGCCCAGCAATTAGGGACAAGGGCTGCAGGGTGGATGTTGGGGCTTGCATTGCCAGGAGTGCTTGCAGGGATGTAAGGGCTGGCTGGGATCTGTTGTGCCATGGTTGAAAGTAGCGGCGGGGGATGTGCTATTAGCAGGGCAACATCTAGAATGTATACCTTTTTGTATTGTCTAACTGTAACGTGCCGATCATTTATTTGTCGATGTATTAACTGTCGACCTAGTTTCGATCTAGGACTCGTCGATCTTAGATATGTCTATCTATTAACTGTCAAACTATTTGGTGTCGAACTTGGACTCGTTGATCTTGTATATGTCGATCTATTAACTGTCAACCTATTTATATGTCGATCTATTAACTGATGACCTATTTAGTTTCGATCTTTTATTATGTCTATCATGTGTGTTGTTGATCTTCATATTGTCGGTATGCTTTGTTTCGATCATATGTAGTGTCGATCTAATGTCCGTGTCAATCTCGACTTTGTCGATATAGAGGTGCGGTCGATCTATAGTTTGTCGACCTATAGTACCTGTCGACCTCGATGGAGTTGATGTACGGTGGTCGATGTATGTATTGTCGATCTAACTGAGGTCAATCAGACAACCGGATACCTTCTGTCTTGCTAGCCCCCTTCAGTCTCCCCAGCCAGCCCCCTTCTGTCTCCCCAGGCACCCATATTCTGTTTCCCCAGCCATTCCCCTTCTGTCTCCCCAGCCATTCCCCTTATTTCTCCCCAGCCATCCTCCTTATTTCTCCCCAGCCATCCTCCTTCTGTCTCCCCAGCCATCCCCTTTCTGTCTCCTTAGCCATCCCCTTCTTTCTCCCCAGCCATCACCCTTCTGTCTCGCCAGCCATCCCCTTCTGTCTCGCCAGCCAGCCCCCTTCTGTCTCGCCAGCCAGCTCCCTTCTGTCTCGCCAGCCAGCCCCCTTCTGTCTCCTCAGCCACCCTTCTTCTGTCTCCCCAGCCAGCCTCCTTCTGTCTCCCCAGGCACCCACATTCTGTTTCCCCAGCCATTCCCCTTCTGTTTCCCCAGCCATTCCCCTTATTTCTCCCCAGCCATCCTCCTTCTGTCTCCCCAGCCATCCCCTTTCTGTCTCCTTAGCCATCCCCTTCTTTCTCCCCAGCCATCACCCTTCTGTCTCGCCAGCCATCCCCTTCTGTCTCGCCAGCCCCCTTCTGTCTCACCAGCCAGCTCCCTTCTGTCTCGCCAGCCAGCCCCCTTCTGTCTCCTCAGCCACCCTTCTTCGTCTCCCCAGCCATACCCCTTCTGTCTCCCCAGCCATCCCCCTTCAGTCTCCCCAGCAAGCCCCATTCAGTCTCCCCAGCCAGCCCTCTTCTGTCTCCCCAGCCATCTCCTTTCTGTCTCCTCAGCCATCCCCCTTCTGTGTCCCCAGCCACGCGCATCCCGTCTTCCCAGCTATCCTCCTCCTGTGTCCCCAGCCAGCCCCTTCTGTCTCCCTAGCCATCTCCCTTATTTCTCCCTAGCCATCCTCCTTCTGTTTCCCCAGTCAGCCCCATTCTGTCTCCCCAGCCATCCCCTTCTGTCTCCCCAGCCATCCCTCTTCTGTCTCCTCAGCCAGCCCCATTCTGTCTCCCCAGCTAAAATCCTTCTGTTTCCCCAGCCACCCCTTCTGTCTCCCCATCCATCCTTCTTCTGTCTCCCCAGCCAGACCCCTTCTGTCTCCCCAACCATCCCCTTATGTGTTCCCAGCCATTTCCCAACTGTGTCCCCAGCCACCCCCCTTCTGTCTCCCAAATCAGCCCTCTTCTGTCTCCCCAGCCATCCCCATTCTGTCTCACCAGCCATCCCCCTTCTGTCTCCCCAGCCATCCTTCTTTCTCCCCAGCCATCCCCATTCTGTCTCTCCAGCCAACCGCCTTCTGCCACACTCACAGCAGGTTCTCACACATGCAGGGTCACACTCACAGCAGGCGCTCACACATGCAGGATCATACTCACAGCAGGCTCTCACACATGCAGGGTCACACTCACAGCAGGCGCTCACACATGCAGGGTCACACTCACAGCAGGCGCTCACACATGCAGGTTCACACTCACAGCAGGCTCTCACATATGCAGGGTCACACTCACAGCAGGCGCTCGCGTATGCAGGGTCACACTCACAGCAGGTGCTCACGTATGCAGGGTCACACTCACAGCAGGTGCTCACATATGCAGGGTTACACTCACAACCGGTGCTCACACATGCAGGGTCACACTCACAGGAGGCTCTCACACAAGCAGGGTCACACTCACAGCAGGCTCTCACACATGCAGGGTCACACTCACAGCAGGCTCTCACACATTCAGGGTCACACTCACAGCAGGCTCTCACACATGCAGTGTCACACTCACAGCAGGCTCTCACACATTCAGTGTCACACACACAGCAGGCTCTCACACATGCAGGGTCACACTCACAGCAGGCACTCACACATTCAGGGTCACACTAACAGCAAGCTTTCACACATGCATGGTCACCCTCACAGCAGTCGCTCACACGTGCAGTGTCACACTCACAGCAGGCACTCACACTTGTAGTGTCACACTCACAGCAGGCACTTACACATGCAGTGTCACACTCACAGCAAGCTCTCAAACATGCAAAGTCAAACACTGAGAGCAGGCTCTCACACATGCAGGGTCACACTCACAGCAAGTGCTCACACATGCAGGGTCACACTCACAGCAGGTGCTCACACATGCAGGGTCACACAGCAGGCTCTCACACATGCAGGGTCACACTCACAGCTGGCGCTTACACATGCAGGGTCACACTCACAGCAGGCGGTCACACATGCAGGGTCACCCTCACATCAGGCGCTCACACATTCAGGGTAATACTCACAGCAGGCGGTCACACATGTAGGGTCACACTCACAGCAGGTGGTCACACATTCAGGATCACACTCATAGCAGGTGGTCACACCTGCAGGCTCACACTCACTGCAGGCTCACACATGCAGGGTCACACTCACAGCAGGTGCACACTCACAGCAGGTGCTCACACATGCAGGGTTACACTCACAGCAGGTGCTCACACATGCAGGGTCACATTCACAGCAGGCTCTCACACACGCAAGGTCACACTTACAGCAGGCTCTCACATATGCAGGGTCACACTCACAGTGGACGCTCACACATGTAGGGTCACACTCACAGCAGGTGCTCACACATGCAGGGTTACACTCACAGCAGGTGCTAACACATGCAGGGTCACATTCACAGCAGGCTCTCACACATGCAGGGTCACACTCAGAGCTTGCTCTCAAACATGCTAAGTCACACTCACAGCAGGCACTCACACATTCAGGGTCACACTCACAGCAGGCTCTCACACATTCAGGGTCACACACAGCAGGGTCTCACTTACAGCTGGTTCTCACACATGCAGGGTCACACTCACAGTAGGTGCTCACACATGCAGGGTCACACTCGCAGCAGGCGCTCACACATGCAGGATCACACACACAGCAGGCTCTCACACATGCAGGGTCACACTCACAGCAGGCGCTCGCACGTTCAGGGTCCCACTCACAGCAGGCAGTCATACATGCAGGGTCACCCTCACAGCAGGCGTTCACATATTCAGGGTCATGCTCACAGCAGGCGGTCACACATGCAGGGTCACACTCACAGCAGGTGGTCACATATTCAGGGTCACACTCACAGCAGGTGGTCACACATGCAGGGACACACTGACAGCAGGCTCTCACACATGCAGGTTCACACTCACAGCAGGCTCTCACATATGCAGGGTCACACTCACAGCAGGCGCTCGCATATGCAGGGTCACACTCACAGCAGGCGCTCGCATATGCAGGGTCACACTCACAGCAGGCACTCACACTTGTAGTGTCACACTCACAGCAGGCGCTTACACATGCAGGTTCACACTCATGGCAGGCTCTCACACATGCAGGGTCACACTCACAGCAGGCGCTCACACATGCAGGTTCACATTCACAGCAGGCTCTCACACATGCAGGTTCACACTCACAGCAGGCTCTCACATATGCAGGGTCACACTCACAGCAGGCGCTCGCATATGCAGGGTCACACTCACAGCAGGCACTCGCATATGCAGGGTCACACTCACAGCAGGTGCTCACATATGCAGGGTCACACTCACAACCAGTGCTCACACATGCAGGGTCACATTCACAGCAGGCTCTCACACATGCAGGGTCACACTCACAGCAGGTGCTCACACATTCAGGGTCACACTCACAGCAGGCTCTCACACATGCAGTGTCACACTCACAGCAGGCTCTTACACATGCAGGGTCACACTCACAGCAGGCACTCACACATTCAGGGTCACACTCACAGCAGGCACTCACACTTGTAGTGTCACACTCACAGCAGGCGCTTACACATGCAGTGTCACACTCACAGCAAGCTCTCACATATGCAAAGTCACACACTCAGAGCAGGCTCTCACACATGCAGGGTCACACTCACAGCAGGTGCTCACACATGCTGGGTCACACTCACAGCAGGTGCTCACACATGCAGGGTCACACTCACAGCAGGCTCTCACACATGCAGGGTCACACTCACAGCGGGTGCTCGCACATTCAGAGTCACACTCACAGCAGGCGGTCACACATGCAGGGTCACATTCACAGCAGGCGCTCACACATGCAGGTTCACATTCACAGCAGGCTCTCACACATGCAGGTTCACACTCACAGCAGGCTCTCACATATGCAGGGTCACACTCACAGCAGGCGCTCGCATATGCAGGGTCACACTCACAGCAGGCACTCGCATATGCAGGGTCACACTCACAGCAGGTGCTCACATATGCAGGGTCACACTCACAACCAGTGCTCACACATGCAGGGTCACATTCACAGCAGGCTCTCACACATGCAGGGTCACACTCACAGCAGGTGCTCACACATTCAGGGTCACACTCACAGCAGGCTCTCACACATGCAGTGTCACACTCACAGCAGGCTCTTACACATGCAGGGTCACACTCACAGCAGGCACTCACACATTCAGGGTCACACTCACAGCAGGCACTCACACTTGTAGTGTCACACTCACAGCAGGCGCTTACACATGCAGTGTCACACTCACAGCAAGCTCTCACATATGCAAAGTCACACACTCAGAGCAGGCTCTCACACATGCAGGGTCACACTCACAGCAGGTGCTCACACATGCTGGGTCACACTCACAGCAGGTGCTCACACATGCAGGGTCACACTCACAGCAGGCTCTCACACATGCAGGGTCACACTCACAGCGGGTGCTCGCACATTCAGAGTCACACTCACAGCAGGCGGTCACACATGCAGGGTCACCCTCACAGCAGGTGCTCACATATTCAGGGTCATGCTCACAGCAGGCGGTCACACATGCAGGGTCACACTCACAGCAGGTGGTCACACATTCAGGATCACACTCATAGCAGGTGGTCACACATGCAGGGTCACACTCACAGCTGGCTCACACATGCAGGGTCACACTCACAGCAGGCTCACACATGCAGGATCACACTCACAGTAAGCTCTCAATCACACATATGTAATACCCAGATATGTGGTAGGATCTGTATTGTAGAATTTTTCAACGTTAACTTGTTCTTGTTCTGTCTTCTTTCCTCCACCACAGCAGAGAGGCAGGTGTCCCCAGCCACAACTCAGTGATTGACACAGTGAAAAGCCACAATCGCTTTATTTAACAGGAACTTCGCGACAGTGGTGGTTTTCCTCTTATCTCCTTACCTGAATGTCTTTAAGGGGGTATTTATCAAAGCTGAGTTAAAATTGTGAGAGATCAAGTACTAACCAATTAGCTTCCAATTTACATTTTGCAGGCTGTGTTTAAAAAATGATAGGAGCTGATTGGTTAATAATTTATTTTTTACCATTTTAGCTCTCTCCAGTCTTTGATAATCACCCCTCTTAGGGCCTGATTCATTACGGATCGCTATTACAATCGCAGCCGCGATTACGCACGCAGGTGCATTGCATGCATGCGACAGTATAGCCCCTCCCCCTTCCCTCTCCTGCCTACACAGCTCCGCAGCACAGCTGAATATATTGTTTGATGGGCCCCCTTATGGGTGGGTTCCTAAGGCACACGCGTCCTGTGCTGCCCTCAATCCGGCATTCAGTAGGAGAAACATTGGCCGTTGGCGTGCATACAGGCACGGTCTATAGCTCTGCACCTGTGCCTTAATGTCAAATGCCCTCATCCCAAAAGGCACCTGCTATACAAATCATGTGTGTGTGTAATATTTACCATGCAACTCCCATATATTTAAAACCAGATTAGGGGGTCTATTTACTAAGCAGTGTTAGGAGACAGAGTGAAAAGTGATTAGAAAGTGATAAGGTGCCAGCCAATCAGCTCCCAACTGTCATTTTTCAAACACAGCCTGTGAGAGGACAGTTGGGAGCTGATTGGCTGGCACCTTATCACTTTCTTATCACTTTTCACTGTGTCTCCTAACACTGCTTAGTAAATAGACCCCACAATGTCATATATCTCATATCCAGTTTTATGCTGTGTGTTAATTGAATGCTTGAAATCTATGCCTTATAGTTCCAGTGCACATTACCCCAAACCCACAGTTTTGGTCCTATTGCATATTTACAAGTCATTTCAGGTTGAGCATGTTACCGTTCACAAGGGCGTTGAAAGTCTTCTGTCCTGGATGTTTCATTATAAACATCTTTTCACGACAGACGATGCTCAGTATACACTGCGCTAATCCTGTGGGTGTCCGGATGTAGCAATCCCTGGAACTCGTATTGTTTGTCTTACAGTTTTACAATAAATACACCAATGAAACTGTCAATTTCTGCTCCATTAGCAACAGATCCGGCCCAAGAATGTGTCAGACAGTCAGCCGCAGGCCCTTCGCCGGACAGATAAATCTAGTTCTGACAATCACAATTCTATACCCCGGGATGACTTGTATGAGAAAAACAAATATATATATATATATATATATATATATATATATATATATATATATTATATATATATATATATATAAAATCTTCCTGTTCCTTCAATTTTCATTATAGTGTTTAAAAAAAATCTGATAAAATCAGAAACAAAAATGTAAGACGCCCCAGCTCAGATACAGGAAAGCAATATTTACAGCTTACAGATATGTGTAAAACGTGCTAAATTAAATTTTTTCGGAACCTGATGGTGTTACTGTACGTCACTTTCTGGTGGCGTTCAGCCCCCAATAACCTTCACAGGCTGCGGTTTACACGGCAGCCTGTGAAGATTTACTAGGCAGCCACACAGCACAGGGATCTATTCAGATCCCTCCCTGCTGTGTCTGCACTGCAGAGCCCCGGAGTTCAGCTCCGGGGCACTGCAGACACGCGGCACGGCTCACCAAAAGAAGACAGGTGAGCCGGACGGCATGAAGGAGGAGGGACAGACACCGGCGAGGGGGGTGCGGGGGTGTCCAGATCGTACACCCGCAGGGGGGGGAGAGCGGGGGGCAGTGAAGACAGACAGTTAAAAGTTTCTCACTGACGAAAAACTGCTTCGTAGAAACAGCAGTTTTTCTGAAGTTCAAACCATAAATATCACATGTGATAATTATGTTTTGATGAATAGACCCCTGTGACAGCAACACCTATAAGCGTGGCGGTAAAGTGGGCGTGTACTGCTACATCTGAGGGGTGTGTCATAACACTGATTTACATCCAACTGTAAATGAGCCCCAAAGCAGTTAGTAAGATCTGTTTGGTAAATACATGTAGCCATAAGGATCATTGGGGCAGATGTATGAACCTCTGGAAAGTGATAAAGTGCAGAGTGATAAACGACCAGCCACTCAGCTCCTAACTGTCATGTCACAGGCTGTGTTTGAAAAATGGCAGCTGGGAGCTGAGTGGTTGGTCATTTATCACTCCCCACTTTATCATTCCCCAGAGCTTCATACATCTGCCCCATTGTGCCTTAAAACCAATGCAGGGAAATTATACTAATGATCCCATTTGAATGTATATATCTGTTGTTGTTTTTTGTTGTTATATAACAGTTCATAATAGGATAAGGTGTAATCAGGGAGATTAGTAGGCTCTACAGGGAGTCAGGGAGATTGCTGCTATTTCAGGGAGTCTCCCTGACAATCAGGGAGAGTTGGCCAGTATGGTTTAGCGGTGCTCCTCACAGTGACACCAAAGGTTATTTCTAACCTGCACACAAAGGGCCGGAGTCACACGCAATCTGCGCAAGCCATGCCCACAGAGTTGAGTGATTATCTGCAACTGTGTATGTACGAAACGTTCTGCAAAACCCCTACGCCGCTTGCGTTACTCTGAGTGTACGCACAATGGTCCTCTTGCAATTGATTCAGACGGTATTAGAAAGGATGTGCGGAAAAGAAAGTGATGGGTGGTGACTGGGAGGCGGCCAGGAGTGCACGCAGAATGATCCGTTCAGTGGGCATATTATAGAATGTTGCGGGGTGTCAATGCAAGCAGCTGCGTTCACCGATGCACAGCCGCAGCCAAAGGTGGCCATGGTCAGACCGAGGCACTGCATCTGCCAAAGCGCTGGTGCAAGTACCGATGGGGAGACCGTTGGTGGCACATCAGGACGCAGCAATCGGTATTACAGCGTGCACGGACACTGAAAGTGGGCGTCTGGGTCCTTATGTGAGCGGGGTCATCAGTGCAGGGCCTGGTCTGGGCCGAAATCCAGTGCCCACTGGACCGGCAGGCGTCGGCGGTTCGGGCTTCGTGGTGTGGCTGCGGGAGACGGGGCTGGACGAGCTTGCATCTGAAAAGATTCAAGTTCGTCCAACCACCAACGTGGATTTGGAATTTGGCGCCGCTTGCGAGCCAGTAATGGCTCGCGGGCAGACAGCCAATCCGGGCCTGGCACGGCGAGCCAATCGTGGCTCGCCGCGTCATGGCTTCGCCCCCCCCCTCGCGGCTCCATATATTAGGCGCTGCTGAGCGGGGCGAGTCAGTCTGTCGGCTGAGAGCAAGCCAGGAAGACTGTCCGCGGAAAGGAAGAGTTCCAGAGGCATTGGAAAACGCCGGAAGACACCGCGCTCAACCCCAGAAGACGGAAGCGCTGTTGCTGGAGCAGGAAGACGGCGCTGGGCGGCGGGCAGCGGAGCCGAAGCTGAGGACCAGAGAGCTCTGCAGTGGAGGGAAGTTAAAGAGCTTATCGAAGTTCCCCACTGCAGGCTCTCCCAACGGATAGGGTAGGCGGCTGTGGGCCACCTTTACTTATATTTAAAATCAACCCAGGTCATCTGTTGTCGGGCTTAAGGTCCGTGGACATAATCAGGCACTAGCCCTGTGGCCATATAGGAGGGGCACAAGGCCCCGGGGATATCAGGGGCCATTAGGCCCTATAGGGAATTCTTTGCCCTCCGTTGTCAGCGACATGGGCACTAGACCCAGGTCGTTTGGGCTCAAGTAGGCGGGCACCAGGCTCTTGCCACCATAAATAAAAGGCAGCCTTGCATATAAAGTGGTCTGGGCATTAGGCCCAGATCACTAAGTGACCATCAGAGGCGGCCTTGCATATAAAGTGGTCTGGGCATTAGGCCCAGATCACTGAGTGACCACCAGAGGCAGCCTTGCATATAAAGTGGTCTGAGCATTAGGCCCAGATCACTAAATGACCCTCAGAGGCGGCCCTTTGTATAAAGTGGTCTGGGCATTAGGCCCAGATCACTAAACGACCCTCAGAGGCGGCCCTTTGTATAAAGTAGTTTCGGCATTAGGCCCAGACCACTAGATTCGCCAGAGGCGGCCCAGCATCAAAGCGGTCTGGGCTTAAGGCTCAGATCCCTAGGGATTGGCAGCAGGAAGGTGGGCCTGAACTGAAAGGTGTTCTGGCAACCGGCCAGAACAGAAGAGATCGCCCACAAGTCGGTGGGCCTGCGCAGTAGAGTGACCGGCGCTTGAGGTCTGGACCACTCGGTACCGAGTGCTGGTAGGTGGCTTGTGGAATAAAGTAATCCGAGTATTAGACTCGGATCACCTGCCTTGGCCCCAGCTTGGTGGGATTGAGTACTGGGCATAGGATATTGAGTAAGTTCCCCTCAGGAGTCAGTGCAAGGGGTTGTCCGGCTCCGGCGCTGAACCCCTGTAGTGGGAACTCTGAAGATCCAGCCTAGAGGGTCAAGGCAGCTGTGTTTTCTTAGAAGGGCACAGACAGGGCCGGCCGGCTGGGAAGAGAAAGAGAGGGACAGCCGTAACGAGAGTGTTTCCGCTAGATGTGTATTGTTCCCAAGTCTAGTTCATATAGTGTGTAAGAAAATGTTTATTTGTTGGCTGCTTTGAATCTTCTCGTTATTATAGCGGAGAGTTTGTGGAGAAACGTATCCTACCTGCACACCTAGTTTCCGGAAGTGAAGTTCATGCTTTCGTGCATACGATCAGGTAACCCAGTTGGTACAGCATTGTATGTGTGATTTGTCCACGAAGGAAGCGGGATTGTTTTGTTTTGATTCTCAGGGGCGGCGGATGACTCGTCAAGGTGACAAGAGGTCTAGTGTGAGTATCTCTCAGTGACTGTCTGTCTTTCACGTGAGCGTCAGATAGGGGATCTCTTACAACAGTGAGAGATCCAAACATTCTATATTTTCTTTTTCTCTGTCTGTTCTCCCCTTGAGCACCGGTTAGGGGATTTCGCACAACGGCTGGTTTGAACCTGATACTTAATCGGTGAAGAGGATCCGGATTATACGACAGCTGGTAATTCGGGAATGAAGGCTCTAGGACTCTGCCGTGGGAAGTGGTGAGTGTTGGCCAACAAGTTTTTGCTAACCTTCCACATTTACACATTTAGTCGCACAGATGTACACAGGGGTAGGAGTGTGTAATACCTTTACATAAAGTTGCAGACGTGTGACTGCCAACACACACTGCAGCACTACATAAGGACGCCCACCTTACCTTACACACATCCATAATGCTTAGCAAGCCTACGAGACCATCGGTAACATGGAGTACTATTGCAGCCTCACGCACACTTACACAAGGTCAGACCTTACTCAGGAATTACTAACCTCATCACACGCAGTGACTACACAAGACTGAGATAACATCAGTAAATGGAGTACCATCACAGCCTCACACACACTTACACAGGCTCTGACCTTACTCAGGAATTACTAACCTCATCACACACAGTGATTACACAAGACTGAGAGACCATCAGTAACATGGAGTACCATCACATCCTCAGACATACTTACACAGGCTCTGACCTTACTCAGGAATTACTAACCTCATCACACGCAGTGATTACACAAGACTGAGAAACCATCAGTAACATGGAGTACCATCACAGCCTCACACACACTTACACAGGCTCTGACCTTACTCAGGAATTACTAAACTCATCACACGCAGTGACTACACAGGACTGAGATACCATCAGTAACATGGAGTACCATCACAGCATCACACACACTTACACAGGCTCTGACCTTACTCAGGAATTACTAACCTCCTCACACGCAGTGATTACACAAGACTGAGAGACCATCAGTAACATGGAGTACCATCACAGCCTCACACACACTTACACAGGCTCTGACCATACTCAGGAATTACTAACCTCATCACACACAGTGATTACACAAGACTGAGATACCATCAGTAATATGGAGTACCATCACATCCTCACATACACTTACACAGGGTCTAACCTTACTCAGGAATTACTAACCTCATCACACGCAGTGATTACACAAGACTGAGAAACCATCAGTAACATGGAGTACCATCACATCCTCACACACACTTACACAGGCTCTGACATTACTCAGGAATTACTAACCTCATCACACGCAGTGATTACACAAGACTGAGAAACCATCAGTAACATGGAGTACCATCACAGCCTCACACACACTTACACAGGCTCTGACCTTACTCAGGAATTACTAACCTCATCACACGCAGTGACTACACAAGACTGAGAAACCATCAGTAACATGGAGTAGCATCACAGCCTCACACACACTTACACAGGCTCTGACCTTACTCAGGAATTACTAACCTCATCACACACAGTGCCTACACAAGACTGAGATACCATCAGTAACATGGAGTACCATCACAGCCTCACACACACTTACACAGGCTCTGACCTTACTCAGGAATTACTAACCTCATCACACGCAGTGATTACACAAGACTGAGATACCATCAGTAACATGGAGTACCATCACAGCCTCACACACACTTACACAGGCTCTGACCTTACTCAGGGATTACTAACCTCATCACACACAGTGACTACACAAGACTGAGAAACCATCAGTAACATGGAGTACCATCACAGCCTCACACACACTTACACAGGCTCTGACCTTACTCAGGGATTACTAACCTCATCACATACAGTGACTAGACAAGACTGAGAAACTATCAGTAACATGGAGTACCACCACAGCCTCACACACACTTACACAGGCTCTGACCTTACTCAGGAATTACTAACCTCATCACACGCAGTGATTACACAAGACTGAGATACCATCAGTAACATGGAGTACCATCACAGCCTCACACACACTTACACAGACTCTGGCCTTACTCAGAAATTACTAACCTCATCACACGCAGTGATTACCCAAGACTGAGAAACCATCAGTAACATGGAGTACCATCACATCCTCACACACACTTACACAGGCTCTGACCTTACTCAGGAATTACTAACCTCATCACATGCAGTGATTACACAAGACTGAGACACCATCAGTAACATGGAGTACCATCACAGCCTCACACACACTTACACAGGCTCTGACCTTACTCAGGAATTACTAACCTCATCACACGCAGTGACTACACAAGACTGAGAAACCATCAGTAACATGAAGTAGCATCACAGCCTCACACACACTTACACAGGCTCTGACCTTACTCAGGAATTACTAACCTCATCACACGCAGTGATTACACAAGACTGAGAAACCATCAGTAACATGGAGTACCATCACAGCCTCACACACACTTACACAGGCTCTGACCTTACTCAGGAATTACTAACCTCATCACATGCAGTGACTACACAAGACTGAGAAACCATCAGTAACATGGAGTACCATCACAGCCTCACACACACTTACACAGGCTCTGACCTTACTCAGGAATTACTAACCTCATCACACGCAGTGATTACACAAGACTGAGATACCATCAGTAACATGGAGTACCATCACAGCCTCACACACACTTACACAGACTCTGACCTTACTCAGGAATTACTAACCTCATCACACGCAGTGATTACACAAGACTGAGACACCATCAGTAACATGGAGTACCATCACAGCCTCGCACACACTTACACAGGATCTGACCTTACTCAGGAATTACTAACCTCATCACACGCAGTGATTACACAAGACTGAGACACCATCAGTAACATGGAGTACCATCACATCCTCACACATACTTACACAGGCTCTGACCTTACTCAGGAATTACTAACCTCATCACACGCAGTGACTACACAAGATTTAGAAACCATCGGTAACATGGAGTACCATCACATCCTCACACACACTTACACAGGCTCTGACCTTACTCAGGAATTACTAACCTCATCACACGCAGTGATTACACAAGACTGAGAGACCATCAGTAACATGGAGTACCATCACAGCTTCACACACACTTACACAGGCTCTGACCTTACTCAGGAATTACTAACCTCATCACACGCAGTGATTACACGAGACTGAGACACCATCAGTAACATGGAGTACCATCACAGCCTCACACACACTTACACAGGCTCTGACCTTACTCAGGAATTACTAACCTCATCACACGCAGTGACTACACAAGATTTAGAAACCATCGGTAACATGGAGTACCATCACATCCTCACACACACTTACAGAGGCTCTGACCTTACTCAGAATTACTAACCTCATCACACGCAGTGATTACACAAGACTAAGACACCATCAGTAACATGGAGTACCATCACAGCCTCGCAAACACTTACACAGGCTCTGACCTTACTCAGGAATTACTAACCTCATCACACGCAGTGACTACACAAGACTGAGAAACCATCAGTAACATGGAGCACCATCACAGCCTCACACACACTTACAGAGGCTCTGACCTTACTCAGGAATTACTAACCTTATCACACACAGTGATTACACAAGACTGAGACACCATCAGTAACATGGAGTACCATCACAGCCTCACACACACTTACACAGGCTCTGACCTTACTCAGGAATTACTAACCTCTTCACACACAGTGACTACACAAGACTGAGAGGCCATCAGTAACATGGAGTACCATCACAGCCTCACACACACTAACACAGGCTCTGACCTTACTCAGGAATTACTAACCTCATCACACGCAGTGACTACACAAGATTTAGAAACCATCGGTAACATGGAGTACCATCACATCCTCACACACACTTACAGAGGCTCTGACCTTACTCAGGAATTACTAACCTCATCACACACAGTGACTACACAAGACTGAGAGACCATCAGTAACATGGAGTACCATCACAGCCTCACACACACTTACACAGGCTCTGACCTTACTCAGGAATTACTAACCTCATCACACACAGTGACTACACAAGACTGAGATAACATCAGTAACATGGAGTACCATCACAGCCTCACACACACTTACACAGCTCTGACCTTACTCAGGAATTACTAACCTCATCACACGCAGTGATTACACAAGACTGAGAGACCATCAGTAACATGGAGTACCATCACAGCCTCACACACACTTACACAGACTCTGACCTTACTCAGGAATTACTAACCTCATCACATGCAGTGATTACACAAGACTGAGAGACCATCAGTAACATGGAGTACCATCACAGCCTCACACACACTTACACAGGCTCTGACCTTACTCAGGAATTACTAACCTCATCACACGCAGTGACTACACAAGATTTAGAAACCATCGATAACATGGAGTACCATCACATCCTCACACACACTTACACATGCTCTGACCTTACTCAGGAATTACTAACCTCATCACACGCAGTGATTACACAAGACTGAGACACCATCAGTAACATGGAGTACCATCACAGCCTCGCACACACTTACACAGGCTCTGACCTTACTCAGGAATTACTAACCTCATCACACGCAGTGATTACACAAGACTGAGACACCATCAGTAACATGGAGTACCATCACATCCTCACACATACTTACACAGGCTCTGACCTTACTCAGGAATTACTAACCTCATCACACGCAGTGACTACACAAGATTTAGAAACCATCGGTAACATGGAGTACCATCACATCCTCACACACACTTACACAGGCTCTGACCTTACTCAGGAATTACTAACCTCATCACACGCAGTGATTACACAAGACTGAGAGACCATCAGTAACATGGAGTACCATCACAGCTTCACACACACTTACACAGGCTCTGACCTTACTCAGGAATTACTAACCTCATCACACGCAGTGATTACACAAGACTGAGACACCATCAGTAACATGGAGTACCATCACAGCCTCACACACACTTACACAGGCTCTGACCTTACTCAGGAATTACTAACCTCATCACACGCAGTGACTACACAAGATTTAGAAACCATCGGTAACATGGAGTACCATCACATCCTCACACACACTTACACAGGCTCTGACCTTACTCAGGAATTACTAACCTCATCACACGCAGTGATTACACAAGACTGAGAGACCATCAGTAACATGGAGTACCATCACAGCTTCACACACACTTACACAGGCTCTGACCTTACTCAGGAATTACTAACCTCATCACACGCAGTGATTACACAAGACTGAGACACCATCAGTAACATGGAGTACCATCACAGCCTCACACACACTTACACAGGCTCTGACCTTACTCAGGAATTACTAACCTCATCACACGCAGTGACTACACAAGATTTAGAAACCATCGGTAACATGGAGTACCATCACATCCTCACACACACTTACAGAGGCTCTGACCTTACTCAGAATTACTAACCTCATCACACGCAGTGATTACACAAGACTAAGACACCATCAGTAACATGGAGTACCATCACAGCCTCGCACACACTTACACAGGCTCTGACCTTACTCAGGAATTACTAACCTCATCACACGCAGTGACTACACAAGACTGAGAAACCATCAGTAACATGGAGCACCATCACAGCCTCACACACACTTACAGAGGCTCTGACCTTACTCAGGAATTACTAACCTTATCACACACAGTGATTACACAAGACTGAGACACCATCAGTAACATGGAGTACCATCACAGCCTCACACACACTTACACAGGCTCTGACCTTACTCAGGAATTACTAACCTCATCACATGCAGTGATTACACAAGACTAAGAGACCATCAGTAACATGGAGTACCATCACAGCCTCACACACACTTACACAGGCTCTGACCTTACTCAGGAATTACTAACCTCATCACACGCAGTGATTACACAAGACTGAGATACCATCAGTAACATGGAGTACCATCACATCCTCACACATACTTACACAGGCTCTGACCTTACTCAGGGATTACTAACTTCATCACACGCAGTGATTACACAAGACTAAGAGACCATCAGTAACATGGCTAATTTATGCATGCCCCAGTAACGGTGTTCAACACACTGGCACGCCTGCGTTTCGCCGACCACTCCCCCGTCACCTCCCACAAACGGCACTTCCTGTCCATCACTCTGCGATGGGTCTGCGTAGTCACTGCTACCCATAAGTCAGGGAACTCCTCCATAAACGTCCCACCTCCAGTCTTGAATTGTATTTCCATATAGTGTCCCACACAGGGAACGTGAGGCACCTCCATCCTCCCAGACCACTGCTAGCCAGAAACATCTTTTCTTCACCCAGCTCACCCCATGGGAAAATACAAAATTGTCAGGCGACTGAGATGGATGTGGGCCAAAGCAGGCATGTGGCTTCGCAAACAGCAAGTGCCCTGCGGTGAAGCAATTTGTGCATGTTTGCAAATGACCATTATTCGGTGACCGCGCCAGTGGTTATGAAATGATCGCCATGACATAACAAGAAATAATATTTTTTTTCCTCCCACCAGAGTTTTTAGCATTATAGGTTTTCATTCTGAGATCTAATACCCGTATTTATTATATTTTCAGCCTAAACCCATCCAAAGCATGACAGGCAGTGGCGTAACTAGGGTATTTAGACGGTGTGTGTGTACTGTCTTTTTTTTAACTATTTATATTACAGTGGAGGTATGGGTGTTGGCCGCCTGCTGGAACTTGTAGTTCCACAAGTGCAAAAGGGCAGGCATGCTGGCACCTGTAGTACCACTGTAAAATACAATAGTTTTTAACTATTTAACACATTATTACCCATGTAGCCACAGACCAGAGGTGCGAGGAAGAGGCCCGGGCTTCAGCATAAGCCTGGGGATTCGGGAGAGATGGTCCCCTTCTTGTGGGGGTCCCCACCTCCCCTGAGATCCCCGGCTTGGGCTAAATGGCTTGGGGTGTTAATGCTTTGACCCTGGACACCCAGTAATAGGGTCTTCTGGCTGTGGCATTACACCACGGGCAGTTTGGGTCCACTGCTGGTTTTAAATATAGGGGGAACCCTACGCATTTTTTTCCCCCTATATTTAAAACCAGGACAGGCCCTGCAGCCAGGTGCTGGTTCCTCAATTACAAGGGTACCCTACACGTTTTGTTCCCCATAATTTTAGGAACCAGGACTGGCTGTGCAGTCCGGGGCTGGTTATCCTTTTGGGGGGGGACCCTACGTCATTTTTTTTTTACATTTAATCTTTTTTTTTACAGGTATAACACACAAGCAGCCTTCACATACCTCACTGATATGTACAGGCTGCTTGCTCGGGAGAATTAGGCAGAAAGAAGAGACTGCAATCATGGGTGAGTAATCTCCTTCAAAACTTGTTACTCTGGGGAGATATCTCGATCTGCTTCACCATCGGCCATCTCACTCTCAGCTAAACAGGCAATCGAGAGAGGAAAGGTCTATATATGGCGCACTGGAGTGAACCAAAGTAAAATATAATCTTTATTATATTGGTTAAAATATCACAAAACAAGACATATAGCAAAATATAAAAGATAGACTAAAATTTGGTGAAAAAAGGTAGAAAATAAGTGTAGAAAAAATAGAAACGGCGCATGTAGGTCTAACCGGACCCAGAAGACACACTGATAATAAAAGATAAATTGTTTATTATAACATACAAGTGTAGATAATAAATGGTAGATATTGGAGATAGATTGAAAGGTCAATGACCACAATAAATTACTGCAGAAATTAGTACATAAAAAAGGAAAAAAACCTCACATGTATTATTGGAGATTAGAGCACCAGCTGTGTACTCCAATCACATGTGTTGTACTAAAGTGCTGTTAATAAATACACCTCTATAATATAGAATAAAATCCTCTTCAGGAATAGATGAATAAATGGCCTATTACTGGCATAAAATGATAGTTCCGTTATTGTGAATCCATATTGACACAAATTTTGTATCCAATCATTGGCTGTGAATGCAAAAATGTAACAGATAATAGAGCCAATGTTACCAAAAATGTGTTCCTCGCTGAGGTAAAAAGAAGGGTGAGTATTAATGCATATAAATCCTCCTCTAGCCCACCTAGGATTAAGGCTGGGGGATATGATGTGGATATGTCTCTCACCTAGTGTTCTTAGACACTTGCTGCTGTGCACTGGATCTGTGCCATGGAAAGTAAAGCAGTGATGCCGTCAATGTACGGTGTGGAGGTAATATGTCCCGTGTCAGCGCTGGTTCAATAGGCGCTAGCTGATATATAGCTGCGACTGTTCACCGGAGGATCCTAGGCCGTGATGGAAGGCTAAGGCTCTACGGAGGCACTCACAGGAGTATATCAACTCCGGAGCATAGCGTTGTCTGCGACTCCAGCAGGAGGGATGGAGCTCTAACGGCTGGATCAGAAAGACGGCTCTGCTACAATTACACAGGTGCTTCAGCAAGGCAGGAATGCAGGTTAGCAGCAGGGACACCCTTAACGCGTTTCTTTCTCTATTGAGAATTTCTTCAGAAGGATGTCTTAGGAGCAGGAAGGTGTCGTATTTAAAGAGGGAACCTGCCAATCAATTTCATTCATTAGTCTAGACAGCACCTGCAATCTATTTTGTCCCTGTGTAATCGGCATTCCTGAACCCAATTGATTTAGATACTTCTTTTTTCATTTTTCACGTTTGTAATCCACATATATCTACTCTGCATTCACAGATTAAGTAAATGTCAACAGAAACTCATATCAAATCTGTCAAAGTAAAATGCAATCAATGTATAATTAAACATCATCTGTAAATGTTGAAGCACATGCAGATCGTAGATCTATCTATATTATTATTTATTCCTTGTCACTAATAAAACATAGTGCATATTGGTCAACATTATATTATACATTGGGTTCAGGAATGCCGATTACACAGGGACAAAATAGATTGCAGGTGCTGTCTGGACTAATGAATGAAATTGATTGGCAGGTTCCCTCTTTAAATACGACACCTTCCTGCTCCTAAGACATCCTTCTGAAGAAATTCTCAATAGAGAAAGAAACGCGTTAAGGGTGTCCCTGCTACTAACCTGCATTCCTGCCTTGCTGAAGCACCTGTGTAATTGTAGCAGAGCCGTCTTTCTGATCCAGCCGTTAGAGCTCCATCCCTCCTGCTGGAGTCGCAGACAACGCTATGCTCCGGAGTTGATATACTCCTGTGAGTGCCTCCGTAGAGCCTTAGCCTTCCATCATGGCCTAGGATCCTCCGGTGAACAGTCGCAGCTATATATCAGCTAGCGCCTATTGAACCAGCGCTGACACGGGACATATTACCTCCACACCGTACATTGACGGCATCACTGCTTTACTTTCCATGGCACAGATCCAGTGCACAGCAGCAAGTGTCTAAGAACATTAGGTGAGAGACATATCCACATCATATCCCCCAGCCTTAATCCTAGGTGGGCTAGAGGAGGATTTATATGCATTAATACTCACCCTTCTTTTTACCTCAGCGAGGAACACATTTTTGGTAACATTGGCTCTATTATCTGTTACATTTTTGCATTCACAGCCAATGATTGGATACAAAATTTGTGTCAATATGGATTCACAATAACAGAACTATCATTTTATGCCAGTAATAGGCCATTTATTCATCTATTCCTGAAGAGGATTTTATTCTATATTATAGAGGTGTATTTATTAACAGCACTTTAGTACAACACATGCGATTGGAGTACACAGCTGGTGCTCTAATCTCCAATAATACATGTGAGGTTTTTTTCCTTTTTTATGTACAAATTTCTGCAGTAATTCATTGTGGTCATTGACCTTTCAATCTATCTCCAATATCTACCATTTATTATCTACACTTGTATGTTATAATAAACAATTTATCTTTTATTATCAGTGTGTCTTCTGGGTCCGGTTAGACCTACATGCGCCGTTTCTATTTTTTCTACTGTTTTATTCCTTGGAATAGGGAACTGGAGGACCCTTGGGACGGCTGCTGGTCATGATAAATTGCAGGGAGGTGGGCGCTACAAACCCTTCCAGAAAATAAGTGTACTATAAAATCACGCTAGATGTCTCTTAGTGGAATCTTCCATCAAATAATAACCATCTGTTAATCCGCTTACTATATATTAGCAGAATATAAGCTCTTTATCATATTAGAGTGATCCCTCTACTCCCTAGGGTAGAGGTCTGTAATATATTAAATACTGATAACCTTGTGCTGTTTATGATGGAAATTCATGGCACACTATTAAATATCAAACACAAATTTCTCGGGAAAATGAAATAGACTATAGTCTAATAAAGGCAATTGTTTTAACATTCAGAAGGTACTCAGCCCGCAATGTGACATTGAACTTTATTGTATTAAATTATATTGCTGACACAATTGCTGGGTCTGAATTCATTCCCCTTATTATTTAGAGTGTATGAATACCATTGTAGCAGCACTAATCAAATCAAGGTGTATAACTGTGTAATCACAGCACCATAATAATAGCAGAATCACTAGTCCTTATAGAGCCATATTCAATTAGAGGCGAAGTTTTCGCCTGTCCGACTGTTCGCTTCATTCGCCTGTTTCAGAGGTGAATTTATTCCATGCTCGTCCACGCTTTTCGCCTAATTCAATTGCAAAACAGGCGAACACGGAAATAGGCGAATGCGGAACAGGCGAAAAGTACTGAAAGAATTGGGGAAATCAGTCTGTACCCCAGAAAAAGATACATTAACATAGGGAATCAATATAGATGTGTACTAATAGCCCTAATAACATAGGGAGTCAATATAGATGTGTACTAATAGCCCTAATAACATAGGGAGTCAATATAGATGTGTACTAATAGCGCTAATAACAAAGGGAATCACTATAGATGTGTACTAATAGCCCTAATAACATAGGGAATCACTATAGATGTGTACTAATAGCCCTAATAACAAAGGGAATCACTATAGAATGATGTGTACTAATAGCCCTAATAACATAGGGAATCACTATAGATGTGTACTAATAGCCCTAATAACACAGGGAATCACTATAGATGTGTACTAATAGCCCTAATAACATAGGGAATCACTATAGATGTGTACTAATAGTCCTAATAACATAGGGAATCACGATGTGTACTAATAGCCCTAATAACATAGGGAATCACTATAGATGTGTACTAATAGCCCTAATAACAAAGGGAATCACTATAGATGTGTACTAATAGCCCTAATAACATAGGGAATCACTATAGATGTGTACTAATAGCCCTAATAACACAGGGAATCACTATAGATGTGTACTAATAGCCCTAATAACATAGGGAATCACTATAGATGTGTACTAATAGTCCTAATAACATAGGTAATCACTATAGATGTGTACTAGTAGCCCTAATAAAACTATTTTGCGTACTTAAGTTGTGTAAATTGCTAGCTATTAGCGTCTAGGTAAAAGTGGTGGAGAATGGCATAAAGCTGTATTTTTTGGTGAAAATAAATAGTCCTGTCAAATTTGGGGTGCTTGAAAATGGGTGCTAGCATGTTTTTATGTCTCTAAAGTGAACTTTTAAAAACCGTGAAAAATCCACCTGCTGCATGCACCTGCAATCCCAAAAACTCCTGACCCAAACTTGGGGACCCCAAGAAGTCTATTTCGATACTTTTAATGTTTATCCCCCCACTTTTTAAATTTTTACCACAAAAATTACACGTCTTTTTTGGGGTGTTCTTTGGTTTTTGTTTCTGGTTTTTTTTGCAGATTTGTCCTTTGGGGGGCTGTCCCAAGGGGTCTGAGTTGTTTCCCCACATTTGCACCCCAAAATAAAGATTTAGCATTTGTTTTCACCAGCTATTGATAGGAGAATCATTTTTGGAGAATTGTTTCCACTTAGGCGAAATTGTCCTGGAATAGAATTTGTCGAATTTGTTTTAGGCTAATTTTTCGCAAACTCCTTTGCGGGGGCACAGGTTTTCGCCTCTAATTGAATTCTCCTCATAGTCCTTATGGTCGGTTGTGATACCACTTAGCATGCAATATATCATTAAGCTATGTTAAATCGTATTGCCAACACAATTGTTAAATCCACAATCATATAGTAAAATGACCCTATTGTTGGGAATATATGATATAAGTGTGGCAACACTGGTCACATCAAGATACGAGGCTGCATAGTCACAGCACAAGACTAGGGGCCCCATTTACAAACGTAGGGAAATACCAGCGGCAATTTTCGTTTAGTATCACTGTGATACAAACGAAAATCCCACTGGTATTTAGTAATACTTACCCCTCCGGCGAGGTCCCGCGAAGTCCAGCGGAATCCTCGTCCTCGACGAGGTCCTCTGCTGGGTTGCTGGCAGCCTAACGCTGCCAGCGACGGGGCTCCAGGGTCATGCGCGACGGTCCGTCTGCGCATGTACATGACAGGGAGACCCGGCAGTGCCTGGAAGGCTTCGTTGAAGCCGGAAAGGCACCGCCGGGTCTCCATTGCCGGCAATGGGGCCCGCATCGCTCTCGCCATCTTTTAGTTGGCGAGAGCCATTCTGTACAAATAGCGGTAATCTAAGATTACCGCTGTTTACTAAATACAGCAAGATAGTATAACCCCTTTAGCGAGCGCTAAAGGGGTTATATTTCGTTTGTAAATGGGGCCCTATTATCTGTATCTGCGATCCTATAGCTAACTGAAATAGATCAGGACACACTGTTTATATCAATAATGTTACTTGATACACATGTAGCGTTTTACTATGTTGCATTAATTATGAGCACATGGGGCTGCATGGTTATGTCAATACAGTGTATCTGTGCTGCTATGTGTATCAGAGCTCTGGGCTAGACTGACTGGTTGTGACACATTTCAAAAAGGGTTTGCAATACACCCTTGAAAGCCTGCTGTCTGATCACGCAAGCAGCAGTGGAGTGTATCCGTTGTACGGTCTTCAGTTAATGTAACATGCCCAAGTGGCGTCCATAGTTTAAATGTTAAGTGTTATTTCCACATTTGTGACATAGAGCATATTAATTACACAGACATTTGTTTAACAATTTTTTTGAGATTCAGACATCGAGCGATCACACTGACCCGCGTTTCGCTAACATAAGCTTTAACAAGTCATTTAGCGTGATTTTATATTACTTATTTCCTACTTTTTTTTCATCGAATTGTAGTGTCTATCTTTTATATTTCACTGTGTTTTATTTTGTGATATTTTAACCAATATAATAAAGGTAATATTTTACTTTGATTCACTCCAGTGCGCCATATATAGACCTTTCCTCTCTCTCGTGACTGTTAATGAAAATACAACAAAACAACTCAAATACGTTCACCTTTTAATTACCCTGTGCAGCAGGATAATGAAGAAAACTCCTTTGCGGGGGGGGCACTCTTATATGAAAATATTAAAACATCTTTTATTAATATATTACATATTGCAAAGCCACTTACAAAACATACTCACAAAAACGTATATATATATATATATATAAAATATATAGTCTTAAAGGAATGAAATTTCATAAGTATAAATAAAGGAAAGTAATTCCAAGAGAACGAAAAAGTCTCTATTCCCATAAAAATTTTATGGGTGTAGTTCAAAGTCCAGTAGCTCCTTTCCCATGAAAAATCATGGGTAATAAGAGAATTTCGTCGTGATATCAAAAACAAAAATTAAATGGATATGTTTTACCAATACTCATATAATTTACAGGTTTATCCTGAGACAAAACATAATTTCCAAATTCTGGCGTCAGCAGAGTAAATAGCACATCGATTTGAGAATATCCAAATTCAGGTATGCAGTCGGGAAGCCAGCGGACATAATCCCGACAGCCGGCTTCCCGACTGCTATATCCCGGCAAGGGTTAAATGACAGGCGTCTAAATCTAGACGCCTGTCATTTTACCGACGCCAGGAGCCCAGCGCCCAGCATCTCGATCGAAGGTTTAGGGCTCCCGGGGGAGACTTAGGGTTAGGCACCCCCCCCCCGGGAGGTTAGGGTTAGGCTAAGGGAAGGGAGGGTTAGGGTTAGGCACCCCCCCGGGGGACTTAGGTTTAGGCGGCGGGGAAGGGGGAGACTTAGGGTTAGGCATTTAGAGGGGGGATCAGGGTTAGGCACTGGGGGGAAGTTTAGGGTTAGGCACCCCTAAGGGAGGGTTAGGGTTAGGGGAGGGAATTAGGTTAGTCTATACTTACCTTATGGA
This sequence comes from Taudactylus pleione, assembly GCA_031769625.1. NCBI lineage: Eukaryota > Metazoa > Chordata > Amphibia > Anura > Myobatrachidae > Taudactylus > Taudactylus pleione. The sequence goes on from JAUIMM010001210.1 coordinate 92,132, forward strand.
CGATCAGGATTTTCACCCATGTCGGGCAGCCGCTGTCGGGATTCCAACCGCTGGACTGGCGTCCGGTGGTGAATAATACTGATGCCCAAATTCATGACAGCAGCTCTATGCAGGGCAAATCTATTAACATAACCACATCTATGGTATTTCCGCTTTTATATACCGTCTCTCTACCTGCGTTGAGTTTAAACCAATGTGCTGTATTATACATTGAAATTGTGATTTCTGCAGTTTAAACATTCATAAACACAATGTGGTCATTTTGTATCATCCGCCATGGATTAGGTATGTGAAAAATCGCACCACCACTAACACCGCGTCGCATCTGCTTTCCTGCATATTGATGTAACATAGCTTGCACAATGAGAGTACAATTGGGTGTTCTAGTGCTGAGGAAGAAAGTAAAGAATGCTTCTGCTGCAGACCGGGATGCGGCAGGGCACGCTGATGTTTACACCATAGCAGCGTGTCCGCGACAGGCTACTGTGCTGTGAGAATGCATGGAGAGGAGGAATGTACCTGACCACTGACTAGATGTCAACGGGGATGTGTGATGTGGTTAGAGCTTTCTAACGCCAGTGGGAGATCAGCCGTGCACAGCTGACACTCCCTCCTTCCTGATGTAGACGTACGTTTCGTCTGTCAACTTTCTCAGCAGGGGGCCAATGCTGCACAGGGTAATTAAAAGGTGAACGTATTTGAGTATTTCTTACTCCTGGGGTGCACCACCAACTTCATTCATAGTAGGGTCATTTACCCATTAATTGTGTTTATCTTTGGTTTCTTTCTCATATACCTTATAATTATTTTCCTGTGCGGAATTTCCTTCTTTTTCTGTATGAGCTACAACAAAACAACATCAGCAGCAAACGGAATGAACATACAATACATAGTATAATTAATACATCGAGGCCGAAGTTAATAAATCATGTTAAACAGTCACACATATCTTTGAAGTGGATCCTCTCAAGATCCCTGCGGGTGAAAATGAATAATCGCAAAACATGGTACGTGCATGCGCCGCACAAGGCATCCGAAGTTGCAAGTAGGTGCGTGCGCGCCACATCTAGTGCGAACGGAGACTAACGTGAAGTGCCGTAGATTTTTCGAGGCGGCAGGTGTGAAGACACACAGAGCTGCTGTTTCTGATGGGAGTACTGTAGGCATGTATCAGAAGCTCTGCGTGAATCTGAGTCGTGTGTTCGGGGGATGGGAACCCTGTGTCTGACGGATCTCTTGCAGCCGGCGTGGGGCTGGTGACGAAGGATACGGCGTCCGGGGTAAAATCCTCACGCGTGTTCCCCCGCATTAGTTGAATAGATCCTCGCACTAGAAGAAGGCAGTAAACCAGGCTCATGCAGCTGCCAGCACCTACAGCGACTCTGCGCACGACTCAGAATCACGCAATGTGGTGGACTCAGGACTTGGAGATTTATGGATAACAGTGGGTGGGAGAAGCACAATAAATTGGCCTAGAGGATTTATAGCTACATTCTGTCCTGCAGAGCCTGTCCACTTACAGGTATGTCCTTGCCCCAACACATTTACCAGAGGGTCAATGCCATATGCACCAGATATTATACAGTACAGAAGTGGAAACAACGGTGCCTGGAGCATTCTCAGCTGGAGCAGATCGGGTGTCCCTCACTGTGCTGGGTATATGGGCAACCTGATTATGTACCCACAAGCTAAATGAGATTGTATGTTGCAGGTGAAGATACGTTTGGGCACCAGGCCTCAGCTTATACTTCCAGTAGGAGGCTTATTGCGTCTGACAGTGGCAGCCATTTCTAGTTGCGCTTGGACCAATGGAGTGATCACATTAACGGACACACACAATGCTAAACCAAGAAGGTTTTTTGGCAGCAAAAGTTCATTATCCAGTAAAAGTAGGGTCAGATCAATTATGCCTGGGGGTAGTTCCCAAAACCAGAATGCGGGCCGGTATCTACCAGTAGGCTTGGTAGGCAAAGAAGCACAATTGCGCACCCAGGGATGTTTTGTAGCCCCCATTGAGACGAGGGTAAATGATCTCTAGTTAGTGGATCTTACACAGTTATGGCGCCATTTATCATCGTCTTCATGGGGAAAAGTGGCATTTTCTTGTATTGGCGATTATTTTTATTACTTATTTATTTATTTATTTATTTTTTTTACTAATTTTCCTTCCAACGAACTCCATAGAGGCATACTTGCCGACAATCAGCTCCCTCCTTCCGGGAGGGAGCTGATTGTCGGCTAACAGCGGGGGCGTGTCCGGACAGCTGTGGCATGTTGGCGGCGGAGCTGGGGCGGAGCCGCGCATTCGTGTCATCGTGGCCCCGCCCCCTCTTCAAAATGCCGTTATTTTCGTCACTGTGAAGCAGGGGGTGGGGCCACAATGACGCAATTCAGCGCAAATAACGTCACCGCCCTCCCCCCACTGCGGGGATTTCTAGTGTATTCTGGGGGAGGTCGGGAGGGTTGGGGAATGTCGGGAGGCTTGCCTGCCTTTCTGGGAGGCCCGGGAGCGGCACCCGATATTCGGGAGGCTCCCGGCCAAATCGGGAGGGTAGGCAAACCTGCATAGAGGATGTTGCCCATAGAACAGGTAATGCAGCGATACTTGATAAATGCGCTTCCCATGCGGTGCTACGACCACTGGTAACTTTTCACCGGTGAGAACTCCATAGATTTGCTCGTCTGTTGATAAATAGAGCCCCCGAGCAGTAATACAGGGATAGCCAGCTGAATGTCTTATACAAACAGTTGTCAGTGTTTTACAACAGTCCTGTTGCAGTCTGGGTTTCATGTACAGCATGTTCCCCATCTGACTGCATCAATTAAATTCACTTTATAAAAAAATAAATCATAATTTTTTCCTCATTTTGTCTCTGTGCTGAGTTCCAGAGAGCGAAACTCGGCCTCTGTCTTCTCCTCTCCTGTTCCTGAGTTGGACGCGGATTGCTACAGCTGGGCTCGGTAATGATTCACTTGTGCCGGCTGCCGGCTTCCCCTGATGTCTCTGTCAGGAAGTAAACAGTGAGGTGCATTCTGTGTACGTGGGGGCCTGGGTATAAATAGACACCAGAAACTGACGAGAGCCTCAGAATCAATAATCTAATGGTCACCGCTGTTTACTATGGACCATCGTATTTACGTAACAGTGTCACAGTGGACATTTCTAACTAAGATTCATGGTCCTGTTATATAAAGGAACACTTTGTAACAGTCACAAGGACACAACTAATGGTTTCCATACCGTGACATAAACTGCATTCTTACTTTTTTTTAAAGAGGACATCAATTCTTTTTACGTTACTCACATAGTGTGCCTGCAGGGGGCACTATTTCCTGCAGGGAATGATCCACCATCAGCTGGGCACCCATCAGCTGGGTATAGGGGAAGTGAGGGGGTACCTGAATAGAGCGTCCTACTGGGCTAGAATGTACTTGTAGTAATAATGTAGCAGGACTTATCTCAAGCACAGGAACTGCCCAGTGTCACAACTCTCAGATGGATTGTGGATGCAGCCCGTATTAGGGAGTTGGCTAGACCTATGCCTGAGGTGCGGAGTCTAATGTGCCGGCGGTATTCAGCAGGGACCCTCGCAAGAAGTTGTGGACTTGGCTGCGTCCGACACACAGGTCGCGGCCCTCAGGTTAGGTTCCCTTATACAGGTGCTGGTGAGCACTGGATGAAGTGCAGGAGAATAAACGTAGTAGACAGGCCGGGTCAATATCAACAGACGAGACAGTACAAATGGAGCAAACGTAAGCGGGTCACAGGGACTAGCCGAGGTCAGAACCAGATATCAGATGCAGCACAGAAGGGTCAGACGATAACGGGGTCACAAACAAGCCAAGGTCAAGTTCAGGATAACAGTACGGCAGGAACGCTGGGGTATGGTATGGAGCCTATACTCTGGCACCTGTGTGCTGCCAGAGACTCCCTCTTATAGGGAGGACTAAAAATCCCGCGCCAAACGCGATTAACGTTTAGCAAGCCTGCCCCTTTAAATCTTAGAACAGGATGGCGCTTGCGCTCCTAGGAGAGCCGCGGCCACCTGTCACAGCCGCTGGGGGGAGCCGGAAGCAGCGGCAGTGGGCGCCCTGGACTCCTCGCCCGCTGCCTGACAGACCAGAGTCGCCGGACCCGGTAAGTGCACCCCGGAGTCCGGCGCACTGTGACACCCAGCAACCCGACCCTGTCCTCTCGTGTCATCACTGCTATGGTACAGTTATCTTTTGCTATTGTGATAGGACGGCCCTATACCAGTCACGTGACACCAAGATCGCAGGTGAGTGGCGCAAGCAGGTGAGAAGGGAGTGTGTGGGGTATAGATTAGCATTAGGGGGGCATGTGCTAATCAAGGTGATGGCTTGGCACGTGGGGCATAAATAAGTGGGTAGGGGGTCAGACTAGTGAAATAGGGGATGTGAGAAACAAACAGGGGGTAAGTGGGCCATAAGCAAGTGAGGAGGGAGCATATGGTGCAGAGACTGGTGAGGAGGGGGCATGTCAAGCAACATTAGGCCACCCCACCCCCTTTTACCACCCATAAACACCCACCAAAATTGCCTCTCTCTGAATGTAAAGTGGTTCTGAGGGTCCCAGTGGTAACCATTAGGACGCATGCACAGACAGAAAACATTGACATTACTTGTTCCTCTGAATCTGGCCCCATAACTCTAACACCTCTAAGGATTACTATAGGCTCAAAAATGGAAAAGAGGCCCTGATTCATAGCCGGACGGTCTGACAGAGCGCTCGCTCTGAATCAGGGCAGGGCTATTCTTTTGTTTGAACGGCCTCCTGGCCGCTCGCATAGCCATGGGTAACCACCCACAGCTATAGCGAGCGGCCAGGAAGATGGTCGCGATGGACAAGAAGACCATCGCGACCATCGGGCTTGCGACGAGACCCTTGTGGTAGGGTCTCATTGCCGCAAGCCCCAGAGAGATTTCGGCTCTTAACAGAGCCGAAATCTCTCCCACTGACATCACTCGTGATGTCAGTGGAGCCGGCCCCAGACGGTAGGCATTCACATGGGAACGCCTCCGTCTGGGCAGCCACTCCCCCGGCCCACCCAACAAAGGGGGCGTGCTGTCACTCAAAATCGACAGCACGCCCCCTTTGTTGCGAGACCCGGAGTGACAGGTCTCACGCATGCGCACGACGGAGCCGGCTCCATCATGCGCATGCGCACTGGCCCACCATCGACTCGGTTGCGAGCGCACATCGCTTGCGATCGGGTCTGAATCAGGCCCAGAGTCCTGAAAAATTCAGTGTGAGATACTGATGGAGAGAAGTAAACACCAGAAGGTTGTGTCATTTAGGGACAGATGGGAATGTGTCACTATGTGTTATAATAATGGAATCTGGAACATCTGTATCACTGAGGAGACCATCGGTCAGGACCTGTCAGTGAGAGTCTGGGAGGGATTAGACAGATGTCGCCGCGGGTTGCAGTGTCTTTCAATTACGGAACGCACTGAGTGAGAGAGACAGCTTGAATTCATGGTGACATCGCTTCCTCTCATATGGAGAGCCAGCACTGTCCACATTCCACATAAAACAAGCGGAGGCTGTCGGGGACTTCACTGTGAGGACGGGAGAAATATATGTTTTCAAGAAAAAGAAGAAAACACTGTTACCAACCGCACTGAGAAAGTATAATCCAAAAAGTGCACATCTGGAAGTCCCAACAAAGCTGCAAGTTAATCATCACCCAACTGGACCAGTATAACTCGGCTGGTAAATGGTGTCGATAGATTTTTTTTTTTAATTGTTGTGATAAAAGGTGATTAAAAAAAGGGCCTTATCACCATGATTGGAGGAGTAATTATTATCTATTGGCTCCTTGGGGCCTATTTATTAAAGACATTTAGTAGATAAGCCACATTTTTAAGTATCCCCTGCATATATGAATAGGGTACACCAGCAGATATATTCAATTCCCTCTAGTTCCAGCTGCCAGACCCCCAGTAATGACCTCATACACACATGTGGTGGGATGACTGCGCATGAACACTAACTCTGCCAGGTCCGAAGCTGGAGGTGAAGTCATCACGTAAGCTTACAGTAGTCAAGGCGGGAGATGATGTGTGCAATGGCTGAGAGTTTTGGTGGCTTCGAAGGTGACAGAGGAACGGATCGCAAAGATGCTGCAGAGATGGAAATGGCAGAAGTGTGAGATGGTGCGAATGTGGGGACTGAAGAAGAGACAAGGATGACAGAGGCAGCGGACATGGGAGACAAAAGACAAAGGGGCCTATTCATCATCGATAAATGGCCCAATAACCACGCAGAAACTCTAGTTTCCGCATATTTTAGTTACCAGGCCATTCATCATCAGGGGTCCCAAATGGACCCCTTTGAAATTCAGCAAACTCCGAAAGCTGAACGTTTTCGGAATTTGTTTCCAAGTACAAGCCTCATCTTCAGACGGCGATTATTCTCGGATCCCCACTCCGAGCACCGGAGCAATGATGAATTGCTCCGGTGTCAAGTTTCCCCGCTGCGAGTTGGATACTTAAGTATCCCTTGCAGCGAGATGATAACATATACATCGGGGTCCATATGGCCTCCGATGATGAATAGGCCCCAGAGTAATGTCATCAACAGAGATATAGAGGGTGGGAGGTGGATGGACCCGGAAGGGGGGGATACAATGAGTTTGATCTTGGTCATGTTGGGTTTTAGGAGGTGCTGGGACTTCCAGGAGCAGAAGGCAGAAAGGAAGTTGAAACAAGAGACAAAATGGAGAGGGGAGAGGTCAGGGTTGGAAAGAGTATTTATCATCATCAGGGTATAAGTGGTATTGATTGAAGCTGATTATATTTTCAAGGGAGGGGATGTAGAGGGAGAAGAGACTGGGCCGAGAACTGATCCTGGGAGGACACCTACCGGTGGGGGAAGTGGGGAAGAAGAGGAGTTAGAGGTGGAAACTGAGATGGGGCATTTGGAGAGGTCGGAGCAGATCTAAAAGGACAGATTTGTGGAGACCGATGGAATGAAGGCCAAGGTGACTTAGGAGTTGGCAACCTGGGTGACTGAGTGAACTTCGTGTACAATGTACATAAACGTGTTGCAGTTCTGTTATATGTAGTCCTTAAATAGCGATGTCGCAAAAGTGACAAATACACTTGTAAATTCGAAAAGAGAAGAGAAAAGCAGAGTTTTGATTGGTGCACTTATAGGATCGGTAGTAAATTAGGTCTCATCAAAATCTTTTTATAAAATTTAATCAATCTTTATTGTTTCCATCTTAAAATATTGTGTTCAAAATAATGTAGGCGAAATATAAGTTAAATGAACAGGTTGTGCATAAAGATTAGAATGTGAAAAGAAAAAGTAATGATATAGAAAGTCTATTACAAAAATTCCCTTTTTGCCACCGGTAAGTAAATATAATTAGTCTGCCGACTGGTTTGAATCGTGTTAAATTAAAGGATGTGTCTCAATTTATGGGATTACATGAATCACTCCACAACTGTTATTATCGTTATTTATTGTTGTGTATCCATATATTATTCATTAAATAATGGCTTGGCGATTAAGCTCATACGGGTTGAAGAGTTACAGTATGATCTTAGTTGTTAGTGGTGCTGTCATTTGTAACCATTCCTTCAAGTCACAAATTGAAACAGAATATCACATTATTTGCATGAGTGTTTCAATTCTGATGTTCTGATAATTCTGGTTCTCACTCGCAAACGATGCCACATGCACTAATAGTCTCACACTGTAATGGCTGTGATCTAGATTGTACCAGAGATCCCAGTTAAAGGTGGCACCTCATTATAAATAATTATAAAACAATTAATAAAGAAAACTAAATCTAAATAATACCTATATATCTGTCTGTTATTACCCAGTTTTGTTCTATTAATGTTTACAATTGTAAAGCGCAACGGAATATGCTGCGCTATATAAGAAACCGTTAATAAATAAAATAATACGAGCTTAGGATCGATTTACGGATTATATCCTGGTCTTGTCATAAGAGACAATTATCAACATAAACAGATACTGGTGCAGGATGATATCTTTGTGTATTAACACTTGTAAATTGTTGCATCTCATCAAATCAGAACACACAGACATCAGATGCAGCTTTCTCATTCCAACACCTGGATACTGCAAATAAATGCAAACCATCCAATCGCAAATAATGGAAACAAATATCATTTCTAATGGCTAAACTGCGTAGCCTGCACAATAACAATGAATATGACATTACCAGTGACACAATTTCACTCCAGACAGACACAGTATAAATATGAAATAAAGGATTGAACATCGCGTGAGACCAGCGAAGTGATCTATTAATTGCAATGTGGATATCAGTACATAGGGCAAACCAAAAGAAACTTAAATACACAGATATCCAAATACATTTATAATATGAAGAAGGGACTTCAAACAGAGCGTTTTACAACACTTCTTATAATGCTGCAATAAGGATTTCACAATGCTATAATTCATGGGGATACAAGATCATGGGGCCTATTCATCAACACTAAAATAACGTTTTTAAGGACATTTTCCTTAAATAACGTTATTTTGGTATTCATGTAGCCACTTAGCACAGGAGATATCACAGATATCTCCTTGCTAAGTTCCCCTGCGTTAATTTCCACACTCCCCATACATTAGTACATTAGTACATTAGTACATTAGTATGGGGATGTGGAAATTATGGTATTCATCACATTCCGAAACTTATGAATTTTCGGAATTTGATGCAGTTACTATTCGCCACTGTGAGGTGGCGAATAGCAGGTGAAACTTACCTGTATCGGCATGTGTCGGTCCCCCGACGAGTCCCTCCGGCGCTCTGCTCCGGAGGCTGGTCGGACATGTGTGGTCCCCAGCAGAGCACAAGAAAGTATAGACAAAAAAAAAAAAAAAAAAAAAATTTCTAATCTGTCATGTGGTCTGCTGGGAAACCACATGACAGACCAGCAGGACGGAGCCGGAGGCTGCTGCGCGGACAGGTAAGTCGGGGGGGGGGGGGGAAGGTGAGCGGAGGGGGGAGGGGGGGTACACAAACTTAACGCATCTGTAGGCAGTGCTGCGCATGCGCTGGTTTTACAGATGTAACAGCGCATGCGCAGCACTGTTTCCAGATGCGATAAGGTAGTGTAGGCAGGGAAAAGTATCTATTTCCCGAAAAGCTGTCATTGCAAAAATGACAGCTTTTCGGAATAGATACTTATGGAGAGGTGGAATGATGAATTCCACCTATAATTAGCTAGAACTCCATGCGAGTTCTAAAGCTAATTATCTCCAGAGAATTTTTAGGTTTAATGAATAGGCCCCCATATCTTCTGTAACTGGAGAGGAGGAGACATGAAACTACAATAGGTGGATCTACCTCCTAAAGACATTGCAGCCACAAGGCTTAAACATTGATATCGAATAAAATGTCTTCTTATAGCAAGTATTTATATAAATATATTTCATCAAGTTTTAAAGGGCTCTATTTACTACAATCCGCATTGGTAATGCAGATTGTAGTGTGACATTACCGACTGAATTCGCATTGCGAATTCAGGCAATATCACAGATTTACTACAAATCCCTTGCAGGGACAGAGCTTTCTCTCCGCACACTAGTCAATGTATTTTCACAAAAAATACAGTGATTAGTGCCCTGCGCATGCGCCGACCGACCGTCGCTGCTACCCCCCCCCGGCGCTAAGCCCCGTCCCCATCATAAAGCCCCCGCGACCCCCCCTCTCCCTTAATTACACTTACCTGCATGATCCGGGCTCCGGTGATGTCTTCCATGTTCTCTGGTCAGGTGATATCCCATACTGCACTGGGACCCGATCACCTAATGACTGGGCCGCAATGCAGCCTGGGAGACCAAATGACCGGAGGGGAGACATCAGCGGAGCCCGGACCACCGGTCCATGGAGTCAGGTAAGTACATTTTTTTTTCACTTTTCTTTTTCACTTTTTTTTTTACAGTGAATCAGCGTGTGGTCTGTTTAGACCACACAGCTGATTACTGGGACCGGCTCCGGGCTCTGCTCTGCCTGCAGAGCAAGTATCCGGTAACCGGGGGAGACCCTGGATAACGCCACCTCCAGGTGGCGTTATTATCACAGGGCTTTCCCCGGTATTTATTTCACAATTTATTTTTAGTAACTATGGTCGGATCACATTTCCCATTACAGTTATGGGAAATGCGATCTGCTTTACTAAAAATAAGTGATACTTAGGGGTTGGAGTAGAATTTTACGAATTCTATTCCAATTGCCCTGTAATAACTATAGGTGATAGTGAAATAATGTGAAAAGGGTTTAGTAAAAATAATGCTAATAAATAGAGTCCAAAGGCTTTTATCATCCAAAAATATTTATATTTTTTTTATAACAAATATTTTTATGTAAATATATTTTTACTTGTTTTATAGGCTTTCATCGTCAACTTTTTTTTAAAAAATCAATACACATATTTTAAAACTTTTATTAATTTATATTTCAATTTTTTTAAATTATACAAAACGCAATACCATTTAGTACCAAAGGCACCCATTGGATATATAAAACCATGAGGTAGCCACCATTTTTTTTAGAGACTTCCTGCTATTAGATGTTTCAATAAAGTTTTTCTTAAGTATAAAAGGAGTAACCAGGAACACTATCGCTATCCTTGACAAAGTGCAGACGCTTTGGACAGCTTGCGGCCAAACCGAAAGTTTAGGAGCAACGTCATAAGCAAGGCACCGCCGGCCAGACGTACACTCCGGTGCAGCAGGGACCAGCCAAAGAAGAACATCATGGAAAAAGTAGGCCGCTATAGGGACAGTTTAGCGCAGTATCTACCAAGTCACCAGTGCCTTTAAACCGGGCAATATAAGGAAACCACCATTAACACACTTGGTCCGGAGATTGCAAAACCCACTCTGCTAAAAGAGTTATATATAATATATAACATTTTTATACAATGCTTTTACCTTTTAGGTATTGCATTCTTTTATACATACTCTTTATAGACATCATTTTATACACGCGCTCTGTATAGATTATCTATAACCCTTTATACTGCAGATATAGAAATTCTGGTAACGGTAAATCTGTCGCACCACAAGTCACACGTGCTGGTCTCTGGATATACAGGTAGGTTCTTGACCTGCTTTTTTCTGCTTCTGCCCGGTCGTTAGAATCTGTGTTACGGAACTGTCTCTCCCTCCTCAAGGGGCCTATTCATCATTGGGATCCGCATGAGGCGCCCAGGCGGAGGGGCAAGACCAAGACGGGGTACAGTGTGAAATTCTCTGTGGAGAAGAACATGGCTCTTGTGCAGGAGGTCATGTAATCCCACCATCTACACATTTGTGGAATGGGCATAGTGCCTATATTGAGGTACACATGTGCCCTGGCCCTAGGTGGTCTCAGCTGATTGTGAGTGCAGTCAATAGCACCCAGGACATTAGTCATGCCCGCAATGCTATAAAAAGCTATCCTGACTGCATGGCACTGTGACTCCTGGCTAGGGAAGCAGGCGCAGGTATCCATTAGTGGCTGAAATGCCGCCATTACCTGAGTACCGTGAGAATGCTGACTGGGATATCCTGAGAACTCTACTGGTCACAGACTGTAAACTACCAGTAGCCAGAAAGTGCACCAGAAGCTTAGTCAGGCCTGAGACAGAGTGGGAACGTGCTGTGTCAGGGTCTAGGCCCAGTGTGACTTGGTCATAAAGATGGAATATGTTGTTACGGTTCAGCCGGCACATCTGTATGACCTCGCCATCGGCAAATGCGCAGCCTTTGTGGTACCTGCATCACCTCCTGAGCCTGCTCAGTTTCTTGCTCCAGGAAAAATGGCCGCCACGGTTACCTGCACATGCACTATAGACTCTGGGCACACTCTAGTACCCAGAGTCTATCAGCTGAGCTCAATGCACTGCCGGCTGCCGGACTGAGAGGCGGGGGCCCGTGACGGAGGCTGCACATGGGCCCCCTCCTCTCTTGAAACGCCCCTGCTGGGAGGTGACTGTTCAGGCGCATGCAGCTTTCTGATGGGCACGTTATGGGACTGTTGCGGGCATGACGCATAACTGGTTGCTAACTCAGAGGCTTTCGCCCACACTGGAGGCCATATTGTGACTGAAATTCTGCACCTATCATGGGGCTGCTGCAAGTTTCAATGGCGCAGTCAAGGGTTGCGTCTAAAGGAGCTGATTCAGACCCGCTCACTATGATGCCAATGCTCATAGCTGGCTGATAGTCGCTATCTGCGCATTCATACGCTCGCTGCGCATAGACAGCCCAGCAGAGTGAGTGACAGGAGAGGCCGTTTGTGGGTGGTGACAGGGGCTGGCCACTGGTAACGGGGGAGTGGAGGTGCGAACGCAGGCGTGCCTGAGTGCTTCAATGACGTTACAGAGGTGTGCATAATAAATTAACAGGCAGCGTCATAGTAGACGTCACTTGGTGGGATTTCACACTGAAGTGACCACAGTGCTTGCAGCAGGGTATAGTCAACCTCAAGCGCTGCGATCGCCTCCGATGGTGCTCGATAAACCAATGTTTTCATGCACTTTCAGGAGATGACGTGCGCAAGAGGGCATTTTATGAATGGCTGGTGGGTGTCTGCATACACATAGTGATTGCACGCCAAGACATAGTGGGCGTGCTAATGCCTTGCCGTGCGATCGCCTGCCTTGCTGGGCGTGTGCGCTGGATTTGCATATGCAGGGTGCGAGCGAACGCATCTTGAGAGAGTGACTGAATGAGCTCCAAAGATCCCAGTCCTTGCACAGTCAGACGAACGCTTGCACACCAGGGGAAGGGATTATACTAGCATTAGCATAAAGTCACAGAGGCGACTGCGGCAAGGGAAGACACACACGGACACCACTGTATCTGACTAAGGGGCTTATTTATCAAGCAGTGACAAACATAGTGAAGTGGACCAGTGGAGAAGTTGCCCATGGCAACCAATCAGCTTTGAAGTAACATTTATTAAGTATAGTCTATAAAATAATAGGTAGGAGCTGATTGGTTGCCATGGGCAACTTCTCCACTGGTCCACTTCTCTAAGTTTTTCACTGCTTGATAAATAAATTGTAAAAATTAAGTTATCGGGTAGATTGGCGAATGCTCCTGCTCCGAGCTCGCAACCCACTCCTTCCCTATGGGAAGGAGGTCCGGGTGGCGAAGAGGGATCCTTTGGGATCCCTCCGCCCCTGTCCGGCTCCTTCCGTCGGACGTCGGGGCTCTATTACGCATGCGTGACCTGTAGGTCCCGAAAATGAGCAGTGAAGCCGCTCGCGGGGACAGCTGATCTCGCATCAGCTGTCACCTCGCCGGAGCAATGATGAATTGCTCCGGTAACAGCAGCGAGTTAGGATGTTAATTAGCGGGGTCCGTTCAGACCCCTATAATTAACATCGTGAATAGGCCCCTGAGAATCAGGCCCTAACCCTGGTGATCATTGCATATTGCTAAACGTCGCCTTTAATGATAAACAGAACGGGCTACGCAACAACCAGCCAATAGCTATTAATAATTCATCAGCCCGAGCAGTACAGGAATGTTCCCAATGTTATTCTTGGAGCCGGAGCCGTTGTTGCTATTAATTCCTTTCCTCACAATTACATCACAGCGATTGCTCTGTCCCAGGACTGGTCCCTCAGAGCTTTTCACTTGCTGTTAACATCAGAAGGAGAACATGAAACCAGAGGACAGAAATGTTTTGGAATTTATTTAAGTCATTAAACCATGAGGATTGTGGCATTGAAGCAGAGAAACTCCTACGCTTGGCTGAAACCTCCCACCGTGCGGAGTAATCAAGTCACACAAACACGGTGCTCTCCTTGTGCCAGCCGGGCACTCATTGGCACGATGGGACAGGACAGTATGGTGTCTATCTTAGGCCCTGTCTCCCATGGTAGCATCTCTGGGCCAAGGTCGCTCCTGTCACCTGCTCGGAACCTCTTGCAGACTTCATTATAGAATTCTTATGATTCAAGTCACTTACTAGGCACATATCTTCCTCTTCATTAGTAGACTGTGAAAGGCAGTGTCTTCCCCTGTGTGTGTGTACTGTGTAGGGGGTGCCTTCCCCTGTGTGTGTGTACTGTGTAGGGGGTGTCTTCCCCTGTGTGTGTGTACTGTGTAGGGGGTGTCTTCCCCTGTGTGTGTGTACTGTGTAGGGGGTGTTTTCCCCTGTGTGTGTGTACTGTGTAGGGGGTGTCTTCCCCTGTGTGTGTACTGTGTAGGGGGTGTCTTCCCCTGTGTGTGTTTACTGTGTAGGGGGTGTCTTCCCCTGTGTGTGTGTACTGTGTACGGGGTGTTTTCCCCTGTGTGTGTGTACTGTGTAGGCGGTGTCTTCCCCTGTGTGTGTTTACTGTGTAGGGGGTGTCTTCCCCTGTGTACTGTGTACTGTGTAGGGGGTGCCTTCCCTGTGTGTGTGTACTGTGTAGGGGGTGTCTTCCCCTGTGTGTGTGTACTGTGTAGGGGGTGTCTTCCCCTGTGTGTGTGTACTGTGTAGGGGGTGTCTTCCCCTGTGTGTGTGTACTGTGTAGGGGGTGTCTTCCCCTGTGTGTGTGTACTGTGTAGGGGGTGTTTTCCCCTGTGTGTGTGTACTGTGTAAGGGGTGTCTTCCCCTGTGTGTGTACTGTGTAGGGGGTGTCTTCCCCTGTGTGTGTTTACTGTGTAGGGGGTGTCTTCCCCTGTGTACTGTGTACTGTGTAGGGGGTGTCTTCCCCTGTGTGTGTGTACTGTGTAGGGGGTGTCTTCCCCTGTGTGTGTGTACTGTGTAGGGGTGCCTTCCCCTGTGTGTGTGTACTGTGTAGGGGGTGTCTTCCCCTGTGTGTGTGTACTGTGTAGGGGGTACCTTCCCCTGTGTGTGTGTACTGTGTAGGGGGTGACTTCCTCTGTGTGTGTGTACTGTGTAGGGGGTGTCTTCCCCTGTGTGTGTGTGTGTACTGTGTAGGGGGTGTCTTCCCCTGTGTGGGTGTACTGTGTAGGGGGTGTCTTCCCCTGTGTGTGTGTACTGTGTAGGGGGTACCTTCCCCTGTGTGTGTGTACTGTGTAGGGGGTGACTTCCTCTGTGTGTGTGTACTGTGTAGGGGGTGTCTTCCCCTGTGTGTGCGTGTGTACTGTGTAGGGGGTGTCTTCCCCTGTGTGTGTGTACTGTGTAGGGGGTGTCTTCCCCTGTGTGTGTGCCCTGTGTGTGTGTACTGTGTAGGGGGTGTCTTCCCCTGTGTGTGTGTTCTGTGTAGGGGGTGTCTTCCCCTATGTGTGTGTACTGTGTAAGGGGTGTCTTCCCCTGTGTGTGTGTGTGTACTGTGTAGGGGGTGTCTTCCCCTGTGTGTGTGTACTGTGTAGGGGGTGTCTTCCCCTGTGTGTGTGTACTGTGTAGGGGGTGCCTTCCCCTGTGTGTGTGTACTGTGTAGGGGGTGCCTTCCCCTGTGTGTGTGTACTGTGTAGGGGGTGACTTCCCCTGTGTGTGTGCCCTGTGTGTGTGTACTGTGTAGGGGGTGTCTTCCCCTGTGTGTGTGTACTGTGTAGGGGGTGCCTTCCCCTGTGTGTGTGTACTGTGTAGGGGGTGCCTTCCCCTGTGTGTGTGCCCTGTGTGTGTGTACTGTGTAGGGGGTGTCTTCCCCTGTGTGTGTGTACTGTGTAGGGGGTGTCTTCCCCTGTATGTGTGTACTGTGTAGGGGGTGTCTTCCCCTGTGTGTGTGTACTGTGTAGGGGGTGTCTTCCCCTGTGTGTGTGTACTGTGTAGGGGGTGTCTTCCCCTGTGTGTGTGTACTGTGTAGGGGGTGTCTTCCCCTGTGTGTGTGTACTGTGTAGGGGGTGTCTTCCCCTGTGTGTGTGTACTGTGTAGGGGGTGTCTTCCCCTGTGTGTGTGTACTGTGTAGGGGGTGTCTTCCCCTGTGTGTGTGTACTGTGTAGGGGGTGTTTTCCCCTGTGTGTGTGTACTTTGTAGGGGGTGTCTTCCCCTGTGTGTGTTTACTGTGTAGGGGATGTCTTCCCCTGTGTACTGTGTACTGTGTAGGGGGTGTCTTCCCCTGTGTGTGTGTACTGTGTAGGGGGTGTCTTCCCCTGTGTGTGTGTACTGTGTAGGGGGTGTCTTCCCCTGTGTGTGTGTACTGTGTAGGGGGTGTCTTCCCCTGTGTGTGTGTACTGTGTAGGGGGTGTCTTCCCCTGTGTGTGTGTACTGTGTATGGGGTGTCTTCCCCTGTGTGTGTGTACTGTGTAGTGGGTGTTTTCCCCTGTGTGTGTGTACTGTGTAGGGGGTGCCTTCCCCTGTGTGTGTGTACTGTGTAGGGGGTGCCTTCCCCTGTGTGTGTGTACTGTGTAGGGGGTGCCTTCCCCTGTGTGTGTGCCCTGTGTGTGTGTACTGTGTAGGGGGTGCCTTCCCCTGTGTGTGTGTACTGTGTAGGGGGTGCCTTCCCCTGTGTGTGTGTACTGTGTAGGGGGTGTCTTCCCCTGTGTGTGTGTTCTGTGTAGGGGGTGTCTTCCCCTATGTGTGTGTACTGTGTAAGGGGTGTCTTCACCTGTGTGTGTGTGTGTACTGTGTAGGGGGTGTCTTCCCCTGTGTGTGTGTACTGTGTAGGGTGTGTCTTCCCCTGTGTGTGTGTACTGTGTAGGGGGTGCCTTCCCCTGTGTGTGTGTACTGTGTAGGGGGTGCCTTCCCCTGTGTGTGTGTACTGTGTAGGGGGTGCCTTCCCCTGTGTGTGTGCCCTGTGTGTGTGAACTGTGTAGGGGGTGTCTTCCCCTGTGTGTGTGTACTGTGTAGGGGGTGCCTTCCCCTGTGTGTGTGTACTGTGTAGGGGGTGCCTTCCCCTGTGTGTGTGCCCTGTGTGTGTGTACTGTGTATGGGGTGTCTTCCCCTGTGTGTGTGTACTGTGTAGGGGGTGTCTTCCCCTGTGTGTGTATACTGTGTAGGGGGTGTCTTCCCCTGTGTGTGTGTACTGTGTAGGGGGTGTCTTCCCCTGTGTGTGTGTACTGTGTAGGGGGTGTCTTCCCCTGTGTGTGTGTACTGTGTAGGGGGTGTCTTCCCCTGTGTGTTTGTACTGTGTAGGGGGTGTCTTCCCCTGTGTGTGTGTACTGTGTAGGGGGTGTTTTCCCCTGTGTGTGTGTACTGTGTAGAGGGTGTCTTCCCCTGTGTGTGTACTGTGTAGGGGGTGTCTTCCCCTGTGTGTGTTTACTGTGTAGGGGATGTCTTCCCCTGTGTACTGTGTACTGTGTAGGGGGTGTCTTCCCCTGTGTGTGTGTACTGTGTAGGGGGTGTCTTCCCCTGTGTGTGTGTACTGTGTAGGGGGTGTCTTCCCCTGTGTGTGTGTATTGTGTAGGGGGTGTCTTCCCCTGTGTGTGTGTACTGTGTAGGGGGTGTCTTCCCCTGTGTGTGTGTACTGTGTAGTGGGTGTTTTCCCCTGTGTGTGTGTACTGTGTAGGGGGTGCCTTCCCCTGTGTGTGTGTACTGTGTAGGGGGTGCTTTCCCCTGTGTGTGTGTACTGTGTAGGGGGTGCCTTCCCCTGTGTGTGTGCCCTGTGTGTGTGTACTGTGTAGGGGGTGCCTTCCCCTGTGTGTGTGTACTGTGTAGGGGGTGCCTTCCCCTGTGTGTGTGTACTGTGTAGGGGGTGCCTTCCCCTGTGTGTGTGTACTGTGTAGGGGGTGCCTTCCCCTGTGTGTGTGCCCTGTGTGTGTGTACTGTGTAGGGGGTGTCTTCCCCTGTGTGTGTGTACTGTGTAGGGGGTGCCTTCCCCTGTGTGTGTGTACTGTGTAGGGGGTGCCTTCCCCTGTGTGTGTGCCCTGTGTGTGTGTAGTGTGTAGGGGGTGTCTTCCCCTGTGTGTGTGTACTGTGTAGGGGGTGTCTTCCCCTGTGTGTGTGTAATGTGTAAGGGGTGTCTTCCCCTGTGTGTGTGTACTGTGTAGGGGGTGTCTTCCACTGTGTGTGTGTACTGTGTAGGGGGTGTCTTCCCCTGTGTGTACTGTGTAGGGGGTGTCTTCCCCTGTGTGTGTACTGTGTCGGGGGTGTCTTCCCCTGTGTGTGTGTACTGTGTAGGGGGTGTCTTCCCCTGTGTGTGTGTACTGTGTAGGGGGTGTTTTCCCCTGTGTGTGTTTACTGTGTAGGGGGTGTCTTCCCCTGTGTACTGTGTACTGTGTACGGGGTGCCTTCCCCTGTGTGTGTGTACTGTGTATGGGGTGCCTTCCCCTGTGTGTGTGTACTGTGTAGGGGGTGTCTTCCCCTGTGTGTGTGTACTGTGTAGGGGGTGTCTTCCCCTGTGTGTGTGTACTGTGTAGGGGGTGTCTTCCCCTGTGTGTGTGTACTGTGTAGGGGTTGTCTTCCCCTGTGTGTGTACTGTGTAGGGGGTGTCTTCCCCTGTGTGTGTTTACTGTGTAGGGGATGTCTTCCCCTGTGTACTGTGTAGGGGGTGTCTTCCCCTGTGTGTGTGTACTGTGTAGGGGGTGTCTTCCCCTGTGTGTGTGTACTGTGTAGGGGGTGTCTTCCCCTGTGTGTGTGTACTGTGTAGGGGGTGTCTTCCCCTGTGTGTGTGTACTGTGTAGGGGGTGTCTTCCCCTGTGTGTGTGTACTGTGTAGGGGGTGTCTTCCCCTGTGTGTGTGTACTGTGTAGGGGGTGATTTCCCCTGTGTGTGTGTACTGTGTAGGGGGTGCCTTCCCCTGTGTGTGTGTACTGTGTAGGGGGTGCCTTCCCCTGTGTGTGTGTTCTGTGTAGGGGGTGTCTTCCCCTATGTGTGTGTACTGTGTAAGGGGTGTCTTCACCTGTGTGTGTGTGTGTACTGTGTAGGGGGTGTCTTCCCCTGTGTGTGTGTACTGTGTAGGGTGTGTCTTCCCCTGTGTGTGTGTACTGTGTAGGGGGTGCCTTCCCCTGTGTGTGTGTACTGTGTAGGGGGTGCCTTCCCCTGTGTGTGTGTACTGTGTAGGGGGTGCCTTCCCCTGTGTGTGTGCCCTGTGTGTGTGTACTGTGTAGGGGGTGTCTTCCCCTGTGTGTGTGTACTGTGTAGGGGGTGCCTTCCCCTGTGTGTGTGTACTGTGTAGGGGGTGCCTTCCCCTGTGTGTGTGCCCTGTGTGTGTGTACTGTGTATGGGGTGTCTTCCCCTGTGTGTGTGTACTGTGTAGGGGGTGTCTTCCCCTGTGTGTGTATACTGTGTAGGGGGTGTCTTCCCCTGTGTGTGTGTACTGTGTAGGGGGTGTCTTCCCCTGTGTGTGTGTACTGTGTAGGGGGTGTCTTCCCCTGTGTGTGTGTACTGTGTAGGGGGTGTCTTCCCCTGTGTGTTTGTACTGTGTAGGGGGTGTCTTCCCCTGTGTGTGTGTACTGTGTAGGGGGTGTTTTCCCCTGTGTGTGTGTACTGTGTAGAGGGTGTCTTCCCCTGTGTGTGTACTGTGTAGGGGGTGTCTTCCCCTGTGTGTGTTTACTGTGTAGGGGATGTCTTCCCCTGTGTACTGTGTACTGTGTAGGGGGTGTCTTCCCCTGTGTGTGTGTACTGTGTAGGGGGTGTCTTCCCCTGTGTGTGTGTACTGTGTAGGGGGTGTCTTCCCCTGTGTGTGTGTATTGTGTAGGGGGTGTCTTCCCCTGTGTGTGTGTACTGTGTATGGGGTGTCTTCCCCTGTGTGTGTGTACTGTGTAGTGGGTGTTTTCCCCTGTGTGTGTGTACTGTGTAGGGGGTGCCTTCCCCTGTGTGTGTGTACTGTGTAGGGGGTGCTTTCCCCTGTGTGTGTGTACTGTGTAGGGGGTGCCTTCCCCTGTGTGTGTGCCCTGTGTGTGTGTACTGTGTAGGGGGTGCCTTCCCCTGTGTGTGTGTACTGTGTAGGGGGTGCCTTCCCCTGTGTGTGTGTACTGTGTAGGGGGTGCCTTCCCCTGTGTGTGTGTACTGTGTAGGGGGTGCCTTCCCCTGTGTGTGTGCCCTGTGTGTGTGTACTGTGTAGGGGGTGTCTTCCCCTGTGTGTGTGTACTGTGTAGGGGGTGCCTTCCCCTGTGTGTGTGTACTGTGTAGGGGGTGCCTTCCCCTGTGTGTGTGCCCTGTGTGTGTGTAGTGTGTAGGGGGTGTCTTCCCCTGTGTGTGTGTACTGTGTAGGGGGTGTCTTCCCCTGTGTGTGTGTAATGTGTAAGGGGTGTCTTCCCCTGTGTGTGTGTACTGTGTAGGGGGTGTCTTCCACTGTGTGTGTGTACTGTGTAGGGGGTGTCTTCCCCTGTGTGTACTGTGTAGGGGGTGTCTTCCCCTGTGTGTGTACTGTGTCGGGGGTGTCTTCCCCTGTGTGTGTGTACTGTGTAGGGGGTGTCTTCCCCTGTGTGTGTGTACTGTGTAGGGGGTGTTTTCCCCTGTGTGTGTTTACTGTGTAGGGGGTGTCTTCCCCTGTGTACTGTGTACTGTGTACGGGGTGCCTTCCCCTGTGTGTGTGTACTGTGTATGGGGTGCCTTCCCCTGTGTGTGTGTACTGTGTAGGGGGTGTCTTCCCCTGTGTGTGTGTACTGTGTAGGGGGTGTCTTCCCCTGTGTGTGTGTACTGTGTAGGGGGTGTCTTCCCCTGTGTGTGTGTACTGTGTAGGGGTTGTCTTCCCCTGTGTGTGTACTGTGTAGGGGGTGTCTTCCCCTGTGTGTGTTTACTGTGTAGGGGATGTCTTCCCCTGTGTACTGTGTAGGGGGTGTCTTCCCCTGTGTGTGTGTACTGTGTAGGGGGTGTCTTCCCCTGTGTGTGTGTACTGTGTAGGGGGTGTCTTCCCCTGTGTGTGTGTACTGTGTAGGGGGTGTCTTCCCCTGTGTGTGTGTACTGTGTAGGGGGTGTCTTCCCCTGTGTGTGTGTACTGTGTAGGGGGTGTCTTCCCCTGTGTGTGTGTACTGTGTAGGGGGTGATTTCCCCTGTGTGTGTGTACTGTGTAGGGGGTGCCTTCCCCTGTGTGTGTGTACTGTGTAGGGGGTGCCTTCCCCTGTGTGTGTGTACTGTGTAGGGGGTGCCTTCCCCTGTGTGTGTGCCCTGTGTGTGTGTACTGTGTAGGGGGTGCCTTCCCCTGTGTGTGTGTACTGTGTAGGGGGTGCCTTCCCCTGTGTGTGTGTACTGTGTAGGGGGTGCCTTCCCCTGTGTGTGTTCCCTGTGTGTGTGTACTGTGTAGGGGGTGTCTTCCCCTGTGTGTGTGTACTGTGTAGGGGGTGCCTTCCCCTGTGTGTGTGTACTGTGTAGGGGGTGCCTTCCCCTGTGTGTGTGCCCTGTGTGTGTGTAGTGTGTAGGGGGTGTCTTCCCCTGTGTGTGTGTACTGTGTAGGGGGTGTCTTCCCCTGTGTGTGTGTACTGTGTAGGGGGTGTCTTCCCCTGTGTGTGTGTACTGTGTAGGGGGTGTCTTCCCCTGTGTGTGTGTACTGTGTAGGGGGTGTCTTCCCCTGTGTGTGTGTACTGTGTAGGGGGTGTCTTCCCCTGTGTGTGTGTACTGTGTCGGGGGTGTCTTCCCCTGTGTGTGTACTGTGTCGGGGGTGTCTTCCCCTGTGTGTGTGTACTGTGTAGGGGGTGTCTTCCCCTGTGTGTGTGTACTGTGTAGGGGGTGTTTTCCCCTGTGTGTGTTTTCTGTGTAGGGGGTGTCTTCCCCTGTGTACTGTGTATGGGGTGTCTTCCCCTGTGTGTGTGTACTGTGTAGGGGGTGCCTTCCCCTGTGTGTGTGTACTGTGTAGGGGGTGCCTTCCCCTGTGTGTGTGTACTGTGTATGGGGTGCCTTCCCCTGTGTGTGTGTACTGTGTAGGGGGTGCCTTGCCCTGTGTGTGTGTACTGTGTAGGGGGTGCCTTCCCCTGTGTGTGTGTACTGTGTAGGGGGTGCCTTCCCCTGTGTGTGTGTACTGTGTAGGGGGTGCCTTCCCCTGTGTGTGTGTACTGTGTAGGGGGTGTCTTCCCCTGTGTGTGTACTGTGTAGGGGGTGCTTTCCCCTGTGTGTGTGTACTGTGTAGGGGGTGTCTTCCCCTGTGTGTGTGTGTGTACTGTGTAGGGGGTGTCTTCCCCTGTGTGTGTGTACTGTGTAGGGGGTGTCTTCCCCTGTGTGTATGTACTGTGTAGGGGGTGTCTTCCCCTGTGTATGTACTGTGTCGGGGGTGTCTTCCCCTGTGTGTGTGTACTGTGTAGGGGGTGTCTTCCCCTGTGTGTGTGTACTGTGTAGGGGGTGTTTTCCCCTGTGTGTGTGTACTGTGTAGGGGGTGTCTTCCCCTGTGTACTGTGTACGGGGTGTCTTCCCCTGTGTGTGTGTACTGTGTAGGGGGTGCCTTCCCCTGTGTGTGTGTACTGTGTAGGGGGTGCCTTCCCCTGTGTGTGTGTACTGTGTATGGGGTGCCTTCCCCTGTGTGTGTGTACTGTGTAGGGAGTGCCTTGCCCTGTGTGTGTGTACTGTGTAGGGGGTGCCTTCCCCTGTGTGTGTGTACTGTGTAGGGGGTGCCTTCCTCTGTGTGTGTGTACTGTGTAGGGGGTGTCTTCCCCTGTGTGTGTACTGTGTAGGGGGTGCTTTCCCCTGTGTGTGTGTACTGTGTAGGGGGTGTCTTCCCCTGTGTGTGTGTACTGTGTAGGGGGTGTCTTCCCCTGTGTGTGTGTACTGTGTAGGGGGTGTCTGTAATGTTCTGGGTTGTTTGTGGACCCGGGGTGGTAGCAGGAGTGATCACAGAAGCAGATTTAAAAATAAAACTAGAATTTTTAATAAGTGCTTGAGTAGACAGATAATGGCAGTAAATAAAAGTCCAGGAATATATAATGTGCGCAAGAGTTCTGTGGTGGGAGTAAAAGGGTTAATGTCCAAGTAGCAACAATTAAAGCTGTCCAGGTTTGCAGGTAGAGAACTGAAAATAAACAAGCCAGGTATACAGGTAGTGAACTGAAGCGCAGGATGTCAGCAGGCTCAGGCACTCAGGTATGGGCAAGGGTGATGGAGGAAGCGGGGTAGTCCAGTGGGAGCTAGGAGCTGACAGGCAGACTGGCAGACAGCGAATTCACAGGAACAGGAAAGCACAGAGAACTCCCTCTCAGCTAGGCTGAGATACACGTTGCACTGGCAAAGAAGGAAGGCACTGACCCTTCCTAAATACCCCATGCCGTGCTGTTACTGGCCGGAGGTAACATGTGACTCACCAGGATTGGCCAGCCGCATCACATGGCCTGAAGGCAAGATGGAGGCGCCCATGCCAAACGAAACGGAGACACCGCCAGGCCTCACCAGCGCAGAATGACAACAGGGCCGCACAACAACGCGCGCAGCCAAAGCCCCCCGCCAGACACCAGCTCCGCCACCAGACAGCCCGCGCCACAACGACCTCACAGGTAACACCCGCCTAGCGCCATGCTGAAATACCCTGGCCGTGACAGTGTCTTCCCCTGTGTGTGTGTACTGTGTAGGGGGTGTCTTCCCCTGTGTGTGTGTACTGTGTAGGGGGTGTCTTCCCCTGTGTGTGTGTACTGTGTAGGGAGTGTCTTCCCCTGTGTGTGTGTACTGTGTAGGGGGTGTCTTCCCCTGTGTGTGTGTACTGTGTATGGGGTGCCTTCCCCTGTGTGTGTGTACTGTGTAGGGGGTGCCTTGCCCTGTGTGTGTGTACTGTGTAGGGGGTGCCTTCCCCTGTGTGTGTGTACTGTGTAGGGGGTGCCTTCCTCTGTGTGTGTGTACTGTGTAGGGGGTGTCTTCCCCTGTGTGTGTACTGTGTAGGGGGTGCTTTCCCCTGTGTGTGTGTACTGTGTAGGGGGTGTCTTCCCCTGTGTGTGTGTACTGTGTAGGGGGTGTCTGTAATGTTCTGGGTTGTTTGTGGACCCGGGGTGGTAGCAGGAGTGATCACAGAAGCAGATTTAAAAATAAAACTAGAATTTTTAATAAGTGCTTGAGTAGACAGATAATGGCAGTAAATAAAAGTCCAGGAATATATAATGTGCGCAAGAGTTCTGTGGTGGGAGTAAAAGGGTTAATGTCCAAGTAGCAACAATTAAAGCTGTCCAGGTTTGCAGGTAGAGAACTGAAAATAAACAAACCAGGTATACAGGTAGTGAACTGAAGCGCAGGATGTCAGCAGGCTCAGGCACTCAGGTATGGGCAAGGGTGATGGAGGAAGCGGGGTAGTCCAGTGGGAGCTAGGAGCTGACAGGCAGACTGGCAGACAGCGAATTCACAGGAACAGGAAAGCACAGAGAACTCCCTCTCAGCTAGGCTGAGATACACGTTGCACTGGCAAAGAAGGAAGGCACTGACCCTTCCTAAATACCCCATGCCGTGCTGTTACTGGCCGGAGGTAACATGTGACTCACCAGGATTGGCCAGCCGCATCACATGGCCTGAAGGCAAGATGGAGGCGCCCATGCCAAACGAAACGGAGACACCGCCAGGCCTCACCAGCGCAGAATGACAACAGGGCCGCACAACAACGCGCGCAGCCAAAGCCCCCCGCCAGACACCAGCTCCGCCACCAGACAGCCCGCGCCACAACGACCTCACAGGTAACACCCGCCTAGCGCCATGCTGAAATACCCTGGCCGTGACAGTGTCTTCCCCTGTGTGTGTGTACTGTGTAGGGGGTGTCTTCCCCTGTGTGTGTGTACTGTGTAGGGAGTGTCTTCCCCTGTGTGTTTGTACTGTGTAGGGGGTGTCTTCCCCTGTGTGTGTGTAGGGGGAGGCAGCGAGCACTGTTTTCTGTTATTATTCTTAACTAAACTGCAATGTATTATTACCAGTGGAAAGGGACTGATGCATACAGTAAATTAGATCATTGTGCACAAGGAACAGGTTCCATTGAAGCAAACATTCAGGTTTTGAAAGGAAATAAATCACAGAAAAACCCTTTAGAGCTTTATAAACAGGATCTGATTCTAATATGTAACAAATATTTTGGGAAGCAGTTTTGCAGCCCTGGGCACAGACAGGAGTAACATATGATATTTATGAAGAGGGATGTATCAATTTTCAGGTGAAAATTACGATACATCCCGCCATCTTTTGTCAGCATCTGTGATCGCCAGTATACAGGAACACTTACCTGCAGGGACAGCTCTCCCAGTAAAAGCTGTCCCTTGTGAAGAGAGGGAGATGGGAGTCCTATTGCGCATACAGGGGAAGGATAAGATACTTTTGATCCACTTTCTTGTGAAAAAAAGCCCGTAGGCATCTGTAGGCAATGTCATCTAAGTCTAATCAATATTTGGTGTGACCAACCTTTGCCTTCAAAACAGCATCAATTCTTCTTGGTACACTTGCACACAGTTTTTGAAGGAACTCGGCAGGGAGGTTGTTCCAAACATCTTGGAGAACTAAGCGCAGATCTTCTGTGGATGTAGCTTGCTCAGATCCTTCTGTCTCTCCGTGTAATCCCAGACAGGGGGCCTGATTCAGCAAGGAACGCACAGATGCAGACGCACGCACCCGGCTGCTGCGAGGATATGCTAATGAATGCATACGCACGGCAATCGCACTAGAATTACCAGACGCCCATCATTACATAATACCAGCCACCTCCCTTTACTTGCGTCCCCTATACCTGGCAAGACAGCGGAAACATCGGTAACATCGAGAACCATCGGACCCATACGCACAATAGTGGATGACCTGACCCTCCCGCAGCGAGACTTCCTGTGTGCAACTACACCTCAGGCTGCGTCCGTCACTGCAAGGGCTTAATTATGCACACCCCTGAAACGCCATCCAAACGCACAGGCACGCCTGCGTTTGCCCGACCACCCCCCCCGTCACCACCCACAAATGGTACTTCCTGTCAATCACTCTGCTTTGGGTCTGCGTAGCCTCTGCAAATGCAGTTCCCATCGCAATAGCTAGTTCGCGCACTGTGATGAATGCGCAGAGCAAAAACATAGCCCGATTGCGTGCGTCTGCATCCATGCGTTCCTTGCTGGATCAGGCCCAGAGTCGATGATGTTGAGATCAGGGCTCTGGGCAGGGCCGGCAGGTCCCTAGGGGCCCGTGGTCGGGCCCCCCCGAATGAAGGCCCTGAAGAGAACATGCATTTTGAACTGCTGCTGCTGGCATCGGCCAGCGAGAGGACACACAGCAGCAGCAGCACGTCCAGAGCCCTGCCCCTACCAGGTGGGGGGCAGAGTGGGCGGAGTTGGAGGCCTGGGTCGGCCCTACCATTAGGCAGGGTTTGCGGCCGGTTGAGGACACATCAGTCAGAAGCAGCGCTCTGTGAGAGCGAAGTGATGTCATCAAGTCACGTCGCAATATACTTACTAGGAGGCGGAGCCACTCGACTCGAGGATCCATGCCGGCAGGACAGGTAAGTCTGCTGGAGCTACCGGGGAGGGGAGAAGTGTGCTGTGAGAGGTGAGAGAAGGGGAGAGGAGAGGGGTCTGTGCTGTAAGGGGAGATCGGCCTGAGCTGTGAGGGGGCTGAGCTGAGGGTATAGGGGTCAGTGATGTGAGGAAGAGGGGGCATGTGCTGAGGGGCTCTTTGCTGTGAGGGGAGAGGGGTCTATGCTGAGAGGGGTCAGGTATGTGAGGTGGGGGGTTATGTGCTATGAGAAGAGGGGGATCTGCTGTGAGAGGAAGGGGGCCAGTGATGTGAGGAAAGAGGGGGTCTCTGCTGAGAGGAATTAGGCTGCGGGGAGGGAGGGTTAGGTTTAGGGGGAGGGTCAGGATACTTACCGGCAGGTATCGGCATCTTAACCTTGTTGGAATGCCGGCATCCCGTACGCAACCCATACATGCATACATACTGTACATAGCCGATCTTCAAGGCTGCAGCGGACCCTTTCTCAGGGTGCTGTACAGGGGCATGGATCAGAATATACAATATGGTTATTAGGCGGGTGTGTATTTGTTATCATGCTGACAGTATTTGCCTGAGTGGCTGTATTTGGTAGATTTGGGATTCTTTTCAGTGTTACATGATATGTGAGTTGTTCTGCAATGTTTATCTAAAGAGCTGACGAGCCACAGATTGCAATAGTGGTATGGATTGTTTGAAGGAGGGGGCCCCCAAAATTGGTATCTAGGCTAGGGCCCCATGAGGTCTAAACCCGGCTCTGGCTCTGTGGGGCCATATCATCACTTCCAGGACTCCTTGTTCTTCTTTACGCTGAGGATAGTTCTTAATGACATTGGCTGTATGTTTGAGGTCGTTGTCCTGCTGCAGAATAAATTTGGAGCCAATCAGACGCCTCCCTGATGGTATTGCATGATGGATAAGTACCTGCCTGTATTTCTCAGCATTGAGGACACTATTAATACCGATCAAATCCCCAACTCCATTTGCTGAAATGCAGCCCCAAACTTCTAAGGAACCTCCACCATGCGTCACTGTTGCCAGGGCCGAAACTAGGATATCTGTCACCCGGTGCAAGACAGTAATTTTGCGCCCCCTCCCTTCCCGTACCTGGATTTTATCCTTGCTGCTCCATAAGGCAGTGCACTAGTCAGACGTCCCTAGTATAGTGACTTACATGATTCCACACACCATAATGCCCATTACACATTATGCCACACACTGTAATGCCTATTACCAAAGTGTCACTTACATATTTGCCCCTGACACCATTTTATGCCCCACAGTAAGGCTTCTAATTACTTTAAAATTACCTGCTCATTGTCAGGGGTTTTATGATCATTACCAGTGGTTTCATGCTCGTTGCCAGGGGGTTTCATGCTCGTAGCCAGGGGGTTTAATGCTCATTGCCAGGGGGTTTCATGCTTGTTGCCATGGGGTTTCATGCTTGTTGCCATGGGGTTTATGCTTATTGCCAGGGGTTTATGCTCATTGCCATGGGGTTTATGCTCGTTGCCAGGGGTTTCACGGGGGAAGATGCAGCTTTCTGCATCTTCTCTCGGCAGGCGCCAGCATTCCCGGCACTTCTGGGAACGCTATGTGCATCGCGCTGGCCTAACAGACACTAGAGGTCCAGTAGGACCTCTAGCATCTGTCTTCTCCTTGGCGGTGGCCATTTTTGGATGGCCGTTTTCAGCAGAGCCCATACGGACGGCTAGTCCTCATGGAATCTGCAGCCCCCAAGTCACCGCGCACTACAAGACTGCGCGGGGTGTGCAGGGGCTGAGTCAGCCCTTTTTCACCCCCTGCATTCCAGCACACGTGCACGTGCACCTCTAGCCCTCCCCTGGTTGAGGCCCTGCTGTTGCCTGGCTCATTATTATACCGCTCTCCAGCCCTTCGGCTCAGAACTGGCAGAAACCAGTGGGACCCAGGTACACCCATCTACTGTTTGGAGAAGTCTGGCCAGAAGTGGTCTTAATGGAAGAATTGCAGCCAAAAGCCATACCTTCCACGTGGAAACAAGGCCAAGCGACTCGACTACTGTATGCACAAAAACATAGGAACTGGGGTGCAGAAAAGTGGCATCAGGTGCTATGGGCGGATGAGTCAAAATATGAACTATTTGGCAGTAACAGAAGGCAGTTTGTTCACCAAAGGGCTGGAGATGTCATGTCAATGCTCCCGCTGTTGAGAGACAGTTTATTTCTGTGCTATATGTCCAGGAATCCCTTACTATGCATGAACCCCAGAACCTATATAGTTCGCAATAGCGTACGGTGACGCTAACGCTTGAGAAAGGGTTTGTGTTCCATGGGTGTTTCAGGGTGAAGGCTGGGAGGAAACCTAAAGTGATCACAAAAAAGGGGCGTGTCACGAGATTGTAATGGGCGTGTCTAGAAACTTTGCCGCGTTCCCAATCGCAAATCCACAGCTTCAGAGCTCACGATTAGTTGGATTATAGGAGAGTAGCAGGACTAGACCCTAGGAAATGTCGATAGTGAGACCGATGTTGCATCGATGTTGGAGTGTTTACAATCTCCATGGCAAATGCACAGTTTGCGCAGCCTTAAAGTGGGCGTCTCACCGCTTGTACACTCCACTGCACAGTCATGCACAAAGCGAAGGCTGAGATTAGCATTTGCATATTCCCCCAACCACTATTGAGAGAGCGAGTGCGGCGGCATCACCCACCATCTCTGAACCAGGCCCAGGAAGCACAGTCCAGGGGTCAGCAGCTTTGCAATGGAGGATTACTTTGGGGTTTTTGCAGAGAACTTCAGTTTTTTTTCGTTCTCAGCTCTGCTGCTTAATGAAGGACACACTTTGTTTTTTTTAAATACCAGATGTGGCTTTGGGAGGGGGGGGCTTTTTTGGGGAATAGGACGTATACAAGAAAAATACAATCAGTTGATCAGTGTGTTCTGCTGACTGGACAAGCTGGTGCACTGAGCACGTGTGAACAATTGACAACGCTAATTCCATCCAGACCAGCGCATGGCGACTCCGCTGCACAAGAGCTGTCATCTGATAATAACAGATTAATCAGCCCTCCCGGACCCCTGAGGTCACAGGCAAATCATGTATCAGGTTGACAGACGCTGTTAATTCTGTATATATATAACATACTGTTATACTGTACAATTCTGACATCTCTATACAAACTATGGGACAGCTCTTAAAGGTGTTTCTTGTAAATTTTAGGCAGCTAATTACTAATAAGAAAATAATTTAATTCTCTTGTTTTAGGTTAATTCCTGGAGCAGAAAACAGTTACTCTGATAAAGAACAGATGTCATACACATTGGGTCTGATTTATTACGGACCGCATCTGCGATCACGGTTGCGATTACGCACGTAGTCTGGCTGCGAAGATATGCTAATCCATTGCGATCGCTATGCCATCGCAGCACTACATAAGAACGCCCACCTTACCTTACACACATCCGTAATGTGTAGCAAGACTGCGAAACCATCGGTAACATGGAGTACCATCGCAGCCTAACGCACACTTGCACAAGCTCTGACCTTCTGTGGCGTAACTAGGGGTGGTCGAGCAGGGCTTGCGGCCTGGGCGCCATCGGACCGGCGGCTTCCCCGGAGCACACAATAAAGAATGTTCTGCAAAGTGGTGGAACAATAAAAACCCCAATATTTGATCCGCCATTTTGTTATGCAGTAAATATCTGGCAAAAAAATCTGTCATTAGTGTTATATTTTTGCCAGCACTTGGAGACCCACTGTAAAGAAAATATTACATGACAACAGGACACACACCGATTGTTTAAACTAGAGATGTGCGCCGACCCCCGTGTTTTGGTTTTGGATCTAGATCTCACCTGGTTTTGGATCTGGATTGGTTTTGCCAAAACCTCACCTCCGTGTTTTGTTTTCGTGTTTTGGTTTTGGATCTGGATTTTTAAAAAAACAGCTAAAATCACATAAAATGGGCCTACAGTATTAATAACCTCAATAACATTTATTTCCACTTGTTTCCAGTCAATTTTTACCAACTCAAAGCTCACAATATTGATTTTTTTTTCATCTAGTTAAAGGGCCAAAAGGTTGCATCTAGCTTTCCGGCTCAAAACTGATTTGAGGATTGTGCAAAGATGATGGTTGGGATGCCCTTGAGGATTGAAGAATTGGTAGTTGATAGCTGGTGCAGCCCCTGGCTGTAAAATTGATAATACATTAATTAAAAAACAATTAATTGGTGCAGCCCCTGGCTGTAAAGTTGATAATAGATTAATTTAAAAAAAAACAATTCATTGGGTGCAGCCCCTGGCTGAATAATTAATAAAAATAAATTAATTGGTGCAGCCCCTGGCTATAAAATTGATAATAAATAAATTTAAAAACAAATCATTGCTTCCTAAACCAACCATAACATTAATTTAAAATGTCAGGCAGCAATGCCCCAACCAGCACATAATGGAAAGGAAAAAGGTGCAAGATGGAATAGTCCTTGGGCCCTCCCACCCACCCTTATGTTGTATATGAAACAGGACATTCACAGTTTAACAAACCAATCATTTCAGCGACAAGGACTGCCAATTGTGGCTGAAATGATTGGTTTGTTTGTACCACCATAAAACAAGCTGCCAATGTCCATTGGACATGGAAATAAAAATGATCCCATACACAAACTGGCTTTACATTACAAGTTGTCGTCGTCCTCGTCCTCATCATCCCCATAAGTGTGTACATCCTCTTCTTCACACAATATTAATTTGTCCCCGCTGGAATCCACCATAGGCGCCTCTGTAATTTTTTCATGTAATTGTCGGTAGAGGTCTTCTTCGTGGAATTTGTAATTCATTTTAATGAACATCATCTATTCCACATTTTGAGGAAGTAACCTCCTATGCCGATCACTGACAAGGTTGCCAGCTGCACTGAAAACTCTTTCAGAGTACACACTGGAGGGTGGGCAACTTAAGTAATGCAAAGCCAGTTTGTGTATGGGACTCCAAATTGCCTCTTTTTCCTGCCAGTACTGAAAGGGACTGTCTGACATGTCTATTAGGATGTTATCTCTGAAATAGTCCTCCACCATTCTATGAATGGAGACCATATCACACATATAGTCACGGTAGAAGACATGTCACTAGTAGGCAGTTCTCTCAGGCCCAACCAGATGTAATTTTTTGTTGAATGATCTGCATGACCAGCAGGCATTCTGTAAGGAAAATGTAGTTTTTCCTGGCAGCTGCAGAAACTGAAGGAGATGATGGCTTTTCACGTGTGGCTGCAGCTGACAATTTTTTTACCAACAGCTCTTTGCACAGTTTTAGATTTCAGTCTGTTGGAAAAATACTCACAAGGTAGGACATTAAACCTAGAATCCAGAATGGTCGTGAAAATATATTTTACAGATTTCAATAGATTGACGACTTTTGGATCCTGGTGAAGTGAATCAAGGGCTTGATTCACCAGTCCGACATACTTTGCGCAATCGCTCTGTTTCACCTCCTCCTTCAGTTTGTCCAGCTGTTTTTGCAAAAGTCTGATGAGGGGAATGACCTGACTCAAGCTGGCAGTGTCTGAACTAACTTCACGTGTGGCAAGTTCAAAGGGTTTGAGAACCTTGCACAACACGGAAATTATTCTCCACTGCACTTGAGTAAGGTGCATTCCCCCTCCACGGCCTATGTCATAGGCTGTTGTATAGCCCTGGATGGACTTTTGCTGTTCCTCCATCCGCTGAAGCATATAGAGGGTAGAATTCCACCGAGTTACTACCTCTTTATTCAGCTGATGACAGGACAAATTTAACAGTACCTGCTGGTCATGCAATCTTCGACAAGTGGTCACCGAATGTCTAAAATATCCGGATATTTTGTGGGCTACTGAGAGCATCTCCTGTCCTCCTGTCATTTAAAAAAAAATGTTGCACTACCAAATTGTGTGAGCAAAACATGGGACATGTTGGAATTCACCCACATGTAATGCTTTCACAATATTGGTGGCATTGTCCGAAATCACAAATCCCAAGGAGAGTCCAAGTCGGGTAAGCCATTTAGCAATGATTTCCCTGAGTTTTTCTAAGAGTTTCTCAGCGGTATGCCTCTTAGTGAAACCAGTTATACAAAGAGTAGCCTGCCTCTGTATCAGCTGCCTTTTGGTAGATGTTGCTGCTGCTGTTGCAGGCAATACACCTACCCAGTGGGCTGTCACAGTCATGTAATCCTTAGTTTACCCTGTCCCACTTGTCCGCATATCAGTGGTCAAGTGGACAGTGGGTACAACGGCATTTCTGAGGACATTAATAAGGTTTTTTTAATGTCCTTGTACAGACTTGGAATTGCTGTTCTAGCAAAGTGGAATCTAGAAGGGATCTGGTAGCGAGGACACAGGACCTCAATTAACTGTTAAAAACCCACTGCAGTAATGGCGGGTACTGGACGCACATGTAATACCAGCATAGCTGTTATGGCATCAGTAATACGCTGTGCAAATGGGTGATTGCTGTCATACTTGTTTGCCCTTGCAAATGATTGTTTGACAGTTGATTGGTTTTTGGAGGATACGCTACAAGTAGTTTTCCTCCTGGTCCCCTTCTGGGATCAAGAACTACTCACAGCAACAGCAGCAGCAACAGGCGTAGTCATCAAGGATCCTTCTGAGGAATTACGGATAGGAGAGGAGTCAATCATGCTTCGAATAACAACATTGGATGCAGCAGGACTACTCCCGATGACGAATGAGGATGTTGATAATGCAGGTGTTGGTTTTGGAGCTCGAAGGCGCTTGGATCCCACAGAGGGAGCAGGTAGGTGACAATGGACTTGTTACGTTTTGAGTTTTGGAACTTGGCGACATACACTTTGATATTTGATGAATGCACTCCAAGTGACGTAACAAGGAGGAGGTTCCTAGGTGGTTTAGGTCCCTCCCTCTACTCACTCTTGCATGGCAATGGTTACATATGGCTTGACAACTGTTGTCCGGATTGTGGTGGAAATAATTCCACACATGAGAAGTGGATTTTTATGTCTTTTGCCCCGGCATGACAACAATGGGCTTTGGCTTTTTCAATCCATGGGCAACAGCTGTTACTTACACAAAGGACATCCTCGGCATCAACATCCTCATCACCAACATCTTCATCATCAACATCCTCATCATCCTTAGCGGCTTCAACTACCAAAATATCCTCCTCCTCCATGTGCAATTCCACAGAAGCATCCTCACTGACTACATCTGCAAGATGTTGACTTCCCTTCCCCACATTTAAGGAGGACACACAAATGTTGGAACTTGGAGGCTCCTCCAGTACACTAGTATTTAGGTCGGGCTCACACATGGCAAACGTGGACACACTTGCACTCTCCTCGTGATTTGTGATTTCGATTTCTCAGGGCACACGGTTGGTTTTTCCGGAGCAGTCTTACTCATCTTAACAACTTTCAATATTTTAATGGTACCACCTCCACTACTACTACAAGCAGAAGGGTTATCTGAATCAGCAGTCTTCATAAAGAAAGGCCAAGGCCTTATACTTTCCTTGCCACTTCGTGTAGTGAATGGCATATTGCCAGTTTTTTGTTTATCTAAAGGCAAATTTACTTTACATTTTTTTTCTTAACTTCAGTAAAAGTAGCTTTACCATATCGATGGCGTGACTTAAGCCCTGGGGCATGGGCCTTCATAGAGGATGAGGAAGTTGACGGCCTTACACTGCTGGCAGCAGCTACAACATGTGGTTCTTGGCTTTGCTCTCCTGTCATGTGACAGCCCTCCATATTTTCTGTGGTCTTGAAGCAGTGTCACAATCACCAATAGTGTAGCCAAGGTGCGGTTACAAAATTCACACTCGTAAATAAATAAAATAAAATAAATTGACAATATATATATATATATATATTTTTTTTTTTGACGGTCCAGAACTTGGTCCCAGAGAACCGATTGATGACGACTGGAGTCGGGCAGCACTAGGTTGCGTTGCTGTATCTTCTGCGGCTAAGCCTAACACGCACGCACACACACACACAGAAGATAAATTGACAATATATATATTTTTTTTTTTACGGTCCAGAACTTGGGCCCAGATGGACGCAGCAGACAGCACAGCACCAGCCCAGATGGATCAGCAACAGCCCAGGACACAGCAGACAGCAACAGCACCTCTCCCTGCCCTACACTACTCACCCTCCCTGTTCAGTCTCCACAGCCGGAATGAAATTGCGTCCGCCGCGTGGTCCCTATATACTACATACATCATAGAGACGAAAGCTCGCGAACCGCAAGATTTCGTCTCTATGGTTTTGCCTCGATTTGAGATCCGGGGCCGGCAGAGGAACCGAATGCACATTCGGTTCTCACCCCGGATCTCAAAATTCGTGTGGGTTCGGATCTCAGAGATCCGAACCCACTCATCTCTAGTTTAAACCCATTCTTAAACACACTCACACTTCATACTCACCTGCTGTTTGAATGTGCTCGGCTCCCTTCTCCATGTAGTAGTCCAGGGTCTTGGTATAATAAAAAAAAATAATGCAGTGACCTGAGCTAGAAGGGACATACTGTACACTATGTACAGCGCTAACCGCGATATAACAGTCTGCACGTGGGACACTAAATGATGGTAATTCACTGATTGGTTAAGAGCCGAACACTATTAGCCAATCAGCAGATGCTGCCATAGACACCGTCCAATGATTGGCTGAGAGTGTCACCTTGCTATGGCATTATTACCACCCTGGTTGGTTCAACCCTTTGCTGGTTAATGGAAAATAGGGGTTTTCACCCTGAATTTCTAGGACCAGAACAGGCTGAAAGTTTTTACATTTGTAACTATTTCATTGTTTTATACCATAAGAAGCCTGCATGGATCACAGTGATCTGAGCAGTGTTTCTCTTTTGGATGGGTTTGCTGTTGTCTTTTAACTATATACTCTTAAAGTATCCACTATTCTTTGTTATACTGTAGCACATAATTGGGTGATCTCCCGCCCGTCCACTTCACGCAATAAATGCATGCCGCCTCTCCTGTCAACTGATTACTTGCTCGGATCGCCCCGGATTCCCGAAATTCGAGTGGGTTTGGATCTCTGAGATCCGAACCCACTCATCTCTAGTTATAATCACTATTGCAGCAATGTGTATAATCCTTGTCCTTTTCCTGCATTGTATTATACTGTAAGTCACTGGTTTCTTGTTCACATCATTGTTTCTGTACTGTGTAAGGCGCTGCGGAGCACTTGTGGCACCATATAAATAAAGGACAATAATAATAATCAGGGGGTCATTTAAGGAGGGTAGAAATACATTTCTTTTTGCAGCCTTCAGTCCGTCCGTAGGTTTCTGCAATGTCCTCCCTATGCATTGCCCACTTGTGTCCCTAAGGCCCCCCTCCGCCTATGCAGCAGCTTTCCTAAACTCATCACATCTGGGCTTGTCCTACCACTTGGATCTATTCGGGTCACAACAGTCATTGATACAAATATGTTCAGCATCTGTGATAGAATAACAGCGTCTGGAGTCAGGACGGTGGGACCAGGGGTGGATCTAGACTTTTCTTTTAGGGGGGGGGTATTTAATGATTAAGCCACCCCCAGGAAATGCCCACTGTACTCTGTACCTGGAATCTTGGATTGTGCAGGAGCTATGTGCCCTCTGCCCTAGGCTGGGTGCTGGATACTGCACACAGGAACGACTTGCCAGATACTGCAGCTCTCGTACTTAAAGGTTGGTACACACTGCACAGATGATGGTCATTCATACACACTACACATGACCATCATCTGCTCTTGGTCACGGACCCCAAGGGAGACGTGTCCCGTCCCCCCTCCTGCGGCCTCTGCTGCATGTGTATGGGCAGTCGGCAGACCGCCCATACACACTGCCCGATGGACAGATATATCTGCCGTTGGCTGTGCAGCACAGCCGAAGCGATATGTCTGTGACGTACGCCATTCACAGACATATTGCTGGCACACACTCGCCAATGGGCACCAGATATATTGGCCGATCAATTGAACGGCCAATATATCTGTGAATGTGCACCCAGCTTAACCCCCCACCTCCGATCACAGCAGCCTGAATGAGGACTCAGAGGGGGTGTACAGAGATAAGGTTCAAGAAGTCCCATATGAGAGCCTTCAGCAATCAGCTGCACCCAGCTCCCTGGAAAGGAAGGCAAACCTGCAGGTCCCTGGCTTGTCCACCCCCCCTCCCTTCCCCGCAGTTACAGTATAAATCCCGGCAGCGGGGGAGGGGCGGTGACTCGATTCGCAGTGAAGTGTGTCATCGTAGCCCCGCCCTCTGCTTCACAATGCCATTAATATGGTATTAATATCGGCCAGTGCGCGCTCCCATGGGATCGTACATCACTCCTCCAGATCTTTCTGCATGTTCAGTTGATCCGGAAGAGCGGTGTACGATCCCATGCAGCGCTATGCGGGTGAGGGAGGGGGGTGCCGGCATATTGGGCGGTCACACGATCGCTCCGAGTGTGGGGACCACATAGGTCCCACAGCACACCCTGCACCCAGAGCAGCATATCTCACTCCTCAGAAGAGGTGCGGCGAGTGGTCCCTCCCATTATTTCGTGTGCCGTGCCGCCATCTTTCTAGTGATATATTCAGAGAGATGATGCAGCGCACTGAAAGCAAATACCCTGGCCTTTGCTACAATCTGTGCATGTGCCATCATTCCCAATGTCACTAGAAAGATGGCGCCAGCAGAAGAAGGTACATGAAGGGCATGCTACACGGAGGAGGGGGCACATAGCACACAGCACCACCCCCAGACATTAGTACGCCCAGTGGCAGAAGTAGAGAGTGGTGAACCCAGGTGCAAGAATATGCTTTTAGCACCCCTATGGAGTGCCCCATGTAGTGGTACCCCTATGCAGTGCCCCCAGTAGTCCCCCTTATATAGTACCCCCAGTAGTAGTCCACCACTATGTAGTGCCCCCAGTAGTAGTCCCCCCTATGTGCAGTGCCCCCAGTAGTAGTCCCCCCTATGTGCAGTGCCCCCAGTAGTAGCCCCCCCTACGTTCACTGCCCCCAGTAGTAGTCCCTCCTATGTGCAGTGCCCCCAGTAGTAGTCCCCCCTATGTGCAGTGCCTCCAGTAGTTGTCCCCCCTATGTGCAGTGCCCCCAGTAGTAGTCCCCCCTATGTGCAGTGCCCCCCAGTAGTAGCCCCCCCTATGTGCAGTGCCCCCAGTAGTAGTCCCCCCTATGTGCAGTGCCTCCAGTAGTAGTCCCCCCTATGTGCAGTGCCCCCCAGTAGTAGTCCCCCCTATGTGCAGCCTCCAGTAGTAGTCCCCCCTATGTGCAGTGCCTCCAGTAGTAGTCCCCCCTATGTGCAGTGCCCCCAGTAGTAGTCCCCCCTATGTGCAGTGCCTCCAGTAGTAGTTCCCCTATGTGCAGTGCCTCCAGTAGTAATTCCCCCAATGTGCAGTGCCTCCAGTAGTAGTCCCCCCTATGTGCAGCCTCCAGTAGTAGTTCCCCTATGTGCAGTGCCCCCAGTAGTAGTCCCCCCAATGTGCAGTGCCTCCAGTAGTAGTCCCCCCTATGTGCAGTGCCCCCAGTAGTAGTCCCCCCTATGTGCAGTGCCTCCAGTAGTAGTCCCCCCTATGTGCAGTGCCTCCAGTAGTAGTCCTCCCTATGTGCAGTGCCCCCAGTAGTAGTCCCCCCTATGTGCAGTGCCTCCAGTAGTAGCCCCCCCTATGTGCAGTGCCTCCAGTAGTAGTCCCCCCCAATGTGCAATGCCTCCAGTAGTAGTCCCCCCTATGTGCAGCCTCCAGTAGTAGCCCCCCGTATGTGCAGTGCCTCCAGTAGTAGTCCCCCCTATGTGCAGTGCCCCCAGTAGTAGTCCCCCCTATGTGCAGTGCCTCCAGTAGTAGTCCCCCCTATGTGCAGTGCCTCCAGTAGTAGTCCCCCCAATGTGCAGTGCCTCCAGTAGTAGTCCCCCCTTTGTGCAGCATCCCGTAGTAGCCCCCCTATGTGCAGTGCCTCCAGTAGTAGTCCCCCCTATGTGCAGTGCCTCCAGTAGTAGTCCCCCCAATGTGCAGTGCCTCCAGTAGTAGTCCCCCCTATGTGCAGTGCCCCCAGTAGTAGTCCCCCCTATGTGCAGTGCCTCCAGTAGTAGTCCCCCCTATGTGCAGTGCCCCCAGTAGTAGTCCGCCTATAAAACAAACACAAAATAATAAAATAAAAAAACCATCCTCCCGACCCGCTCCTGCTCTGCACTATGGAAGAGATGTCATGACGTCTCTCTCATCACCCACTGCAGGAGCCGGAAGGTGGAACTCATGTACGGGCTCTAGCCCGGCTCCCTCCTTGGACGCAGCAGCCTGTCTGACTTTCACTGGCTGCCAAAGCAAACACACCGCCGCCGGATAGTACGAGTGTACTACCCGGGGCCGTCGGCGGTGTTTGTTGTGTAGTGCAGACCGCACTCACTGCGGTCCGCACTACACTTTGGGGCCTGGGGGACACTAGCGGCGGGTGCAGCAGCGCTGTTGGCTGCAGGGGCTGTGGGCCCCACAGTGGGCCCCGGAGCAAGCCACCGGCTGCACCGACGCTGGTTCCGCCACTGAGTACGCCCCTGATTGTAGTCTGGGCTCCGGCATCACCTTTACTCCACCTGTGTTCTTTATGGTTTCTTTCATGAATAAACAATGTTTGCAGTTTTGAACCTATACTTTTAATAATGTGAAAAAATAACATATATTACAATGGTTTTGCAGCCATGACATTATAACGGTGAACACAGCAAGGGAATGTCCTTACTCTCCTTTTAGGAGCCCTCTTGGACCTAGGAGGCTTATCAGAGCTTGGAGAGAGATAAAGTGAAGAAAGATAAAGTACCAACCAATCAGCTGCTGTCATTTTTCTAGTGCAGCCTGTAAAATGACAGCTAGGAGCTGATTGGTTGATCATTTAAGTCTCTCCATTTTATATCTCTCCAAGATTTGATAGATCTCCCCCGTTTGATAGACTCAGATTATTCTCATCTGGTGGAAGCTTGTTCCCTAAATATATCTATTGGAAAACTCCCAGAGTAAACCTGAGACATGTTTTCTTCTGCTCCCTCAGACGGGAGGGATGTGTAACACGCTCGTCCTTTGAACATTTCCATACCGTTTGGACTCAGCTGTGTACCATGTCCAATGTCTGGCTGTAGGGTGTTGTTTATAAAGGATACACGCCTTCCTAACCACAAGCCAGATAGTGCAGCCATTAAAAGCTGCGCTCGTGTGTTATTTTGCTGAACAGAAGAATGCCTGCGACGTGCCAGCTCCATAGATGTATGTCATTTATTTCATTTCATCTAAATCTTCCATGACCACAATCAAACTCTGCTGAACACTGACATCATTCATTGCACAAGTCCAGCGAGCTCTTCCTTGATGCCTTGCAGCCGCCTGTCTGTCAGTCTTCATCCTCTTGTTTTTATGGATCAGGCGGCGAAAACATTGATTTTTCTGTAATAATGAGAAAACTCTGCTGTTGGCTCAAATGACTTTCACAACAGGTCCAGCAGGTGGCACTTGTGTTTTTGAAGCTTCATGATGCTTAAAACCTGGAGAACACATATTTACTAACAGAGACCTGCCAAGATGCATGACACTAACCCGAGACACCCGATTTGAAGCTGAATGTGGTGACGTTCGGTCGGCGTGGGTAGTTCTTAAACTGGGTACACACTAGGATGATGTAGAAACGATGTCGTTTAAGGCCGAATCAGAACGACCTATCGGTGCACAACAGCGCACTCCCACGGTCGCATTATATATTGTCCAGCAGCCTGTGCCCGGATGACACTGCGTGCAGCGCTGTTGCAGGTAATGAAGGACGGAAATAGGAATCGTTCCACCGTTCATTACAACGCTCTACTGTGTACCCGCAGTAAGTTATGTCAGCCTGTCGGCCCGACATATCATCCCGTGTGTACCCATCTTTACTGAACTGTAGTCAGTCCTGGCGTACCAGGCATTATAGCGCACATTCGTGAGAAAAATAAGATGTCGCATGGACCAATGAGGTCAGAGAAAGCACAAAAGATTTCCTGCATGGCCCTAATAATATACGAGGTATGTCTA
The DNA here is from genome assembly GCA_031769625.1 of Taudactylus pleione. NCBI lineage: Eukaryota > Metazoa > Chordata > Amphibia > Anura > Myobatrachidae > Taudactylus > Taudactylus pleione. The sequence goes on from JAUIMM010001210.1 coordinate 132,379, forward strand.
TTAAATACCGAGACTGATTAAATAACTCATCTTTATGTATTGGTATTACAAATGTAATGTTTGTCCCATTCAATATACTCCCCATTTGCACTGATACATCGCTGTAGTCTTGTTTTCCACTGGTGGAAGGCATGGAGCAAATCTATTTCTGTTAGTGGTTTCAACATATCTACGTTTTCTTCTTTACAGCATCAACTGATTCAAAATGTGGGCCTGATTCAGACCTGCTCGCAAGCGCTATGCGCTCGCAAGCGGGTCAATGGTGGCCCAGTGCGCATGCGCACGACGGAGCTGGCTCCATCGTGCGCATGCGCGAGACCCGGATAGCGACGGGCAAACGGTCGCTCCGGGTATCGTACCAAAGGGGGCGTGCTGTCGATGTTGAGTGACAGCATGCCCCCTTTGGTGGGCGGGCCGGAGGAGTGGCTGCCCAAACAGAGGTGTTCCCATGTGAACGCCTCCGTTTGGGGGCGGCCCCACTGACATCATGAGTGATGTCAGTGGGAGAGATTTCGGCTCTGTGAGAGCCGAAATCTCTCTGGGGCTTGCGGCAACAAGACCCTACCACAAGGGTCTCGTCGCAAGCCCGATGGTCACGATGGTCTTGACCATCGCGACCATCTTCCTGGCCACTCGCTATAGCTGTGGGTGGTCACCCACAGCTATGCGAGCGGCCAGGAGGCCGCTCTAAAAAACAAGAAGGCCGGCCCTGATTCAGAGCAAGCACTCTGTCACAGCGTCCGTCTCTGAATCAGGGCATGTGTCCCTTTAAGCACTGATTTAACTTTTGGGAAAAGATAAAAGTCGCAAGGTGCTAAATCAGGTGAATATGGAGGATGTATAAGTGTAGTCATGTGATTGTCGGTCACAGAAAGTGCTGTGTGAGCAGGCGCATTGTCCCGGTGATGAATGAAACCATTTTTCCACAGTTGCGGCCGTTTCTTTCTGACTCTCTCTCGCAGCTTTTTCAAAACTTCCTTATAATAATGCTGGTTACTGTTGTGCCTTCTGGAACCCATTCTTGCAAAATTACACTGAGCATTGCTTTGATGAGCTTTTCTCATTCTTGGTGATGACGGTGTTTCCAGTGCATCTTTTGGTTTCAGGATCGTACTGGAAGATCCAGGTCTCATCACAAGTGATTACTTTATGAAACAGGTTTGGATCTGCGTCAAGTTGCTGCAGAAAGTCAGCACAATATTCCTTACTAAAAATGTCAAATGGACGCGTTGTTCAACTTTTAAACTTCGCATTTTTTTGGCACTCTACAGAAAACACAACCAAATTACATGGCGATTCACAATCAACTGAACGTCATAGAGTGTTGCTGCTTGTCATGTAGGTTCAGACAAGTGCAAGGTTACTACGTATGCAGCTAGAACCGGTTCTGACTGCTTTGTATACTAGGTGGAATCACAGTCTCGTTATTATATATGTAGCCCTAGTATAATGGGCTAAGTACCTGTTGGGATTTAATACCCAATAGATGCATTGAGAGTGTTGTCTGGCACCTTGATGTTTTTATTTATGCCTATTACATGTCTGTGTATATATATATATATGTATGTATATATATATATATCTGTGTATGTGTATATATAAATATATATATATGGGGGTAGACTATGTACTGATGATATTGTATTGTAGGACTTGTATTTGATGCTGTGAATAAGTGTTGCTCAGATTGTGAGGGGTTGGATAGAGCCAAAGCAGGGGCAGTGTAGGATTGTTTATACATGCAGGGCTGAAGAGAGACAGGGAGCGCGAGGAGCAGAAGCTGCTGGAAGCAGCGCGAGGAGGAGAGGGAGCTCGCGCTGTGAGCGGGAAGGGAGATAGGTCGCGCGGCGCGAGTTAGCTATATAAGTCCTGCGCTAGCGCCCAGGGCCAGACTGCTGTTCCCCCCTCCAGTGACCGCACCACACTGACCTGCAGGAGCTCGGAGCTGGGAGCTCTGGTCAGCGGAAGCGGGGCCAGTGAGGGGCGCCTGTAGAGGAGCCAAGGACAGTCGCTATCACCGCTATCGCGGGCGGGAGAAGTCCGGCGCCGGAAGACGGGGGAGGGTCAGGAGGACCTCCCACCACTGCTAGCCGCTCTGAGAGGCGGCAGGAGAAAGTATTAGAGCGCTCCACAGGCCGGGGGTAAGGGATTTGCCGGCAACCAATCAGAGCCGGGGGCGGGGCTCTGATGTGTCAGTGTACAGCAGCAGCAGCAGCAGCATTCATGAGTTACAGTTGCTCAATGAGAGGCAAAGGCGAAAAGAACAGCACTGAAGCGGCTATGTGAGTAGATCATCATTGCACACTCACTCAACGATTATAACAGCAGTACAGTGTGATTTTCTAGCTTTAAGGATAAATAAGGCAAGGCACATTTAGTAGTCTGCCATTCAAGCTAATGTAACTCCTATTAGGATTTAACTGAGGAAAATCCTTTATATATGAAACTGACTATTACGGAGATAATCCATCTTACAGCTACACAAGGAAGGAACTATAAAAGGGTGCATAGCTGGTTAAGATATTTGTCCCTGAGACTGCAGTAATTTGGTTAAATACCAAATCTATCAGCCTTGTACTTAGGGACTGCTCCTGCTAGAATTCTATAGAATACCCTAACAGCCTGTACCTGTAGAAGTAATAAAAGAGCACATAGCCAGCTACTTTGGCTCTATACTACAAACCACAGGAGGGAATTATTGGTTACAGGAAAAGAATTTACCATAGAACCCACAGGTTCTGGAACAAGTTTGCTTGGAATTTATAATTATTCATTCGAGACTGTATTGCAGTTAATTGGAACAATTCCGAGACTTAATATATATATATTTCTTTGTTCCCATAAGAACACCACAGGAGGGACACAATAAAGGGAAGACTTTATATACATCCTATTCATTGGGTGTGAAAAGAGGAAAAGGACCCTATATGTTTGTGTGGTGATAGCCATACTAATAGATACCATATGACATTGTATTGTGCATGTTTATCACTGGTATAAGTTATCTAGTGTGCTATGTATAAAAAATTACATAAAAGTTTATGTTATTGTTGAGTTATATTTACCAAGCTTATATGCGCTGAGAAGTTACTGGAAAGTGAACACCTGTAAAGAAAAGAAGAACGGAGTCGGGTGGTAACAATTGTACAGTTGTAAGCTTTGGGTCTATCTCATATCTACTCACTGATAGTACATACACACTAATCGCATAAGTACAAGTGTAATACCCATATAGTGGAGTCAGGTTTCCCAGACAACCTTTAATTATCTGGGTGGAGGCACACATATTGCAGATAACAATATAATCTAGATCCTATAAATAATCATAGGGTTACATATAGATATACCTCGTATGTCCAGCGCCACTCATTGGCTGCCACTTCTGAATGGTGTATTAAAATGGGACTTGGAGACTGGCAGACACTGAGCCTAATCTGTGAGCCCCGACCGGAACGTGTGATACTCTCAGGCGTATGACAGCTTATAAGGCGTGCTAAGAATATGTGTCATAGGGGAGGAGAAATACTAAGAATTAGGCCAATAGCAGAGTTATAATAACATACACGGGTTTTATTACACCAATAATAGCAGCAATCCTATAACTACAGCAGATAAAAAACCAAAGCGGATGAGTCCAATAAACGGTGATGAACAGCTGATAATAGTGATGAAGCCTATAGGGCCTGATCCAGCGGTCCTCGCAATTCACACGCAATGCCGATGATCACGTCGTTGAGCGATTATGTGTGACTGCGCGTGTGCTTGAAAATTTTTAAAAACCCCTATGCCGCCTGCGTTACACGGAGTATAGGTACAAAGATGTGGGCGTGTTATGGGAGTGTCGTGGGCATGTTATGGGAGTATTGTGGGCGTGTTATGGGAGTATTGTGGGTGTGTTATGGGAGTGTCATGGGCGTCTTATGGGAGTATTGTGGGTGTGTTATGGGAGTGTCATGGGCGTGTTATGGGAGTATTGTGGGCATGTTATGGGAGTGTCGTGGGCGTGTTATGGGAGTGTCATGGGCGTGTTATGGGAGTGTCATGGGTGTGTTATGGGAGTATTGTGGGCGTGTTATGGGAGTATTGTGGGCATATTATGGGAGTATTGTGGGCATATTATGGGAGTGTCCTGGGCATATTATGGGAGTGTCCTGGGCGTATTATGGGAGTGTCGTAGGCGTGTTATGGGAGTGTCGTGGGCGTGTTATGAGAGTGTCATGGGAGTATTGTGGGCGTGTTATGGGAGTGTCGTGGGCTTGTTATGGGAGTGTCTTGGGCGTGTTATGGGAGTGTAGTGGGCATGTTATGGGAGTGTCATGGGCATATTATGGGAGTGTCCTGGGCATATTATGGGAGTGTCCTGGGCGTATTATGGGAGTGTCGTAGGCGTGTTATGGGAGTGTCGTGGGCGTGTTATGAGAGTGTCATGGGAGTATTGTGGGCGTGTTATGGGAGTGTCGTGGGCTTGTTATGGGAGTGTCATGGGCGTGTTATGGGAGTGTAGTGGGCATGTTATGGGAGTGTCGTGGGCATATTATGGGAGTGTTGTGGGCGTTGTGGCCGGAGGCCGACCACACGTGATTAAAATGGCTGCCAAGGCATTGAGGGGATTAACCCTCATGCCGTTGCGCCATTTTTAAAAGGACAGAATAAAAGCACACTGCACATGGTTTATAATAAACTGTATTAAAGTATATATGTATTGCTGTAATGCACTGCAGCTGATCTGCAATGCATTAGTGCATGAAGCAACATATATTTAATAGGCTATGCACTATATGGTTTAAAATGTATATTTTGTAGAGAAAATGCACTTATAAGGAATGTATAAGTTGTTTTGTTTTAGAAGGCTGTAACATTTAAGTCAAAAGGCCTGAGACTATCTCCTGTGTGTGTGTGCACTTCTGGGGGAAAAGTTTGTTTTTTCATGATTGTTGCAGAAACAAGATGCTAATTGTCATTCCCTTAGCAGGAGGTCTGATGAAGAGGCATGACTGGAAGTTCCCTGTGTAAAGGTGTGAATGGTGTCATATAGCCAAACCCTTCATGTACAGAACTTCCTTTGAAAAGACAATTTGGATGTCACTGAATGTGTTAAGGTTGGAAATGCCAAACTGATTGATGAATGTCATTTACTATTTCCTGTGAAATGTTATATCAACATTTTAGGAGACAGTATAATGTATGATAAATCAGTTTGTGATTAGGAAGGAGGATATTGAGAGACTCCTTTGAAATGTAATATGTTGTTAATTTATGTTTTCTGAGATAGCCTGATTGGCTAGAAGGAACACAGGCCCCCCTGTGATGTTGTGTGTAAGAATGACATAAAAAAAGGGACTGTGAGCCCTGTATGTGTACAACCCTGTAACTTCTGTGAGGAGAAGACCTGCTGATAAGATTCCTGTATGTGGTACATCTTTGGAAATCCTTTGTGGAGATTTGCTGTTTGATTCTGTGTGATATTCCCCTTCAGATGGAAGGGAAGGTCTTCTTTAAGACATTGAGCAAATAAGCACCTTGCCTGACTTCAATTGTGCCTCAATCCTGCGACTAACAGAATTGCGCAAAACGCTATTCCGTTCTCCTGCTGTTCTGGGTAAGATCTCCGTGTCTCCAAGTTCAAGCCCTCTGCCAAGCTACCGTGCAAACCTGGTCCATTGCGAGGGATCAGGTGGGAACAGCTGACACCAAACAGGAGGTGTGTCCGCAGTTAATCAAATGCATACGCAGCAGAAGCGGTTCCAGGTGCCGACGTAGGAGCCTGACTGTACCTAATAAGCGGTTCCAAACGCCGATGGTAGAGTTTGGTGGTGGCAGCATCGTTAAACGCCCACGGCGCAGTGGACGGAGTCAGTGACAGGCGGTCACTGACGGGAATTGGGAGTCCAAAAGCGCTAACCCGTGAACAGGGACGGCCTAGGCGAAAGGCGTCCGGTCACAGGCGTGTTATGGGAGTGTCGTGGGCGTGTTATGGGAGTGTCGTGGGCGTGTTATGGGAGTGTCGTGGGCGTGTTATGAGAGTGTCGTGGGCATGTTATGGGAGTGTTGTGGGCGTGTTATGGGAGTGTTGTGGGCGTGTCATGGTAGTGTCATGGGAGTGTTGTGGGTGTGTTATGGGAGTGTAGTGTGCGTGTTATGGGAGTGTAGTGGGCATGTTATGGGAGTGTTGTGGGCGTGTTATGGGAGTGTCGTGGGCATGTTATGGGAGTGTAGTAGGCATGTTATGGGAGTGTTATGGAAGTGTCATGGGAGTGTTATGGGAGTGTCGTGGGCGTGTTATGGGAGTGTAGTGGGCATGTTATGGGCGTGTTAAGGGAGTGTCATGAGCGTGTTAAGGGAGTGTCATGGGCGTGTTATGTGAGTGTCGTGGCGTGTTATGGGAGTGTCGTGGCGTGTTATGGGAGTGTTATGGGAGTGTAGTGGGCATGTTATGGGAGTATCATGTAAGTGTTATTGGAGTATTATGGGAGTGTCGTGGTGTGTTATGGGAGTGTTATGGGAGTGTAGTGGGCATATTATGGGAGTATTATGGGAGTGTAGTGGGCGTGTTATGGGAGTGTTGTGGAGTGTTATGGGAGTGTTATGGGAGTGTAGTGGGCATATTATGGGAGTATTATGGGAGTGTAGTGGGCATATTATGGGAGTATTATGGGAGTGTCGTGGGCGTGTTATGGGAGTGTTGTGGGCGTGTTATGGGAGTGTAGTGGGCATGTTATGGGAGTATTGTGGGAGTGTTGTGGGCGTGTTATGGGAGTATTATGGGAGTTTCGTGGGTGTGTTATGGGAGTGTAGTGGGCATGTTATGGGAGTATTATGGGAGTGTTGTGGGCGTGTTATGGGAGTATTATGGGAGTTTCGTGGGTGTGTTATGGGAGTGTAGTGGGCGTGTTATTGGAGTATTGTGGATGCGTTATGGGAGTATCATGAACGTGTTATGGGAGTGTCGTGGGCATGTTATGGGAGTATTATGGGAGTGTCGTGGGTGTGTTATGGGCGCGTTATGGGAGTGTAGTGGGCATGTTATGGGAGTGTAGTGGGCATGTTATGGGAGTATTATGGGAGTGTCGTGGGTGTGTTATGGGTGTGTTATGGGGGTGTCGTGGGCGTGTTATGGGAGTATCATGAACGTGTTATGGGAGTGTAGTGGGCATGTTATGGGAGTATTATGGGAGTGTAGTGGGCATGTTATGGGCGTGTTATGGGAGTGTCGTGGGTGTGTTATGGGAGTGTCATAGGCATGTTATGGGAGTGTTGTGGGCGTGTTATGGGAGTGTCGTGGGCGTGTTATGGGAGTATCATGAACGTGTTATGGGAGTGTAGTGGGCATGTTATGGAAGTATTATGGGAGTGTCGTGGGCGTGTTATGGGAGTGTCATGGGCGTGTTATGGGAGTGTTTTGGGCGTGTTATGGGAGTGTCGTGGGCATGTTATGGGAGTGTCTTGGATGTGTTATGGGAGTTTTGTGGATGTGTTATGGGAGTGTCCTGTGCGTGTTATGGGAGTATCATGAATGTGTTGTGGGAGTGCAGTGGGAGTGTTATGGGAGTGTAGTGGGCATGTTATGGGCGTGTTATGGGAGTGTCTTCTGTGTGTTATGGGAGTGTCCTGGGAGTATCATGAACATGTTATGGGAGTATTATGGGAGTGTCATGGGCGTGTCATGGGCATGTTATGGGAGTGTCTTGGGTGTGTTATGGGAGTGTCATGGGCGTGTTATGGGAGTATCATGAACGTGTTGTGGGAGTGTAGTGGGAGTGTTGTGGGAGTGTCTTAGGTGTGTTATGGGAGTGTCGTGGGCATGTTATGGGAGTGTAGTGCGCATGTTATGGGAGTGTCATGGGTGTGTTATGGGAGTGTCGTGGGCGCGTTATGGGAGTATCATGAATGTGTAGTGGGATTGTAGTGGGAGTGTTATGGGAGTGTTGTGGGAGTGTCCTGGGAGTGTTGTGGGCGTGTCCGTGAAAGTGTTATTTGTTCCCAGTCACAGAGACCCTGGTCAGATGGAGAAATTGCACCTGCCTAAGGGCTTGTGCAAGTGTCGTTGGTGCGCATGGTGGGTTGCGTGTCCCTGATCACCGGCGGGGTGTTACAGGGTGCTGCGATGCTGAAAGTGTGAGTCTCAGTCCTTGCACACTCACCACGGGAAGGGCTGATAATGGCATTTGCATGCTGACTCCGGCTATAGACGCAAGAACGAGCGCAGCAGCGTCCATCTCCGATTCAGGCCTACAGCGTATTGTGTAAGATTAGACCATAATAATCATTTATATGGCTGCAATGATGTATTTGCTTTGGACCTTTAATATTTCCTATTATGTGTAAAACTTCTTAATATACTTTGGCTACTTACCCCATCCTCATACAGTTTTATCCCGCACTATAGTTGTCCCTAAACTGACGCCGTGGTTGCTGTTTGCAAACAAGCTGAATGCCAAAGGCTGGTGCCCCTACCAGACGACAAGGGCACTGGGGGCTTTATAATGTTCCCCATGGAAGTGGGGCTGCTAGGAGCAAATGGAGCTTGATCTGATGATACCATGCAAATGGGCAACTTGCCCTGGTAAAATACGTGGGGTTATTTGGGGCGCAGGACATCATGCACAATTACGGTGGTCACGTGGGCAGAAATTGGATTAGTCATTCGCACCAGCAACATTTTTTTTTACATTTTCAACTTAATTTTGCACAAATCTGGATGAAGCCTCCGACATTTCACATTTAATTGAGGAGACAATTACACGGAAAATGTGTCTTATGGACGTTGTGCAGGAAGAGCCGTCTTCTGAAATGACTTTGATACATGCAACATTTTCGGGATTTCAGGAAAAAAACAAATCAGTAAAAAAAACAACAACGAATTGTTGTTTTCTTCGAGTGCGCCAGCTGTGCGGCAGTAATGCTCAGTGATATGGACAGGGCGGTGTGTGCTCGGCGGTTACTGCGTCTCTTTATACCGTCCCAGACATATGTTTCCATTTTTATTGCTCCATTGAAGGGCTGAATAATAAACAGATGAACAGAAAAACAAACAGAGAAAATTAGAATATGTTTTAATCCAGTTTAGTTCTTGGTGGATTCTATTCATTGTGACTGTTCAAGAAAAAAAAAGGAAATAATACAGGTTTGCTGGCCGAGGACACGTCCTGACTGCTTGTCTGAGGATTTCGCTCCAGCAAAGATTGGAAGCTAAGGTCCATTATTGCGTAATAACAGCTTTGGATCCGTCTACAGAGAGATAGACCCCTATGTACTAAGCCTTGGAAAGAGATACGCCCCCACTCCACCCCCCCCAAACGCTGAGCATGTGCTGCAGCATAAATGCCTACCCTCCCTTAATTTGCGGGAGGCTCATGATTTTTCGGGTAACCCCCCACACCCCTGGAAGGGTAGGCATTTCTCCCGCATTTCTGCCCACTTCCTAGCATTTTTGCGGCGATCGCGGGTCCACGTATAGGGGGCGGAGCTTAATGATGTGATTCTCCATGAATCGTGTCATTTGGCCCCACCATCTATTTAAATTAGAGCCAAATGCGGTAATTTAACGTGAGGGGGTGGGGCTTAATGTTGCAAATTGTCAGGCCCCGCCACTTGTTGCCACCCATTTGCTTCTATTACCCGGGCTTCTCACGGGAGAAGAAGAAAAAAAGTAGGCAAATATGTGCTGCAAACCGAAAATATATGGTGGTTGCTCATATCAGCTTAATGACATACTACAGGTGCTTGTCAAGGGCGGGGTTTACACTGATCACAGAAAACAAGGGATTTGCCCTCCAGCACACTGCAGCAAAATCAACAAAAAATACTTAAATCCTACATGATAATAGAGATTCAGAGGTATTTGTTACATACATTTGCAAATATATGAATAAGCGCCAGGGCAGCGTCAAGGCTCCTCTATACTGGCGTCCCTAACATTAAGGGGTTCACGTCCGAGAAGCAAGGTACCCCAAAAAAATTCCAGCCAAGGACCATCCCCAGGGCATTACACAACAAGAGGAAAAAAGGTGATAGTGAAGTGTAAAGGATAGATGTGTTAGGATAAATCAATAAGTGTTAATGAAATGAGAAAGAATTAAAACATAAATAATAAACAAACAATTAGAAAAGTGATAAAAATATTCTATGTGAATTAAGTGGTGATGCCCTGAAAAAGGTCCAGCCAGAATAACTCCAGGGGCCCCACGCCCAAATGCTCACCCCAAAATAATTATTGCTACATAATAGTAGCACCCACTCTGGGTCATATAATTACAATATGGTGTACTGCATGATAACTGGTTCGTGCACGCATACTTTGATGCAGACACATCCGATAATCGCCCATGGTGTGCGTCCGCAGCTTAGCGAACGGGTCTGAATCGGGCCCATAGATCCCTTTGTGCAGCCTCTTTTTAGTCCACAGTCCAGTGGAGGGATTGGGTGGATTTTGAATCCCAGGATGTAAATGTGTCCTGGGCAGTATAGGGAGGCCCTGCTCCTCCTTCTGGGGGATATGTAGTAAGCATTGTGACAGGCAGAATCCTGATGCTCACAACACCAGCGGCGGGATGCCAACGGGTCAGAAGGGGAAGGTTAGGGTTAGGCTGCTGGACAGGAGGGTTAGGCTGTGGGAGGGGCTTGGCTACGGGATCCCAGCGGTCAGAATCCCAACGCCAGCATCTGGACAGCGCCGGCACCGTGATTCTGACAGGTGTCGGGATTCCAGCGCTGGCATTCCATGTGTTGGGATATTGACTGTATCCCGTGGGAGGGGAGGGTTAGGGTTGGGCTGCGGGACAGGAGAGTCAGGGCTAGGTTGCGGTAGGGGAACGTTAGGGTGAGGCTGCAGGAGGGGTGGACGGTTGGGGTTAGGCTGCAGGAGGGATGGGTTAGGGTTAGTGTGAAAATACTTACCATAATTCACCGGCCTTATCACCATTGGGATTCCGCTGCCGGCATTCTGACGGTCAGAATGCCGTACCCATCCCTTCTGAGGTGGTGCCGTCCAGTCTGATTTGTGACTTTCTGCAGGTGCCTGTAGGATGCAGCGCTGAGACATTGCAGCAGTGGGGGCTGGAAATGGGTAACTGGCAGAAGCAGTTTCTCCATCACTGGGCGAATTTAAGAGTTAAAGTGATGATTGTATATTTTGCTGCATATTCGTGCCGCTACTTTCCTAGCGAATATCCCTGGCTATGGCGGCCATGTGGTCAGGGGGATTATCACAGTAGTTAGGTTAGAGGAAGAATGACAGAGTGGAAATCACAATTGGGGAGCAGGTCAGCATTGGGGATAACCAGGAGATGTGACAGTTATGATAAAGCGGAATGCTCTGCAATAGTAACATTTACAATGAAAGTGATGTTTTATTTCATCTCAGAGATGGATTTGCCAATTCATGTGTCAGCTACGACTGGTTACTGTTACTAAACCTGTCACACAGGGCCTGATTCCCTACCGTATGCAACTGCGATCACGCACGCAGTGACTACGCAGACCGTTCCAAGAGTGATTGACAGAAAGTGCCATTTGTGGGAGGTGATGTGGGGACGTAGTAGGCGAAATGCAGGCATGCCATTGCGTTCGCCATCCATTGCAGGGGAGTGCATAAATTAGTCACTGCGACGGCATACGCAGCCTGGCCTTTCACTGCGTGTGATGAAGTTAGCAATTTCAGAGTAAGGTCAGAGCTTGTGCAAGTGTGCGTGAGGCTGCGTTGGTACTCACTGTTACCGATGGTTTTGCAGTCTTGCTAAACAGTACGTATGTGTGCTATTTGGGCGTTCCTGTGTAAGGCTGCAGCGACAAAGCGATCTCAATGAATTAGCAATGAATTAGCATACTATAGGTACCGCTGCTTCTACAATACTGTCATTGAAAGGCGATCTCAGCGTTTGTACATGAGCGTATGTGCTGTACATATGATGACCAAAGACTTTAATTATATCAGTGTAATAAGTAGCTCTTTCATATAAAGCCACCTATATTTTAGGATTTTCTTTTAGAACTATATATTTTGTACAATTAACGCTATAGCAGTGAGGATCATAATACATATGGATCACACTTATTGCAATGAAGCCTAAAATCCCGATACAAAACGTATTTCTTAATTGAGTATTTCTGATCCAATTCCTGCGCCTCCTGTATCTCAGCCTGGTACATTACACCGATGGTGAATTTGGATGTAGGTCCTGATTGAGAGCTGTACATTACGCTATTGTCACCGCAGCTGTGATCCCGACAATAGGCAAATGTCACAGCCCTTGGGATATGTATTCAGACGCCCACTGGGGCCATTGCAAATCCAGCCCCGACACGGTCGTGACGCGCCTGCGTTTTTAGCCGACACTCATTACCTCTCCCAAACGCTCCCTGGTTATCAATCACACTGCAAATAAATACGAGCAACTACGGTAATGTACTGTACCCGGAAGTATGCACAGTGCAACCCAGACGCATGTACAGATGGTTGATAATCGACCACATGTGAATACATCTGTATAGCGTACAACCCTAAAACAGGCCTGTAATTAATTTGAGCACTTAGTAAAAGTGTTGAAATTCTGGTACCACAGGCGTTACACTGTACACACAGAAATAGTACAGCCCCGTGTTACACTGTACACACAGAAATAGTACAGCCCCGTGTGACACTGTACACACAGAAATAGTACAGCCCCATGTTCCACTGTACACACAGAAATAGTACAGCCCCATGTTACACTGTACACACATAAATAGTACAGCCCCGTGTGACACTGTACACACAGAAATAGTACAGTCCTATGTTACACTGTACCAACAGAAATAGTACAGCCCTATGTTACACTGTACACACAGAAATAGTACAGCCCTATCTTACACTGTACAAACAGAAATAGTACAGCCCTGTGTTACACTGTACACACAGAAATAGTACAGCCCTGTGTTACACTATACACATAGAAATAGAAATGCCCTGTATTACACTGTACACCCAGAAATAGTACAGCCCTATGTTATACTGTACACACAGAAATAGTACAGCCCCGTGTTACACTGTACACACAGAAATAGTACAGACCCTGTGTTACACTGTACACACAGAAATAGTACAGCCCTGTGTGACACTGTACACTCAGAAATAGTACAGCCCAGTGTGACACTGCACACACAGATATAGTACAGCCCCGTGTGACACTGCACACACAGAATTAGTACAGCCCAGTGTGACACTGCACACACAGAAATAGTACAGCCCTGTGTTACACTGTACACACAGAAGAGAAACCGAAAGATTGCATAAGAAAAGAGGTGTTTTAAACCTCTAGGATGGGGGCAGGCATGTATGCAAATTACTTGTGGGAGTTAGCCTATGGCAAGCAGGGGCGGGTTTGTAACAGGAACATTATATAGTGGGATAAAAGTGTGGGCCAAAGCCTCTTTGTTCCAGATTCCTCCAGGACAGGGAAGTGCATTTTGTCAGTTGTCATTTTCCTTAATAAAACTCTCTTAGTGCTTCTCCTTCTTCTCTTCTTCTCTCCTCCTTTTCCTTATTGTATTTAGTCTCTTTTCATTTACTTCATATCATTGCTTTTCCTTTTCCTTTCTGTCCTCAATCAGTGTCTTTTCTGATTTCTTGTTCTGCTGGGGGTGGGTGTAGCTATGTCCTGCCTAGTAATGAGCCTCCCCAGACCCTGGTCCCTGGCTCCACAGTGCCCCCATGTTATTAGGAGCTGCAGGTGTGGTTCCCCTATTGATAGTTCTATCCCCCCTCAGGCTGCTGCAGCAGCTTTGTGGAAGGTGTGCCAGTGCGGGGGAGGGGTGCTTCCCTTCAGTCCTTAATGCCCCTGGTCAATATCATCTTTGTGGCTGCAGTGGCCAGCACCATAGGCAAATGCAGGAGGGGTTTATGACTGCCTTGCCTGAACCCCCCCTCAGCCCACACCATGATGACTACAATAGAAATAGCATATAATACTAAAGTTGCGTGTTTTTTAGGATCCCCTCAGTGTCACAAATGAAATAACTAGCACTACAGTCCCTGTTGATCTTTTAAATGTGTCAGCCAGTAGAAAAAGTTAAAAAGCCAGTAATGAATATTGTTGTGCACCAACTAGATCTGGAAAACATGCACTGTACGGGGTGCACTGATATTGATCACCTATTGGATCAATTATTAATACTGGATAATACACCATCCAGTACATAAGGGGACCAATCTGTGCATCTATGTCCAGGACAGTGCATGGTTTCTTTTTCTGCTCTCTCCCAGATTCCCCAACTTGCTCATATGATCTGTAAAGGAGCCGGCACATGAAATAAAAAGATTCAGCTCAGACAGGATGGCTCTACTTCTACATATAATTGCTTACTGTGTTTGCTGGTCCTGTATATGCCAGAATTATATCATTCAGTACATTCGTATGATGTATTTTATAGATGGTCTAAGTGCTGATTATGGCTCTTAATGGTAGAAAACAGTTGCAGCAAACAGTGTCAGTATTATGCTGGGCATTGAGGTATCATTGGGGGAATAGAATGCTTTAGTGATGCGTTATCTGACAGTAAGGGGTAATGGCTTTGACACTGCTTTATTTATGTATGGCACCTTAGATCTAGCTTTTATCTCCTTTGAATCATATTATCAGTCAATAGAGGAGATTGTATTATATACTGTATTCTGAGCATTTAACTTACAAAATAGACAGAATACATGTGCTACAGTGAATTTCTACAGGGTGCACAGCTTATTATTGCAATCACTGCCCCAAGCAGCTATCACCGGGAAGCTCCATTCTCAGCTATGCTCCTACTTCCACAAATATACATTGCTGGAGGTCACGCAGCCTTCGCGTCCTGCCTATGAGGGGTACAACGCGAGCAAAGCAGCTAGTTCAGTTCGTCAGGGCTAACAGCAGGCGTCTGGGGAAAATGCTTCGCCTTTAATAATTCCACCTGTACGCAGGGACGAAAATGTCGTTTTCGTCACCTCTGCTTGCGATGTGGTGGCAATCACCCAGTTGCCAAGTGTTTCAAGGGGGGTGCCCAGCAGCAGCCTGCACAGCCAGCAAAAGGCACAAGTGCTAAGTAAAGTTCCATCCCCTGTCCGTGTCACAGCGATAGCAAAATGGTTGAGTTGGTACCCGGTTCTGCAGGACGCAGAATTTTCGTTAAAAGGCTTCAGTTTTGGTTTTCGTTTACCTATTTGCAGGGATGTCGACACATATTCGCCTAGAAATTTGAAGTCTGCCTTTGAATTGCCTCACATTCTTAGGAAAAAAGTGGCTGGCGAGGTTAGCGTCAGGCGCATTGCAGGGCCTTTTGCAGAACCCCCATTAGGGATCTTGTGAATTCCCCGGTGGGAGTGGTTCCCAAGAAAATTCCAGGAAAATACAGGCTCATGCAACATCTGTCTTATCCGCCAGGCTCGTCAGTAAATTATGCCATACCAGTTGAGGTTTCCTCGGTGGTGTACCAGTCTTTTGACGATGCTTTGGACGTCATTAGGTGTTATGGTCCGGGCGCACTGATGGCTAAGATAGATGTTGAGTCAGCTTTTCGTCTACTTCCTTTGCACCCAGAGTCATTCCAGTTTATGGGTTTTTAGCTTGGACAACGGATATTGCATAGACAAATGCTTGCCTATGGGGTGTTCTGTGTCCTGTGCGTTTTTCGAGCATTTTAGCACCTTCCTACACTGGTGCGCGGAATTTATTTATTTAATTTTTGCGGTAGTCATGAAATAGCCCACTATCTCGATGACTTTCTGTGTGTCGGCCCTTCCGGTTCAGGCAGATGCAGTTATCTTTTGTTTTCTTTACGAGCGCTGTTTTCTCATTTGGAGTTCCCGTTGCTGCGGACAAAACGGAGGGCCCTTCCCCTTGTCATTCCTGGGTATCGAGATCTGTACCTCGGCGGGTTCTTGTCGCTTTCCTCTCAATAAGCCTGTCAAGTTGCGTAATGCCATAGCGGAATGCACGGCTTCCAGTAGAATTACCCTGCGGCAGGCGCAATCCCTCCTGGGCCTGTAAAGTAATTCCAATGGGCAGAGCTTTTTCACGTAAATTGGAAAGGGCCACGGCTGGTGTCACTAACCGAGACATTTGCTACGTTTATCCTCAGAGATTAAGCAGGACCTCTCTGTCTGGGTCTCGTTTCTTCGGGATTTTAATGGCGTTCGGTTGTGGATGTCTCCAGCCGCTGACAATTTGCAGCTGCAGCTGTTCACCGACGCAGCAGGCACCACAGAGTTCGGATGTTACCTTGATGGCTCCTGGTGCGATGGCCGTTGGCTGGAAGAATGGGTGGGAAAGGGTTTGACTAAGGACTTACTCCTTCTCAAACTCTTTCCCATAATGGTTTCCTTGGAAATCTGGGGGGAATGGTTACGCAATTGCAGCATCATTATCAGGTGTGACAACCTGGGCGTGGTCCATGCGATACAATCAGCAACATGCGGCTTCCCTGCTGGTTTTGCGCTTGCTAGCGCAGCTGTGCTCACATGTTTGCGCTGTAACATCATGTTTAAGGCAAGACACGTTCCTGGGGTGGAGAATGAGATAGACGATGCGTTATCACGTTTCCAGTGGGCTAGGTCCCGATCTGTGGCCCCTGGTGCTGACGTTGTGCTTTGCCCCTCTTATGTTTGGCAGGTGATCGAGCCGGTATGGAGGGCTTAGCAGAACAGTCTTTAGCCCCCTCCACGTTGCGAGCATATCGGCAGGCATGGAATGAATGGGAAGATTATTCCCGTAGCAGCAAACAGGCAGGTAAGAGTCAGCATCGTTCGATGCTTTCTTTTATTTGGAGTCTCCATTTGGCTGGCAGATCCAGGGCTTCTGTTGCGCGCTCTTTGGGGGGCATTGCATTTTATTGTAAATTGAAGGGCCAACCTGACTTTACTAAAAGTTTTCTGATTGTGAAGGCTTTAAAGGGTTGGGCACGGGTCTCCCGGCCAGTAGCTGACCGTAGGAGACCTGTGGACGCTCATCTGCTTCCGGCAGTATTAGGGGCGGTTCTCGGAGTGGCTCTTACTGCGTATGAGGCGGTCCTGATTCAAGTGGTGTTTTCAGAGGCTTTTCACGGCACCTTGAGGGTATCGGAGCTGGTGGCATCATCCAAATGGGTTGATGCCGCCATGCTCCTCTCGGATATCCTGGTCAGTGAGAGGTCTGTTCTCTGTAGGATTCGGCAGTCAAAGACCGACCAGACTGGTAGGGGTAGGTGGATCTCGTTGGGTCCATCTAGGTACGAACAGATCTGCCCCGTGGCACTAGCTATGCGGTATGAGTTATTGCGGCCGGATGTTCCTGGTTCATGACTCATGCATATGGACAGGACTCCGCTTACCAAATACCGGTTTGGTTGGTTTTTGAAGAGGTGTGTATCAGTTTTAGGCCTCCCGCCTCAAGATTTTGGTACACACTCGTTTCTGATCGGAGCCGCAACTTCGGCGGCAGCTGCGGGTTTCTCGGCATCAGAAATTAAGGACCTAGGACGTTGGAAATCGGATAGTTATAAAGGTTACATTCGACCTAGGCGTGAAGGCCCTTTGTTTTAAAGTCATTTCACAGTCTGTTCCGGTTACGTTTATATTTTATGCTTGCCTGGTTTTTGTCTTGTCTCATGTACTGTCCTGTCTTGTCTGTTACCCCTGTCCGTCCTACTCGGGATTAGCTACTCGCCATTGCTGGCAATGGGAGTCTTGAGGGATTTTACAATTTTTACCTGAACTGACGGATTCAATTTGGCTATTCTCAATCATTTAATTAGGCCATAGTCCATCCCTCAGCAGGTTTTTATTTTACCTCTTGCCGAGTTCACCTGTTTTTTCCCAATTCCCCACCCATTCTTCCCCTTTGTGTCTTCTGTTTGTCTCAGCCACTTCAAATAGTAAAGTCGGCGACCAATAGAAAATTTTTCTTTTTGGCAGATACTCACTTATGTTCTATCAGATCCCACTAATACACCATCAAATTTTATTGTTTTATGACAATTACTAATTTTTTATTTACTGCTTTCCTCCACCTTTAGGATTGCTCTTTGACACGCAGGACATTTGGGTTATAGGCCACTCATATATTTTCTGGGCTGCTAGGTTTGAGTTCAGATCAAGCTCCAATTTTTGAATATTCAGCTAGGGTCCGTTGGATAGGTTCCAGAGGTATGAGATTGTCATTCCTTTTGTCCTAAACTGTTAAAGTATGCAAGGCTTTTTGGTAGGCCACGTATTTTGGTGGCTTATTTAGGAGGCAACGACTTAGGGCAGAGGTCCACTGTAGAATTACGAGTTGATATTGTCAACGATTTGGCGAGGGTGCTGTCGGCCTGGCCCTTGTGTAAATTAATTTGGTCTTGCATTGTACCTCGACAGGTCTGGCGTGGGGTTAGGAGTTTTCCTGCTAATGACGAAGCTAGGAAGAAACTTAATTTCGCAGTTGCCAAATTTGTGATGGCCAATTATGGCCGTTTCATTTACCATAAGAACATTCAATTTCGATTTAGTTATATGTATAGACCTGATGGAGTTCATTTAACAGAGGAGGGTTTGTCATTGTTTATTGGGGATCTTTTTGAGGAGTTGGCGTTATTGGGGTAGTACTTGGTATGGTGGCGGTGCGGCGGTTCTATAAGCAGAACCTTGCTGTGGCGGGAAAGAACGGCAGGTCGCCAGTCCGGGTGCAATTATGATTTAAGGGCGCTCCCTTCGTTGACTGGTAGTTGGCTGTACCAACCTAACGGGGGGCAGTATCACCACCTAAACGGGTGGGAAGTCAAGATGGGGGTGAGCGTTACCTTTTGTTGATGATATGAGTTACATGGTTATGTGTATGCACTCTGGGCGATCTACGCCTGCTATGCCTTTTGTTGTTTGTGTGTGGGCATAGCAGATCTGGCTGATTTCTGGCCGTCCTTTCTTTGCCACCATACATCCTTAAATAAATAATAATTATTATTGCTCCAATAAATCGCCATCAAGTTATCTGCCAAATCCACGTCTCAGTGTCTTTATTTTATGTTAGTATGATAAGTGGTTTGCACACATGACAACACCTCATCCGATAGAAGGTTTAGAGAAACCGAAAGATTGCATAAGAAAAGAGGTGTTTTAAACCTCTAGGATGGGGGCAGGCATGTATGCAAATTACTTGTGGGAGTTAGCCTATGGCAAGCAGGGGCGGGTTTGTAACAGGAACATTATATAGTGGGATAAAAGTGTGGGCCAAAGCCTCTTTGTTCCAGATTCCCCACCCTCCCTCCCCTATAAATTTTGGTATGTTGTGGGTTTGGTTTTGGGTGGCAGGAAAGAACGGCAGGTCGCCAGTCCGGGTGCAATTATGATTTAAGGGCGCTCCCTTCGTTGACTGGTAGTTGGCTGTACCAACCTAACGGGGGGCAGTATCACCACCTAAACGGGTGGGAAGTCAAGATGGGGGTGAGCGTTACCTTTTGTTGATGATATGAGTTACATGGTTATGTGTATGCACTCTGGGCGATCTACGCCTGCTATGCCTTTTGTTGTTTGTGTGTGGGCATAGCAGATCTGGCTGATTTCTGGCCGTCCTTTCTTTGCCACCATACATCCTTAAATAAATAATAATTATTATTGCTCCAATAAATCGCCATCAAGTTATCTGCCAAATCCACGTCTCAGTGTCTTTATTTTATGTTAGTATGATAAGTGGTTTGCACACATGACAACACCTCATCCGATAGAAGGTTTAATAGTACAGCCCTGTGTTACACTGTACACACCGAAATAGTACAGCCCTGTGTTACACTGTACACACAGAATTAGTACAGCCCTGTGTTACACTGTACACACAAAAATAGTACAGCCCTGTGTTACACTGTAGACATAGAAATAGTACTGCCCTATATTGCACGGTACACCCAGAAATAGTATAGCCCTGTGTTACACTGTACACACAGAAATAGTACTGCCCTGTGTTACACTGTACACACAGTAATAGTACAGCCCTGTGTTACACTGTACACACAGAAATAGTACAGCCCTGTGTTACAATGCACACACAGAAATTGTACAGCTCTATGTTACACTGCACACACAGAAATAGTACAGCCCTATGTTACACTGTACACACAGAAATAGTACAGCCCTGTTACACTGTACACGCAGAAATAGTATAGCCCTGTGTTACACTGTACACACAGAAATGGTACAGCACTGTGTTGCACTATACACACAGAAATAGTACTGCCCTATATTACACTGTACACCCAGAAATAGTACTGCCCTGTGTTACACTGTACACCCAGAAAAAGTACAGCCCTATGTCACACTGTACACCCAGAAATAGTACAGCACTGTGTTACACTATACACACAGAAATAGTACTGCCCTATATTAAACTGTACACCCAGAAATAGTACTGCCCTGTGTTACACTGTACACCCAGAAATAGTACAGCCCTATGTTATACTGTACACACAGAAATAGTACAGCCCTGTGTGACACTGTACACTCAGAAATAGTAAAGCCCCGTGTGACACTGCACACACACAGAAATAGTACAGCCCAGTGTGACACTGTACAGCCCCGTGTGACACTGTACACACAGATATAGTACAGCCCCGTGTGACACTGTACACACAGAAATAGTACAGTCCCGTGTGACACTGTACACACAGAAATAGTATAGCCGCGTGTGACACTGTACACACAGAAATAGTACAGCCCTATGTGACACTGTACACACAGAAATAGTACAGCCCTGTGTTAATGTACACACAGAAATAGTACAGCCCTGTGTTACACTGTAGACATAGAAATAGTACTGCCCTATATTACACTGTACACCCAGAAATAGTACAGCCCTGTGTTACACTGTACACACAGAAATAGTACTGCCCTGTGTTACACTGTACACACAGTAATAGTACTGCCCTATGTTACACTGTACACACAGAAATAGTACAGCCCTATGTTACACTGTACACACAGAAATAGTACAGCCCTGTGTTACACTGTACACACAAAAATAGTACAGCCCTGTGTTACACTGTGCACACAGTAATAGTACAGCCCTATGTTACACTGTACACACAGAAATAGTACAGCCCTGTGTTCCACTGTACACACAGAAATAGTACAGCCCTGTGTTACACTGTACACACAGAAATAGTACAGCCCTGTGTTACAATGCACACACAGAAATTGTACAGCTCTATGTTACACTGTACACACAGAAATAGTACAGCCCTATGTTACACTGTACACACAGAAATAGTACAGCCCTATGTTACACTGTACACACAGAAATAGTACAGCCCTATGTTACACTGTACACACAGAAATAGTACAGCCCTGTTACACTGTACACGCAGAAATAGTATTGCCCTGTGTTACACTGTACACGCAGAAATGGTACAGCACTGTGTTACACTATACACACAGAAATAGTACTGCCCTATATTACACTGTACACCCAGAAATAGCACAGCCCTGTGTTACAATGCACACACAGAAATTGTACAGCTCTATGTTACACTGTACACACAGAAATAGTACAGCCCTATGTTACACTGTACACACAGTAATAGTACAGCCCTATGTTACACTGTACACACAGAAATAGTACAGCCCTATGTTACACTGTACACACAGAAATAGTACAGCCCTGTTACACTGTACACGCAGAAATAGTATTGCCCTGTGTTACACTGTACACGCAGAAATGGTACAGCACTGTGTTACACTATACACACAGAAATAGTACTGCCCTATATTACACTGTACACCCAGAAATAGCACAGCCCTGTGTTACAATGCACACACAGAAATTGTACAGCCCTATGTTACACTGTACACCCTGAAATAGTACTGCCCTGTGTTACACTGTACACACCGTAATAGTACAGCCCTGTGTTACACTGTACACATAAATAGTACAGCCCTGTGTTACACTGTATACACAGAAATAGTACAGCCCTATGTTACACTGTACACCCAGAAATAGTACTGCCCTATGTTACACTGTACACAGAAATAGTACAGCCCTATGCTACACTGTACACCCAGAAATAGTACTGCCCTATGTTACACTGTACACACAGAAATAGTACTGCCCTATGTTACACTGTACACACAGAAATAGTACTGCCCTATGTTACACTGTACACACAGAAAGAGTACAGCCCTATGTTACACTGTACACACAGAAAGAGTACAGCCCTATGTTACACTGTATACACAGAAATAGTACAGCCCTATGTTACACTGTATACACAGAAATAGTACTGCCCTATGTTACACTGTATACACAGAAATAGTATAGCCCATGTTACACTGTACACACAGAAATAGTACAGGCCTATGTTACACTGTACACACAGAAACAGTACAGCCTTATGTTACACTGTATACATATAAATAGTACAGCCCTATGTTACAGCCCTAAGTTACACCCTATTACAGTCCAACACTATGTTATAGCCCTTTGTTACAGCCCTATGTTACAGCCCTTTGTTATAGCACTATGGGCCTGATTCAGAGCCGAACGCTCTGACCAGAGCGCTCGCTCTGAATCAGGGCCCTCCTACCTCATTTTGGTGCGGCCTCATGGACGCTCGCATAGCTGTGGGTTAGTACAGCCCTATGTTACACTGTACACACAGAAATAGTACAGCCCTATGTTACACTGTACACACAGAAATAGCACAGCCCTATGTTACACTGTACACACAGAAATTGTACAACCCTATGTTACTGTGGAAGGCTGCGCTGGGATCACGTGTTTGATCCCAGCATCAGCCGACGTGCAGGGGCAGGCAGAAGGGATGTGTCCTCTGCGGGACACATCCGTTGCCGGCGCTGGGACAGTAATGTCCCTAGCGTCGGTGCAGATACCGCGGGCACCTGGTGAAGGGACCGCCTGGTCCCTTCCACCTGTGCCGGCGGTACTTTGGCGCCGGGAGAAGCTTGGCTCCGGGCGCAAGCTCAGCGGAGCTTGGCGCCCGGCAGCCAAGAAGCGGCGGGTAGCCGGCGCTGGGAGAGAGTACCTGCTCCCAGTGCTGGTCAGGCGTTGGGCGTGGCAGTCAGTGCGGCGGGCGTTTGGCTCTGGCCGCGAGCCAAACCTGGCTCGCGGGCCAGCAGCCAATCAGAGGCGGACGCGACGAGCCAATTGCGGCTCGCCGCGTCATAGCCCCGCCCACTCACGCCGTCTTGTATTAGACGGCGCCCAGCGGGAAAGTTCAGTTCGGCGGCGGAGAGGGAGGAGAGAAGACCTCCCGAAGAGTAGAAGTTTGGCGCGTCAACAGGGGCGGCGGCCGCGGAAGAGGCCAGAAGACGCCGCTGTCAAGAGAGAAGACATGCGGCGCCAGCTGGAAGAAGAGAAGAAGAGGCGGCGCCGCTGGCCAGGACTGGCCAGCGGCTGAAGAATGCGGCTGAGGACCGGAGAGGACTGCGGGGGAGGGAAGTAAAAGAGCGTCACAAAGCTCCCCCCGCAGCCTCTTCCAGCGTAGCAGGTAGGCCCTCCGTGAGGCCCACCATATACCCCCTCCCTAGACCGCCAGGATTGTCGGGCGTTAGGCCCGTGGAGCGTTGTTGGGCACTAGGCCCATGGGTAATTAGGCGGGCACAAGGCCCGGGCACTATAGCGGGCATTAGGCCCCATGAAAGGATTGCCCCATTAGTAGGTGTAAGTGGCCTTGGTACTAGGCCCAGGTCACTATATAATAAAGTAGGCGGGCAACTGCCCGAGCCACCCACCATATAAAGTGGTCTGGGCATTAGGCTTAGACCACTAGGCGAGCCCCACAAACAGGCAGGCAAATAGGCCTGAGCCCCAAAAAATGTGGTCTGGGCATTAGGCCCAGACCACTACCTGAGCCCACCGTTTGGCAGGCATCTAGGCCTGAGCCGCAGGTAAGACCCTGGGCGTTAGGCCCAGGGCCCTGAGCCCATTGGCTGCAGTGATAACAGAGAGGCGGATGATTAGAGGTGTGAGCAGTGGTGGAGAGCTGTACGGCTTCCACCCATGAGGTAGTGGTTTCCCCAGTCACCGAGAAGAGGAGCTGGCCAGCTCTGGATAGGTAGGTAGCAGTCATTTAAAGAGACAGTACCGTGTTTTGCTCTTGTATATTTGGTCTGTGATTGGTGTTCCGTGCAGGGCAAAAGTTTAGTTGTGGTTATATCTGTCGCACTACACACACCGTAGGTTGAGGGTGATGCCGTTTAGTATGTGTAGTTGGTTGACATAGGTTTAGGCCCTGCACGACTGTGTTGTGAATCTCCTTACAGAGACCTGTAGGCGAGTGAGCGGACGAAGAGCAAGAGTGGACACGGTGAGAAATATCTGTGTGTACTGTCTCTCCCTGTTTGTTTGTCACTATATCTCTCCTTCCTTCGGTGAACCTTGCAACCCGGTGCAAGGACGGATCTTCACCTGGTGCGTGAGTACCGATAGGTGAAAATTCGGGATCTGAGGCCAAAAGTGCCAATGATGATCTTCACTTAAAACCTGAATTTATCCCCCGGTTCGGTAGGGCGCGTCGGTCGACGTGAGGAAGGATGGTACTCACCTCGTCTCCTTCCCCCTAGGTCATCGTGTCCGTGTTCTATTCGGAGGTTCCAGGACCGTCTGCTCAACACACGGCCTGAAGGTGAGAAGGTGCGACGCAAGGTAAGTAAGACGTACACCTGCACGGCAGCAGGCATTGCACCGCATCCGCCTCTCACATTACACTGTACACACAGAAATAGTACAGCCCTATGTTACACTGTACACACAGAAATAGTACAGCCCTATGTTACACTGTATACACAGAAATAGTACAGCCCTATGTTACACTGTACACACAGAAATTGTACAACCCTATGTTACACTGTACACACAGAAATAGTACAGCCCTATGCTACACTGTACACACAGAAATTGTACAGTCCTATGTTACACTGTACACACAGAAACAGTACAGCCCTATGTCACACTGTACACACAGAAATAGTACAGCCCTATGTTACACTGTACACACAGAAATAGTACAGCCCTATGTTACACTGTACACACAGAAATTGTACAACCCTATGTTACACTGTACACACAGAAATAGTACAGCCCTATGTTACACTGTACACACAGAAATAGCACAGCCCTATGTTACACTGTACACACAGAAACAGTACAGCCCTATGTTACACTGTATACACAGAAATAGCACAGCCCTATGTTACACTGTACACACAGAAATAGTACAGCCCTATGTTACACTGTACACACAGAAATAGTACAGCCCTGTGTTACACTGTACACACAGAAATAGTACAGCCCTGTGTCACACTGTACACACAGAAATAGTACAGCCCTATGTTACACTGTACACACAGAAATAGTACAGCCCTATGCTACACTGTACACACAGAAATTGTACAGTCCTATGTTACACTGTACACACAGAAACAGTACAGCCCTATGTCACACTGTACACACAGAAATAGTACAGCCCTATGTTACACTGTACACACAGAAATAGTACAGCCCTATGTTACACTGTACACACAGAAATTGTACAACCCTATGTTACACTGTACACACAGAAATAGTACAGCCCTATGTTACACTGTACACACAGAAATAGCACAGCCCTATGTTACACTGTACACACAGAAACAGTACAGCCCTATGTTACACTGTATACACAGAAATAGCACAGCCCTATGTTACACTGTACACACAGAAATAGTACAGCCCTGTGTTACACTGTACACACAGAAATAGTACAGCCCTGTGTCACACTGTACACACAGAAATAGTACAGCCCTGTGTCACACTGTACACACAGAAATAGTACAGCCCTGTGTTACACTGTACACACAGAAATAGTACAGCCCTTTGTTTCATTGTATACACAGAAATAGTACTGCCCTATGTTACTGCACTATGTTACACCCTGTTACAGCCCAACACTATGTTACAGCCCTATGTTATACCCTGTTACAGTTCAGCCCTATATCACAGCCCTATGTTACAGCACTATGTCACAGCACTATGTTACAGCACTATGTTACAACCTATGTTACAGCCCTGTGTTACACCCTGTTACAGCACAACACTATGTTACAGCCCTATGTTATACCCTGTTACAGTTCAGCCCTATATCACAGCCCTATGTTACAGCACTATGTCACAGCCCTATGTCACAGCACTATGTTAGAGCCCTATGTTACAGCCCTGTGTTACAGCCCTTTGTTACAGCCCTATGTCACACCCTGTTACAGCCCAGCCCTATGTCACAGCCCATGTCACAGCATTATCTTAAAGCCCTATGTCACAACTCTATGTCACAGCCCTGTGTCACACCCCTTGTTACAGCCCTACTGTATGCCACAGCCCTATGTCACAGCTCTACATCACAGCCCTACGTTACACCCTTTGTTACAGCCCTATGTTATACCCTCTTACAGCCCAGCACTATGTCACAGCCCTATGTCACAGCCCTATGTCACAGCCCTATGTCACAGCCCTATGTTACAGCCCTATGTCACACCCCTATGTCACAGCCCTATGCCACAGCTCTATATCACACCCTATGTCACAGTCCTTTGTTATATTCCGATGTTACAGCCCTATGTTACAGCCCTACATTACAGCCCTACGTTACAGCCCTATGTCACAGCCCTACAGTATGTCACAGCCCTATGTCACAGCCCTATGTTACAGCCCTATGTCACAGCCCTATGTCACAGCCCTATGTTATACCCTGTTACAGTTCAGCCCTATGTCACAGCCCTATGTTACAGCACTATGTCACAGCCCTATGTTACAGCACTATGTTACAGCCCTATGTTACAGCCCTGTGTTACAGCCCTATGTCACACCCTGTTACAGCCCAGCCCTGTCACAGCCCTATGTCACAGCATTATCTTACAGCCCTATGTCACAGCTCTATGTCACAGCCCTGTGTCACGCCCTTTGTTACAGCCCTACTGTATACAGTTCAGCCCTATGTCACAGCCCTATGTTACAGCACTATGTCACAGCCCTATGTCACAGCATTATCTTACAGCCCTATGTCACAGCTCTATGTCACAGCCCTGTGTCACGCCCTTTGTTACAGCCCTACTGTATACAGTTCAGCCCTATGTCACAGCCCTATGTCACAGCCCTATGTTACAGCCCTATGTCACAGCACTATGTTACAGCCCTATGTTACAGACCTATGTCACACCCTGTTACAGCCCAGCCCTATGTCACAGCCCTATGTCACAGCATTATCTTACAGCCCTATGTCACAGCTCTATGTCACAGCCCTGTGTCACGCCCCTTGTTACAGCCCTACTGTATGCCACAGCCCTATGTCACAGCTCTACATCACAGCCCTACGTTACACCCTTTGTTGCAGCCTTTTGTTACAGCCCTATGTTATACCCTGTTACAGCCCAGCACTATGTCACAGCCCTATGTTACAGCCCTATGTTACAGCCCTATATTACAGCCCTATGTTACAGCTCTATATTACAGCCCTATGTTACAGCCCTATATTACAGACCTATATTACAGCACTATGTTACAGCCCTATGTCACAGCCCTATGTCACAGCCCTATGCCACAGCTCTATATCACACCCTATGTCACAGCCCTTTGTTATATTCCGATGTTACAGCCCTACGTTACAGCCCTACATTACAGCCCTACGTTACAGCCCTATGTCACAGCCCTACAGTATGTCACAGCCCTATGTCACAGCCCTATGTCACAGCCCTATGTTACAGCCCTATGTCACAGCTCTATGTCACAGCCCTACGTTATAGCCCTACGTTACAGCCCTACGTTGCAGCCCTATGTCACAGCCCTACAGTATGTTACAGCCCAACAGTATGTCACAGCCCTATGTCACAGCCCTATGTCACAGCCCTATGTCACAGCTCTATGTCACAGCCCTACGTTATAGCCCTACATTACAGCCCTACATTACAGCCCTATGTTGCAGCCCTATGTCACAGCCCTATGTTACAGCCCTACAGTATGTTACAGCCCTATGTTACAGCAGTGGCGTAAATTCATCCCAGACGCCCGGAGGCAAGTTATAATTTGCTGCCCCCGTTAAAAAAGGGAAAATAAATATGGTGCATATCTATCTATCTATCTATCTATCTATCTATCTATCTATCTATCTATCTATCTATCTATCTCTAGAATGTTCCCTGTATTGTGTATTGATCAGAATGCTCTCTGAATTGTAGAGAGACCATTTGTTGTGTCTCTGTATTGAAAAGTCGTCATTTGGGCTGGGAGGTGTTTACCTCTATCTCCTTGATGTAACAATTTGATATACGGAACGAAACCATAAGCATGTCTCTGTATCTGCATGCAGCACCCAAATACAGGGTGGCTATATTTCAGAAGGGCAATTTAGAGATTAACTAGGATGACCCCTATCTCATTCCCCCCCCCCTCTATTTGCAGCTCAACATGTGTCTGTCAAGCACAGAAATGCCCCATTTAACTGTATTTACAAGTGCAATGGTCCCTGTAATGTTACGTGTGGCCAGAAATGCAGTGAGACGTCCTATTCAGAATAGGAGACCTGGCATAAGGACGAGTCCTGCTACCAGTCATATTTATGTGACAGCAAATATGCAGGACATGTCGTTCTCTAACCATTATCGCTCAGAGCACGTCGAACAAGTTTCATTTTATTATTGCGCAACACAGAGAACAGTTTTCATGTTCATGCTGAAATACATCCCATGTGTTTGGTTCATGTCCCAGGGTGAATATGCACATTTTTATGGATAAACAAAATTATTCAGTGAAATTCATGTTAATGTGCCATGAAAAGTTCAGAGAACTGCCCTTACCGCAGCCACCGAGTACTGCACGAACCAATCACACAGGAGAGTTCTTCAGGGCATTTGGAAAGAGCCTAAGACAGGTCTACAGCGTGCTTCTAAGCCCAGTAATATTATAATATTTCACTGTCTATCTAATATATCAGCACAGAAAAAAAAGCGTTTTTACAGTATCTCATAGATACACGTGTACAGTAGGGGCCCAGGAATTACCTCCAGTTTCACTGCTCAGAGCTGGCAACAGAAATTTTGGGGTCCGGCACACTCAAGTTTTTAGGGCCCCCCATCCCTTGCAAGTAAAGGCTCAACACGCCTCTGTCTCTCCAATCTCATCCCCCCCTGTGTATCTCAGCCTCATCCCCCTCTGCCTCTCCAGCACATCTCCCTGTGTCTCTCCAGCCCCATGTCCTGACATCTGGGCTGCCGCCTCCGGGAAGGAGCAGCCAGGTCGGAACTACGGAGAGGCGTGTCGCGGGTAAGTTGGGGGCATGGAGGATAGGTGTGAATGTGCTCCTGTGTCATAATGGTCCCATCCCCCACTAGCAATGGCGTGAAATCGGGACGAAGCCACAATGATGTGATCTAGTGCGACTGGAATCATCAGCGGCCCAGACCACCCACTTCACCCAGGAAGTGAGTGGATGGTTGGATAACAGATGGCCTCCGCGAGACTTACCCTCTTGCGCCACGCAACGATCTGGGAGAGTAGCCGGGTATGCACATGCCTCTCCAACTCCAGCCCACACTTACCTTCTGCTGCCAGCTGCTCCTCTTCGCGGCACCTCTGCCTTCCAGGGGCGTAATGTCATGTCATGCACTGGAAAAAAAAATCTTCATTGCGCCAGCCGCTAGGTACCCTCTTTCTGTCTGTGCCCCGCTGTATACTGCAGCGGCACATGGAAGCAGCAGTGACCTGGCTGGTATGAAGGGGGGGGGGGGTCAGATTAACTAGACTCCTGATGAGATTCCTTTCATTTATCAAGTACATTTTATAGAATGATAGCTAAAATGATTGCAATCCACGAGTAGGCGATGGAGCCTAGTGATGCGATTCTATAAGAATTGCCTCATTTGACCCTGTCCCCTATTTAAATATGTGGAATCATCTGCCCCTTACCCCATCGCCGCCCACCTGCATCTCCTATCTCGGTTTCTCCAGGAGAGGAACGTCAGAAAATAGGCCAGTGTATATCAGCATCCAATACACTGCTCTCTCTGTGACATCACCATCCAATCACACACTAACCTGCTACATAGACTGTGTGACTGCACTGTAGGCCTGATTCAGACCCGGTCGCAAGCGCTGAGCGCTCGCAACTGGGTCGATGGTGGCCCAGAACGAATGTGCACGACGGAGCTGGCTCCGTCGTGCGCATGCGCGAGACCCGGATAGCGACGGGCAACATTGACAGCACGCCCCCTTTGGTGGGCGGTCCGGGGGGGTGGCTGGCCAAACGGAGGCGTTCCCATGTGAATGCCTACCATTTGCGGCCGGCCCCACTGACATCACAAGTGATGTCAGTGGAGAGATTCCGGCTCTGTTAGAGCCAAAATCTCTCTGGGGCTTGCGGCAACGAGACGCTACCACAAGGGTCTGGTCGCAAGCCCGATGGTCGCAATGGTCTTGACCATCACGACCATCTTCCTGGCCACTCGCTATAGCTGTGGGTGGTCACCCACAGCTATGCGAGCGGCCAGGAGGCCGTTCTAAAAAAAAAAAAAGACCGGCCCTGATTCAGAGCGAGCGCTCTGTCAGAGCGTCTGGCTCTGAATCAGGCCCTGTGCTCACTCTGTGACATCACTATACAATCATACATTGCTCACTCTGTGACATCACCATCCAATCACACACTAACCTGCTACGTAGACTGTGTGACTGCACTATGCTCACTCTGACATCATCCAATCACACACTAACCTGCTACATAGACTGTGTGATTGCACTGTGCTCACTCTGTGACATCATCATCCAATCATACACTAACCTGCTACATAGATTGTATGACTGCACTGTGCTCACTCTGTGACATCACTTTACAATTACACACTAACCTGCTATTTAGATTGTATGACTGCACTGTGCTTACTCTGTGACATCACCATCCAATCACATACTAACCTGCTACATAGATTGTATGACTGCACTGTGGGCCTAGTTCAGACCCGCTCGCGAGCGCTGAGCGCTCGCAAGTGGGTCGATGTTGGCCAAGTGCGCATGCGCACAACGGAGGTGGCTCCGTCGTGCCCATGCGCGAGACCCGATTAACGACGGCCAAGCCGTTGTTATGGGTCTTGCACCAAAGGGGGAGTGCTGTCGATGGTGAGTGACAGCACGCCCCCTTTGGTGGGCGTGCCGGGGGCGTGGCTGCCCAGACGGAGGCGTTCCCTTGCAATAATTTTGCCGAAAATAACCGAGTAATTCTGAGTAAAACCGAACCTGCACATCACTAATGTATATACACTTGTACAAGGCAGATATTTGTTTTTGCATAAACACAACAGCAAAGATGATATTCACTGTGTAGATTTGGTAATACTTGAAGTTGGTAGAAACAATAATTAAAGTTTCACAAGAATGTAGTAAACTGGAAACAGACACGGCTGAGCATTTGCAGAGCAGGAGACCAGAACAACGATACACATGGAACGGACCAGGCAGGTATAAGCTATCACCGGCAGGGAATGCTGGGACTGACTGAAATTTAACAGGAAGAGAAACCAATGCAAGCCTGTCTCCTTGATTGCAGACTAATTTGCAGCTGAACTGCACACAGACTGAAAGCTTGATTACAGACTGGCTGCAGCTGAATGTCTCCACAATACTGACAGCTTCCCTGCTGCCTAGCAATATCCAGGACTAAAAACTGTTAAGGCTGTCAGAAATCCTGGCAGAAGATTGTAACAGTACCCTTCCCCCCCACCCCCTGAGGAGGGACCAAGGGTCCCCTAGCACTTGGCTTACTAGAGAACTGCTAAAAAAAATGCTCTTTTGAGTCTGGGGGCATGAACGAACCTCTCTGGAACCCACGACCTCTCCAGACCGTACCCCTTCCAGTGTGCCAGGAACTGAAGCCGACCTCTCACCAACCTGGAGTCTAGAACCTTATTGACTTCATATTCTTGATGACCCTGTATCAACACTGGAGCTGGCTTTCTAGGAGCATGGACCCGAACCAGTCAAAGAGCATGACTGGCTTGAGCAGAGAACAGTAGAAAGTACTGTTAATCTTAAGGGAAGTTGGTAATTTCAAGCGGAATGCCACTGTGTTAACCTGTTTTATTATTCTAAAAGGACCAATCTACCTGGGGCCTAATTTCTGCGATGGCTCATGGAGTTTGATGGTTTTTGTGGACAACCAAACAAATTGGCCCACCTTGAAGTCACACGATCTTTGTCACTGGTCAGCAGAAACACAGGCACGATTGGATGCCTTTAGGAGAGTCTAATGAACTCTCTTCCAGATGGCCCGAAGTCTAACAATGGGAGGCAAGGATCTGGAAGCTTGGCTCAAAGGAATCAGCCCTCTGATGGATTCCGGTAACACAGAAGAACAGATAGACTGATGTAGCAGCGTGGCAGGCATTGTTGTACGCAAACTCGGCCAAAGGCAAATACCCTGTCCAGTTGTTGTGATACGGTACTTGGAAACATAACATCGGAGGTATTGCTACAGTTATTGCTTTACCCTCTTGGTCTGCCCGTTGGATTGCGGGTGATACCTGGAAGATAGACTCACAGTAAACTTAGGAGCTGCACAAAAGGATCTCCAAAATGCTGCCACAAATTAAGATCCATGGTCTGACACAATGTTTTGTGGGAGGCCATGCAATCGGAATATATGTTGCAAAAATAACTTGGAAAATGTCTTTGCTGAGGGTAATCCTGTCAGTGGAATGAAGTGAGCCATCTTACTGAACGATCCATGACCAACCAGTTGGTATTACACTGGCCTGACCTAGGAAGGAAGGTCCTCAATAAAGTCCATGGTAATGTGAGACCCTGGTTTCTGAGGTAATGGCAGAATCAAAAGATGTCCTGTAGGCACTCAGCAGGGAACCTTGTTCCTGGCACAGATGTCACAACTCTATACAAACTCATTGTCATTGACGGCCTCCACACCGAACGAGACAAGAGTTCCAAGGTTTTGGCTACCCCTGGATGTCCCGAGGCATTGTTGGCATGGAACTGTGAGAGAACTGTTGCCCAAAGATTCTGTGTAATAAACAGATGCCAGCCTCTTTGATTGCAGACTAATTTGCAGCTGAACTGCATACACACTGGGAGCTTGTTTACAGACTGGCTGCAGCTGAATGCCTCCACAATACTGGCAGCTTCCCTGCTGCCTAGCAACAGCCAGGACTAAAAACTGTTAAGGCTGTCAAATAATCCAGGTGGAGATTGTAACAAGCATGCACACCACTGCCCTTACAGCATTGCTCTAATTCCCGGTATTTGTGGCCCCACCTCCTCCACATGATGTCAGACGGAGGGGGCGTGACCTGCTCCGGGTGCCAGAAACATAAGTTACAGCTCTGACTGGCCTATCAGCAAGTGGCATGGCCAGAGGCGTAGCATGTAGCCAAGGCGTTTGGAGCATGTGTATGTTACTGCGCCCCCCTCCAGTGTACCAGGTGTCCAACATGTAGGGACAAATTAAAGGGAAATAAAAATAAACATTAGTGCCCCTTCTTGACATGTGGTGTCAGAGCAGTCAGACGTGACCTCACCAGACTCACCTCCTCAGGCTCCTCCCAGTCACGCGTGCCGCGATCCAGGCTCTCAGCAGCACCCGGCTCAGGCTTTCAATTAGCAGCATTGACACAGACCCTCCAACATGACCCCTTCCACCAGGTACAAAATGCTCTTTTCAAAGTATTTATAATAAAACCAAAAAAGACCACAGATCATGAACAGTATAGCACTCTATATACATGTGTTATTGAGTCTGGTGCCCAGTATATTAATAAGGGTGTCCTGGTAAAAATCATTAAATGGTGTAGTTCACGCTAAATCCTATATTGTGACAAAAGTATTGGAATTCTTTTCTGATACTACGAGTGTGAACAGGGCCGGATTAAGTGGGGGGTGACAGGGGCGGACTACTACTGGGGGCACTGTATAGGGGGGACTACTACTGGGGGCAGAGCATGGAGGGACTACTACTGGGGGCACTGTATAGGGGGGGACTACTACTGGGGACAGAGCATGGGGGGGCTACTACTTGGGGCACTGTATAGGTGGGGACTACTACTGGGGGCACTGTATAGGGGGGACTACTACTGGAGGCAGAGCATGGGGGACTACTGCTGGGGGCACTGTATAGGGGGGGACTACTACTGGGGGCAGAGCATGGGGGGGACTACTACTTGGGGCACTGTATAGGGGGGACTACTACTAGGGGCAATGCTTTTGGGAGAATACTACTGGGGGCACTATATAAAGGACACTGGATAGGGGGAACTACTACTGAGGGCAATGCATAGGGGGGACAACTACTGGGGGCACTGTATAGGGGGGACCACTGCTGTGGGCATTATATAAGGGGCACTGCATAGGGAAGACCAATACTGGGGCACTGCATAAGGAGCACTGTATAGGTGGGACCATCACTGGGGACATTGCATAAGGGGCACTTCTACAGTGGGCATTGCAAGAGGGGCATTAAGGTAAATAGAAAGAAAAAAAAATCCTAGGGTGACGAGAAACGGTATATAGGGGCCCCCACAAGTTTGTTGCCCAGGGGCCACCACAGACCTTAATCCGGTCCTGAGTGTGAAGGAGAGGAAATACATTGGACCTCAATTTTGTTTCGTTTGTCCACATGCCAAGTGGACTAAAGAGGGTAATTAACCAATAGTCTTCCCCTCCCTAGTGTAAGAACAGAGAATTATAAATATTAATTTGTGGAGAAGAACTATACTGGTCCTCAATTTACTTGATTTGTCCATATGCTAGTGGACTAATTAGAGGTTAATTATCCAGTAACAACTCTTCCCTAGAGAATTATTATATATTCCCAGTCCCACACATCCGCTGTATCCCTAGTGTGTCCGCATAGTTATACTGGGATATATGTTCTTGGGGTAACCAGAAATTATATAATATCTGATCACAGGATGATGTCACTGTACTAAGAATATATGGTATACTTAAATATTCGGCATACCCTACGCCTGTAACCTGGACTACACGTTATTAAGTAAACACCGAATATTGCCTTATTTTTGGGCATATACCAGAATAGATTTGTGAGATATATTTTGTCATCTTAGAGTGTATCTGATTATACACGACAGGCGAATAATATAAGGATACGTAATAAAGCACACAGTGGGAGCCATTGGTTTTAATCATTTATTTGTATCGTCTTCACCAATATTTGTTATAAATAGGTTTAAATATTTTGCTCTTTGAATTCATATTTTATTAGGATGAAATAAAAGTTGATTTATTTGAATCAGTACCATATAAAAGACTATTCTGTTTCCTCTTTGTATATAACACAATGCTCTGCTCCTGGACGTCCCTCAGTGTATGATTGCAGGCACCTGTGTTGAAAGTTTGAAACATCCATCTCATCTATTAAATAATTCAACACAGGTGGCTGCAATCATAGAGGGAATTCCAGGAGCAGAGCATTTGGAAGGGGTCGTGTTGGAGCGTCTGGGGACACAGCTGCCATGTTCTCTCCTCCGTGTGAACCAGGCAGACTGACAGCAGGACCAGGGTGGTAGGTGGGACCCACTACAGAGGGGGAAAAGAGGAGAAGCCGGGGGTGATGATGGGAGGGGGCCGCCTCCTCCTCCCTCTTTGTTATTGCCGCTGGCTCCACTCCCTCCTCCCCTCTACTCAGTCCCAGAAACGGATTAAGGGTCCTACGCAAAATAATGCCTCGTGGCTCCATACTAATGTGTATATGTAAATGCATAGTATATACATTTCTCTCTCAGCTCTCCCCCCTCAGTCAGATCCCCCCTCACACACACATACAGCTGTCCCCTCTGAGATCCCCCCCTCACACATATCCCCAACACAGCTCTTCCCCCTCAGTCAGATCCCCCCCACACACACACATACAGCTGTCCCCTCTGAGCTCCCCCCCTCACACATATCCCCACCAACACAGCTCTTCCCCCTCAGTCAGATCCCCCCCCACACACACATACAGCTTTCCCCTCTGAGCTCCCCCCCTCACACATATCCCCCCCACACACACACAGCTCTCCCCCTCAGTCAGATCCCCCCCCACACACACATACAGCTTTCCCCTCTGAGATCCCCCCTCACACATATCCCCCCCACACACACAAAGCTCTCCCCCCTCAGTCAGATCCCCCCCCACACACACATACAGCTTTCCCCTCTGAGATCCCCCCCTCACACATATCCCCACCCACACAGCTCTCCCCCCTCAGACAGATCCCCCCCACACACACATACAGCTTTCCCCTCTGAGCTCCCCCCCACACATATCCCCCCCCCACACACACAGCTCTTTCCCCTCAGTCACATCCCCCCCACACACACATACAGCTTTCCCCTCTGAGATCCCCCCCACACATATCCCCCCACACACATCCCCCCACACACAGCTCTTTCCTCTCAGTCAGATCCCCCCCCACACACACATACAGCTTTCCCCTCTGAGATCCCCCCCCTCACACATATCCCCACACACACACACAGCTCTCCCCCTCAGTCAGATCCCCCCCCACACACACATACAGCTTTCCCCTCTGAGATCCCCCCCTCACATATATCCCCACACACACACACACAGCTCTCCCCCCTCAGTCAGATCCCCCCACACTTAGCTCTTTCCCCTCAGTCAGATCCCCCCACACACACACATACAGCTTTCCCCTCTGAGATCCTCCCCTCACACATATCCACACACACACACACACACAGCTCTCCCCCCTCAGTCAGATCCCCCCCCCACACACACATACAGCTTTCCCCTCTGAGATCTCCCCCCTCAGACATATCCCCCCACACACAGCTCTTATATCCCCTCAAACACACACAATACACCCCCTCACTGAGACACACAAATCTCCTCCTCACC
Source organism: Taudactylus pleione (assembly GCA_031769625.1). NCBI lineage: Eukaryota > Metazoa > Chordata > Amphibia > Anura > Myobatrachidae > Taudactylus > Taudactylus pleione. Next base: position 169,228 of record JAUIMM010001210.1, read on the forward strand.
GGGAACCCACCCTCTACAGCTCTCCCCCTACCCACACACAGCTTTCATCCCCTCACACACACACAATGCTCCCCCTCACTAAGGCCCCCCCACACACACACAGCTCTTCCCCCTCACTCAGCTCTCCTCCCCTCACACAATGCTCCCCCCTCACTAAGGCCCCCCCACACACACAGCTCTTCCCCCTTCACTCAGCTCTCCTCCCCTCACACACACACATTGCTCCCCCTCACTAAGGCCCCCCCACACACACAGCTCTCCCCCTTCACTCAGCTCTCCTCCCCTCACACACACACATTGCTCCCCCTCACTAAGGCCCCCCCACACACACAGCTCTCCCCCTTCACTCAGCTCTCCTCCCCTCACACACACGCAATGCTCCCCCTCACTAAGGCCCCCCACACACAGCTCTTCCCCCTCCCCCAGCTCTCCTCCCCTCACACACACAATGCTCCCCCTCACTAAGGTCCCCCCCACACACAGCTCTTCCCCCTCACTCAGCTCTCCTCCCCTCACACACACACAATGCTCCCCCCTCACTAATGCCCCCCCACACACAGCTCTCCCCCTTCACTCAGCTCTCCTCCCCTCACACACACACAATGCTCCCCCTCACTAAGGCCCCCCCACACACAGCTCTTCCCCCTCACTCAGCTCTCCTCCCCTCACACACACACAATGCTCCCCCTCACTAAGGCCCCCCCCACACACAGCTCTTCCCCCTCCCTCAGCTCTCCTCCCCTCACACACACACAATGCTCCCCCTCACTAAGGCCCCCCCACACACAGCTCTTCCCCCTCACTCAGCTCTCCTCCCCTCACACACACACAAAATGCTCCCCCTCACTAAGGCCGCCCACATACACAGCTCTCCCCCTTCACTCAGCTCTCCTCCCCTCACACACACACAATGCTCCCCCTCACTAATGCCCCCCACATACACAGCTCTCCCCCTTCACTCAGCTATCCTCCCCTCACACACACACAATGCTCCCCCTCACTAATGCCCCCCACATACACAGCTCTCCCCCTTCACTCAGCTCTCCTCCCCTCACACACACACAATGCTCCCCCTCACTAAGGCCCCCCACATACACAGCTCTCCCCCTTCACTCAGCTCTCCTCCCCTCACACACACACAGCCTCCCCCACTAACTCAACCCCCCCGCACACGCACAGTTTTTCCCATTCACTGAGATCCCCACACACAGCTCTCTCCCCCCTCACTCAGACCCCCCCCTTCACACATACAAATGCAGATCTCCCCTCCTCACACAGACTAAAGCTGGCCACACACTAGACCAACTTACATCCAACCAGCCAACTAGTTGATTGGTTGGAATGAAAATCTGGTAAGATATGAAAACAAATGACAATCAGCAATTTGCTCCCAAACACCGGAAAATGGACAAAAACTGTTGTTTGGACAAATTGTGTAGATCGAACATTTAACAAACTTGTCTGACGCCATTTTCATCTGTTTTCTGGCATTTAGGAGCAAATTGCTGATCATCAGTTACTCCCATACGTTACCAGATTTTCATTCCAACCAATCAACTAGTTGACTGGTTGGATGTAAGTTGGTCTAGTGTGTGGCCAGCTTTAGCCCCACACACACCCATATACACGCACAGCTCTTCCACTTAATATAGCTCCCCTCCCTTCACATACTGTACATAGATATCCCACCTTACCTTTCTCCTCCCCCCGCATGACTGTTGCAGGGTGCCGGAGAGCAGCCATCTGGATGGGTAGGGGGAAGGGGGGAATCACCTGCTGCCGAGCTTAGCCTGAACCACATAAACAAATCAGTGCCTCCATACTGGGTAGCGTGGTGTGGGCGCAGCCACAAACGCCGCTCCTCCCACGCCATACCCCGTCTGGAGGCCCTGATGATCTCTTTATGTGCTGTAGGCTCAGCAGCAGGCGATCCACACCCCAGTCGGGTGGCTGCTCTCCAGCGCCCAGGCCAGAGCATGCACCTGTAGCAGGAGCTCCACTGGAACCACCCTCGCTATGACCCTGGGCGTGGCCTCGCAGGAAATGCCGACACCCTCGAGCCACGCACCCATTTTTGTAATGCTGGGGGCTTGCCCAGCGCTCTGGGAGCTGCTGGACAGCCCCCCAGCCTCTTTTCAGAGCCAGCAAAGTATAGATGGATGACTGCTGCTCCGCTATTCTGAGCAGCAGTGTGACAGTGCCCTCCCCAACTTCCACCCGACCGCGGGACACTGTGCCCCGCGGGTGGGACAGTGCCAGTAAAACGGGACAGTTGGGAGGTACCGTATGCTATCTCTGTACAGTAAGAGTGTGGACCCAGATACAGTGTGTCTGTTAGAACATGTAACTCTTGCTGGGACAGGAGGGACACTGCAGTGATACATGATGGGTCAGCGCTATCTAGCTACTTCTGATTGGCTGTTTGTGAATTCCACCCTCCAGCTGATAGCAATAAAATCATTAGCAATGGGCCTCTAGTATATGAAGTTGTGGCTTCCTCTTCACATAACTTAATTGTCTTTGAACTTGTAAGGCAAAGAAGATTCCATTAAATGTTATCAAGGTGCACACACGAGATGTAAGGGTGTCTGTACTGATTCAGTAGCAGATTTTAAACTACTGTAGGTATTGCTGTGTCATATGTAGTCCTGGGTTCCAGACAGGGGCTGGCTGGCAACTTTTAGCCTGGGGGGCAAATGCATGCAGGCGGCCCTGGCAGAGGAGTAGTGTGTAGCCAGGATGTCCGAAGAATATGCGTGCTACGGCGCCCCCCCCTCAAGTGTTCCAGCGAGGAGGCGGGTCCATATGGGATTAAGGTAAGGTAAAAATAAAGATTAGGGCAGCCCCCTGTCGTAGTGCCCATATGCAGTGCCCCCGTGTGCCACAGGAGAGAACACCCTTATGCAGGCCTCCAGTAGTGCCCCCAGTAGTAGTGTCCCCCCCTTGTAGTGCCCCCAGTAGTAGTCCCCCCCCTTTGTAGTGCCCCCAGTAGTAGTAGTCCCCCCCTTGCAGTGCCCCCAGTAGTAGTAGTCCCCCTCTTTGTAGTGCCCCCATTAGTAGTAGTCCCCCCCTTGTAGTGCCCCCAGTAGTAGTAGTCCCCCCCTGTAGTGCCCCCAGTAGTAGTCCCCCCCTTGTAGTGTCCTCAGTAGTAGTAGTCCCCCCCTTGTAGTGTCCCCAGTAGTAGTAGTCCCCCACCCCCCTTGTAGTGCCCCCAGTAGTAGTCCCCTTATAGTGCCCCCAGTAGTAGTCCCCAGTAGTAGTAGTCCCCTCTCCCTTGTAGTGCCCCCAGTAGTAGTAGTCCCCCACCCCCCTTGTAGTGTCCCCAGTAGTAGTAGTCCCCAGTAGTAGTAGTCACCCACCCCCCTTGTAGTGCCCCCAGTAGTAGTAGTAGTTGTCCCCTATAGTGCGCCCAGTAGTAGTAGTCCCCTCCCCCTTGTAGTGCCCCCAGTAGTAGTAGTTCCCCCCCTTGTAGTGTCCTCAGTAGTAGTAGTAGTCCCCCAGCCCCCTTGTAGTGCCCCCAGTATTAGTAGTAGTAGTAGTCCCCTTATAGTGCCCCCAGTAGTAGTAGTAGTCCCCTCCCCCCTTGTAGTGCCCCCAGTAGTAGTAGCCCCCCCTTGTAGTGTCCCCAGTAGTAGTAGTCCCCCACCCCCCTTGTAGTGCCCCCAGTAGTTGTAGTCCCCCACCCCCCTTGTAATGCCCCTGCTGTGACACAGACTGCACGGGCCCGCGGCCCGCATGATGCTGCGGCCCGGGGGGCACATGGCACCCTGCCCCCCGGCCCAGCCCGCCACTGGTTCCAGACCTCAGATAGGCTGAATGTACACAAAGAGCCGGGCATAGCGTAACCAATGGAACGTGACAAGAGAGGCAGAGTTAAAGCACATCAACGCGTTTCGCTTCAGTCCTGGAAACTTTTTCAAGATTCCCCATTGTGTCCAGGACATATCATGACATTATTATAGTGCTTTTGAGCTGGACTGGCCAATACATTTTATATAAAATGAGATTGATATTTACTTTTCCAGCACTGTGTATAAAAGTTCTGTAAACTTATCGGAAGATTGATTACATTTAAAAAAAATAAAAGAAACATTTTATAATATGTTACCATTTATAATCACTATATAAAGACCCGTGAACACAAATGAGGAATGTGACACACGTCTTCAATCCAACAGGTCCAAAGGTCCTATGAACATTTATATGTGATTAAATAACTTTTCTTTCAGATGTAGAACTTGCCTCTTCAAATTGCCTTCAGCACTATATGTTCCATTGTCAAACACTTGCAAAGAAGATAAAACACCCACATCTGCTGTTTACTATTAAAATATCAGATAATAATGTTATTTCCTGCAGTCGTACAGATGGTTATAAGAAAAAAATCTATGTAGCCGGCTGCGATGTGACATAGATAAGCCGTGACACTAATGAATTGCTGCAGTGCACATATCATTACACCAGTCACCCGCATGTGACCCGCCTCCCATGAAGCATATCTAGGAACGTGTTCTAATCTCATGTGTACATGCCGTCAGTGTACTCACCTACAGTAGTGCTTGCCTGCCCCCTATCTTCAAGTCTAAGATATGCCCAACAGTACGTATATATTGAAACATTTTTGTGCGCATATAATATATGGCAATGCAGATATTTTTATGTGACAAAAACGAACGTATAGATGAGGCTCCGAGCGCGCAATCTCCACCAATAGATGCTTATTTGAATATCTTGCCCCAAAAAACATGAAATCTTTTCTGCGCCTGGCACGCTTTTGCGCAAAGAACGGCCAAGTTCCTCTCATAGCAATGAGCACAGTTTTCAGCCCACAGTTTGTGCCACCTTGGTGAGCCATGCATTATGCCAATATATATGGGTGCAGTAGGGGAAAAGTAACCGTATAATCCTACAGAACGGCCTCTGCATAGCTTTATAAACTAAGCTCAAAAAGTTATGTAGCCGAATGGAAAGACTGACTATCAGCTCCTGTCTGTGCACAGGGCCTGATTCTGCAAGGATCGCTATTGCCATCGCGGTAGCAATGACGCACACAGTTCTGGTGTGAGAGTATGATAAGTACATTAGTATGTGTACATTAGTATGGGTACATTAGTATGGGGATATGGAAATTATGGTATTCCTCAAATTCCGAAAATTATGTATTTCGGAATTTGATGGTATTACTATACGCCACTCTGAGGTGGCGTACATCGGGTTACACTTACCTGCTTTCAGTTGGGCAGGTCCTCCTCTGCTCCCTCCGGCGTTCCCTGGTCCCTCCTCCGGCTCAGTCTACTGTGCTGACACTGGCCCTGATTCAGAGCCGGACGCTCTGACCAGAGCGCTTGCTCTGAATCAGGGCCGTCCTATTTAAATTTGGAGCGGCCGCATAGCTGTGGGTTTCCACCCACAGCTTATGCGAGCGTCCATGATGATGGTCGCGATGGTCAAGACCATCGCGACCATCGGGCTTGCAACGAGACCCTGGGGGAGTGCAGATCATTTTCTGCCCCACAAAAAGGACTGGAACTCTCAGGCAGGGCCGCAGAGACATATGGCGGACCCAGGTGCTAGAGGAGGCGTGGCTAAAACCAGGCGTGACCGCACCAACTTGTTAAAATATTATGCTTTGCGGTCATTCCACCTCATCCATGGCTGGCCTGAGCCCCCTCTAGGCCACCCAGATGAGTCTGGGCCCAGGAAATCAGTACCCTCCACCCCCCCCCTCTTGGAACCCCTGCTGTCAGGTACTCATTGCACACTATGGACACTTCAAGACAGAGCCGCCATATCGCAACAGTGGATATTGCAGAGGTTTGTTTGCCAGGAAGAATACCGGACACCAGGATGTAGGTCTGTGCACTACAGGCTCTATTTATTAACATTATTTTTACAAAAATAGTGATAAAGGCTGTTTTGTGTTGTCACACCCTTTTCACATTATTTTGGTATCACCTATAGTTATTACAGGGCAATTGGATTAGAATTCGTAAAATTCCACTCCAACCCCTAAGTATCACTTATTTTTAGTAAGCAGATCGCATTTCCCATAATTGTAATGGGAAATGTGATCCGACCAGAGTTACTAAAAATAAATTGTAAAAAAATACCGGGGAAAGCCCTGTGATAATAACGCCACCTGGACTTTGTCACGGTATTTTTTGCGAAAATACCGTGATAAGGCTCCGGAGGGGATTCGCAGGGACAGAGCTTTATCGCAAGCTCTGTCCCTGCAAGGGATTTGTAGTAAATCCCTGTGATATTGCCTGAATTCGCAATGCAAATTCAGTCGATAATATCACACTACAATCTGCATTACAAATGAGGATTGTAGTAAATAGAGCCCAAAGACTGTGCTATAGAATTACTGTTACTGCATTTGAGAAAAATTGAAAACCTCTGGTGTATATATAATTATATATATATATATATATATATATATATATATATATATATATATATAATATATATATATATATATATATACACATACACACACACACAAGCGCAGTAGTGGCTAGATAAGAGTGGCATGCTGATGCACCACAGTGAAGGAATTATTTTTTCCCGGTCACTTGGGTAGTGCTAAAAAAAAGACCAACCACCTTCTAGCAGAGATGTCCTCTCAGGGAGAACTGCCAGCTCTCCCTGGCTTCCGACAGATCTCCCCCTAAATCATGCTAGATATCCCATCAGTGTATTGTACCTCCCAAATGTACCCATTTAGGCAAAGTCCAGTTTTAAGGACATCGGCCCTCCGTACCCCCAAAAGGCATCTTTGTCCCATGACTCAGCCAGTTGTGAGGTAAAGCCAGTTCTCTGCACCTCAGTATTCCCCTGAGGTAATTTGTATCGGTATTGCTCAGTACTGTCTAACGTTCCACAACAGAAGTAAACAGAAGCGGCAGTATTACCTCCCAGCATCTCTGCTCGCCATTGGCTGCGAGGCCACAGCAGCCATCTTGTATCTCCTGCCACAAGATCACAACGTATCTGCTCCTTGTAGTTCTCTGTTATTTCCACCACATAACATTTAAAATAAAATAAAAACACAGTACAAAATAAAAGAGTTTTATTAGATAGACAAACGTGCAGTAGTTAAAATATTACCGGTTCTGAAAACTTTTTTTTTTTTTGGGGGGTGGATTTTAAATGCATATTTGTCAATATATATATATATATATATATAAAGTTCTAAATGTTTAGTCTTTGGCTTCATAGCTGAACACCTGCAATAAATGGAAGTAAAAGCTGGATTGCACATGGAAGTATCCTTCCCCGTAGGTGCGAGGATGATGAAGAAGCGAAGTCTTATCCCACAGTCCTATATAAAGTTCCCTCAGTGGTGCTCGGCCAACGCACAGTACGTGGCTGGAGTCTTACGCTCCACTCCCACGTTGGCATTAATGTCTTCATAAACAATGTCCCAGTGTCTCGCGCCCCCAGCTCACTGCTTAACGCAGGTGACTCCGGCGTCCTCGGCGTGGCCGCAGTTGGTCTTGCCCCAGCTGGAGAACAAGCACTGTAGAATAGATTCCTCTGTTCCTTTGCAAGCAACGTCGTCCATCCAAATACGCCCAACACCTGCGAACACAAGAACCCATCTGTTATCTTCCGATTATTCACCATGACAAGGAGATACTGTACGTTGTGACAATGACAATCATTCCAGGACAACACTTATGGTTCAGTGCTGAAAATGAAAGTGAGAAGGCAGCTACACACATTAGGGAAACCATAATCCCTGATTTACACTCAAAGGGTGAGGCATGGCTTGTAGACATTCAGGATGTCGACTCCAGAATGTAGACAGGTTCTGAACGCCGACAGCCAGAATATTGACATAGACAGTAAGTCGACGACCAAGATGCCAACATACAATTAGGCCTATATGGTTCGAATGTTGACACGTTCAGAATGTCGACATAATGTTTTTTGCTTATTTTAGCCTAACCCTAAAACTCAACAAAAAAAATGTTGATATACTGAACGTATAAGCATGTCAACCTTAAAATGCATGTCGTCATAAAGTCCATGTCAACCTTCTCAATGGATACCATACTCAAATGATAAGCAATTTATCATTACTTCAGTAACTTCTTCAGCTACCTTCCTATGGAAGTTAAGCATGTATTAACATTATAATAAATAAATATATATATAAGTCCACACGCCCGGCACTCCAGAAGTCCAAATTACACAGCTACGGTGCCCTCCAGGGTTTAGCCAGCCCAAATACACACAGATACCAAATAGGTGGCACTCACGAGACTTTACGGTAGTAGTTAAAACGGTCCTTTATTCCTACGTTTCGGGAACTTCAACCTGTCATCAGGGACATACAACAGCTGTTGTATGTCCCTGATGACGCGTTGAAGTTCCCAAAACGTAGGAATAAAGGACCGTTTTAACTACTGCTGTAAAGTCTCGTGAGTGCCACCTATTTGGTATCTGTGTATATATATATATATTTATATTTATATATATATATATATAATACACATAATATTAAAATTATTTCTAACCTATCTACTTGAGAGCTGCAAACGTCAGCCCTATGTATGTTCAGTTATTAAAAGATAATTGTTGGTACTCCCATACTATTGTCACACATCATTCAAATTTAACATGCGGTGTCACCGTTATTTTAAAAAACACTACACAAGGCACTGTAGGTATTAATTTTTATTTAATTTATATATTTTCCTCCTGATCCAGACATCAAATAAGGCTGACGGTCGGCAGGTTGTATCCAGGAACTGGAGAACCTTAAATAAAAAGTGTTAGTCTGATCCGGGAATGGACACTTAACACCATCAATGTTTTTCTTATGATAGTAGTAGCTTTAACAATCCACGGCAGCTTTCCGATAGCAGCCACCATCGAATGGTGTGAAAGTAATGGTGATTTGATGTTAAAATAGAGCTGAATTCAACTATCTAACAAAAAATGGCCGTGTGTAGCTATTGCGCATGAGCAAATATGTTTTCTGTGTGCATGCACGAACCATCGCAATTTTTTTTCCCAGCTAATTCTTTTGATGCCATGCTTAGTTACCATCACATTGAAAGTTTTGATGGTGGAAGGATAGCCATCAGTTGATGGAAGGCTTCCGATGTCTGTCCCTAGTCTGACCAGCTAGCTTTCTCCTTAGTGTCTGTGTGATTATTTTAGAGTTCATTATTGCGCTGTCTAGTAGGAGCTTGTATACAAGCTCCGTGACTGGGCATAAGCCCACTGTGTGTATACAAGCTCTGTGACTGGGCATAAGCCCACTGTGTGTATACAAGCTCCGTGACTGGGCATAAGCCTACTGTGTGTATACAAGCTCCGTGACTGGGCATAAGCCCACTTTACTGGGCATAAGCCTGCTGTGTGTGTATACAAGCTCCGTGACAGGGCATAAGCCCACTGTGTGTATACAAGCTCCGTGATTGGGAATAAGCCCACTGTGTGTATACAAGCTCCGTGACTGGGCATAAGCCCACTGTGTGTATACAAGCTCCGTGATTGGGAATAAGCCCACTGTGTGTATACAAGCTCCGTGACTGGGCATAAGCCCACTGTGTGTATACAAGCTCTGTGACTGGGCATAAGCCCACTGTGTGTATACAAGCTCCGTGACTGGGCATAAGCCTACTGTGTGTGTATACAAGCTCCGTGACAGGGCATAAGCCCACTGTGTGTATACAAGCTCCGTGATTGGGAATAAGCCCACTGTGTGTATACAAGCTCCGTGACTGGGCATAAGCCCACTGTGTGTATACAAGCTCCGTGATTGGGAATAAGCCCACTGTGTGTATACAAGCTCCGTGACTGGGCATAAGCCCACTGTGTGTATACAAGCTCTGTGACTGGGCATAAGCCCACTGTGTGTATACAAGCTCCGTGACTGGGCATAAGCCTACTGTGTGTATACAAGCTCCGTGACTGGGCATAAGCCCACTTTACTGGGCATAAGCCTGCTGTGTGTGTATACAAGCTCCGTGACAGGGCATAAGCCCACTGTGTGTATACAAGCTCCGTGATTGGGAATAAGCCCACTGTGTGTATACAAGCTCCGTGACTGGGCATAAGCCCACTGTGTGTATACAAGCTCCGTGATTGGGAATAAGCCCACTGTGTGTATACAAGCTCCGTGAGTGGGTATATGCCCACTGTGTGTATACAAGCTCCGTGACTGGGCATAAGCCCACTGTGTGTATACAAGCTCCGTGATTGGGAATAAGCCCACTGTGTGTATACAAGCTCCGTGACTGGGAATAAGCCCACTGTGTGTATACAAGCTCCGTGACTGGGAATATGCCCACTGTGTGTATACAAGCTCCGTGACTGGGCATAAGCCCACTGTGTGTATACAAGCTCCGTGACTGGGCATAAGCCCACTTTACTGGGCATAAGTCTGCTGTGTGTGTATACAAGCTCCGTGACTGGGCAGTAGCCCACTGTGTGTATACAAGCTCCGTGACTGGGCATAAGCCCACTTTACTGGGCATAAGCCTGCTGTGTGTGTATACAAGCTCCGTGACAGGGCATAGCCCACTGTGTGTATACAAGCTCCGTGATTGGGAATAAGCCCACTGTGTGTATACAAGCTCCGTGACTGGGCATAAGCCCACTGTGTGTATACAAGCTCCGTGATTGGGAATAAGCCCACTGTGTGTATACAAGCTCCGCGACAGGGCATAAGCCCACTGTGTGTATACAAGCTCCGTGATTGGGAATAAGCCCACTGTGTGTATACAAGCTCCGTGACTGGGCATAAGCCCACTGTGTGTATACAAGCTCCGTGATTGGGAATAAGCCCACTGTGTGTATACAAGCTCTGTGTCTGGGCTAAGCCCACTGTGTGTATACAAGCTCTGTGACTGGGAATAAGCCCACTGTGTGTATACAAGCTCCGTGACTGGGCATTAGCCCACTGTGTGTATACAAGCTCCGTGACTGGGCATAAGCCCACTGTGTGTATACAAGCTCCGTGACTGGGCATATGCCCACTGTGTGTATACAAGCTCCGTGACTGGGCATAAGCCCACTGTGTGTATACAAGCTCCGTGACTGGGCATAAGCCCACTTGGTGTGTATACAAGCTCCGTGACTGGGAATAAGCCCACTGTGTCTATACAAGCTCCGTGACTGGGAATAAGCCCACTGTGTGTATACAAGCTCCGTGACTGGGCATTAGCCCACTGTGTGTATACAAGCTCCGTGACTGGGCATAAGCCCACTGTGTGTATACAAGCTCCGTGACTGGGCATATGCCCACTGTGTGTATACAAGCTCCGTGACTGGGCATAAGCCCACTGTGTGTATACAAGCTCCGTGACTGGGCATAAGCCCACTTGGTGTGTATACAAGCTCCGTGACTGGGAATAAGCCCACTGTGTCTATACAAGCTCCGTGACTGGGAATAAGCCCACTGTGTGTATACAAGCTCCGTGACTGGGCATAAGCCCACTGTGTGTAATCAAGCTCCGTGACTGGGCATAAGCCCACTGTGTGTATACAAGCTCCGTGACTGGGCATAAGCCCACTGTGTGTATACAAGCTCCGTGACTGGGAATAAGCCCACTGTGTGTATACAAGCTCCGTGACTGGTCATAAGCCCACATTGTGTATACAAGTGCAGGGCCGCAACTAGGGGGGGGCTAGAGGTGCACATGCACCGGGTGCTGGAATACAGGTGGTGAAAAAGGGCTGACTCATGGTGGTTTAGGAACTGCAGATTCAGAAAACTGCCATCCAGAAATGGCCGCCTTATTGGACCTCTATTGTCTGTCTCCTCCTTGACGGCGGCTATTTTTGGATGGCCATTTTCAGCAGATTACATACGGACTAGCCGTCCGCATGGACTCTGTTGAAAACGGCCATCCAAAAATGGCCGCCGCCAAGGAGGAAACAGACACTAGAGGTCCTACTGGACCTCTAGTGTCTGTTAGGCCAGCGCAAGTGCCGGGAGAAGATGCTGAAAGCTGCATCTTCTCCTGTGAAACCCCCTGGCAATGAGCAATAAACTTCATAGCAATGAGCATGAAACCCCCCTGGCAACGAGCATGAAACCGCCTGGCAACGAGCATGAAACCCCCTGGCAATGAGCTTGTAACCCCATGGCAACGAGCATAAACCCCATTGCAACGAGCATAAACCCCATGGCAATGAGCATGTAACCCCTGGCAATGAGCATGAAACTTCCTGGCAACGAGCATGAAACCTCCTGGCAATGAGCTTGAAACCCCCTGGCAACAAGCATAAACCCCATAGCAATGAGCATGAAACCTCCTGGCAATGAGCATGAAACCCCCTGACAACGAGCATGAAACAACCTGGCAACGAGCATAAAACCCCTGACAATGAGCAGGTAATTTTAAAGTAATTAGAAGTCTTACTGTGGGGCATAAAATGGTGTCGGGCAAATATGTAAGTGGCACTTTGGTATTAGGCATTATAATGTGTGGCATAATTTGTAATGGGCATTATGGTGTGTGGAATAATGTAGGTCACTATACCAGGAGCATCTGTCTAGTGCACTGCCTTATGGAGGAGCAAGACAAAATCCAGGTACGGGAAGGGAGGGGGCGCAAAATTGCTGCCTTGCACCGGGTGACAGATATCCTAGTTTCGGCTCTGATACAAGCTCCGTAATTGGGAATAAGCCCACTGTGTTTATACAAGCTCCGTGACTGGGAATAAGCCCACTGTGTGTATACAAGCTCCGTGACTGGGAATAAGCCCACTGTGTGTATACAAGCTCCGTGACTAGGAATAAGCCCACTGTGTGTATACAAGCTCCGTGATTAGGAATAAGCCCACTGTGTGTATACAAGCTCCGTGACTGGGCTAAGCCCACTGTGTGTATACAAGCTCCGTGACTGGGCATAAGCCCACTGTGTGTATACAAGCTCCGTGACTGGGCATTAGCCCACTGTGTGTATACAATCTACGTGATTGGGCATAAGCCCACTGTGTGTATACAAGCTCCGTGACTGGGCATAAGCCCACTGTGTGTATACAAGCTCCGTGACTTGGAATAAGCCCACTGTGTGTATACAAGCTCCGTGACTGGGAATAAGCCCACTGTGTGTATAACAAGCTCCGTGACTGGGAATAAGCCCACTGTGTGTATACAAGCTCCGTGACTGGGAATAAGCCCACTGTGTGTATACAAGCTCCGTGACTGGGCATAAGCCCACTGTGTGTATACAAGCTCCGTGACTGGTCATAAGCCCACTGTGTGTATACAAGCTCCGTGACTGGGCATTAGCCCACTGTGTGTATACAAGCTCCGTGACTGGGCATAAGCCCACTGTGTGTATACAAGCTCTGTGACTGGGAACAAGGCCACTGTGTGTATACATACAAGCTCCGTAACTGGGCATAAGCCCACTGTGTGTATACAAGCTCCGTGACTGGGAATAAGCCCATTGTGTGTATACAAGCTCCGTGACAGGGCATAGCCCACTGTGTGTATACAAGCTCCGTGACTGGGAATAAGCCCACTGTGTGTATACAAGCTCCGTGACTGGGCATAAGCCCACTGTGTGTATACAAGCTCCGTGACTGGGTATAAGCCCACTGTGTGTATACAAGCTCTGTGACTGGGCATAAGCCCACTGTGTGTATACAAGCTCCGTGATTGGGAATAAGCCCACTGTGTGTATACAAGCTCCGTGATTGGGAATAAGCCCACTGTGTGTATACAAGCTCCGTGACTGGGCATAAGCCCACTGTGTATATACAAGCTCCGTGACAGGGCATAAGCCCACTGTGTGTATACAAGCTCCGTGATTGGGAATAAGCCCACTGTGTGTATACAAGCTCCGTGTTTGGGAATAAGCCCACTGTGTGTATACAAGCTCTGTGACTGGGAATAAGCCCACTGTGTGTATACACGCTCCGTGATTGGGAATAAGCCCACTGTGTGTATACAAGCTCCGTGACAGGGCATAACCCCACTGTGTGTATACAAGCTCTGTGACTGGGTATAAGCCCCCTGTGTGTATACAAGCTTTGTGACTGGGCATTAGCCCACTGTGTGTATACAAGCTCCGTAACTGGGCAAAAGCCCACTGTGTGTATACAAGCTCCGTGACTGGGCATAAGCCCACTGTGTGTATACAAGCTCCGTGATTGGGAATAAGCCCACTGTGTGTATACAAGCTCCGTGACTGGGAATAAGCCCACTGTGTGTATACAAGCTCCATGTCTGGGCATAAGCCCACTGTGTGTATACAAGCTCCGTGACTGGGCATAAGCCCACTGTGTGTATACAAGCTCCGTGACTGGGCATAAGCCCACTGTGTGTATACAAGCTCCGTGATTGGGAATAAGCCCACTGTGTGTATACAAGCTCCGTGACTGGGCATAAGCCCACTGTGTATATACAAGCTCCGTGACAGGGCATAAGCCCACTGTGTGTATACAAGCTCCGTGATTGGGAATAAGCCCACTGTGTGTATACAAGCTCCGTGTTTGGGAATAAGCCCACTGTGTGTATACAAGCTCTGTGACTGGGAATAAGCCCACTGTGTGTATACACGCTCCGTGATTGGGAATAAGCCCACTGTGTGTATACAAGCTCCGTGACAGGGCATAACCCCACTGTGTGTATACAAGCTCTGTGACTGGGTATAAGCCCCCTGTGTGTATACAAGCTCTGTGACTGGGCATTAGCCCACTGTGTGTATACAAGCTCCGTAACTGGGCAAAAGCCCACTGTGTGTATACAAGCTCCGTGACTGGGCATAAGCCCACTGTGTGTATACAAGCTCCGTGATTGGGAATAAGCCCACTGTGTGTATACAAGCTCCGTGACTGGGAATAAGCCCACTGTGTGTATACAAGCTCCATGTCTGGGCATAAGCCCACTGTGTGTATACAAGCTCCGTGACTGGGCATAAGCCCACTGTGTGTATACAAGCTCCGTGACTGGGCATAAGCCCACTGTGTGTATACAAGCTCCGTGATTGGGAATAAGCCCACTGTGTGTATACAAGCTCCGTGACTGGGCATAAGCCCACTGTGTGTATACAAGCTCCGTGATTGGGAATAAGCCTACTGTGTGTATACAAGCTCCGTGACTGGGCATAAGCCCACTGTGTGTATACAAGCTCCGTGATTGGGAATAAGCCCACTGTGTGTATACAAGCTCCGTGACTGGGCATAAGCCCACTGTGTGTATACAAGCTCCGTGACTGGGCATAAGCCCACTGTGTGTATACAAGCTCCGTGATTGGGAATAAGCCCACTGTGTGTATACAAGCTCCGTGACTGGGCATAAGCCCACTGTGTGTATACAAGCTCCGTGATTGGGAATAAGCCTACTGTGTGTATACAAGCACTGTGACTCCTTGGGTCATAACCCTCTGTCTAAACAAGCATTGTGACTTTGCTGGCCATACCCCACTGGGTGGGTGGGAGGGCCCAAGAACAATTCCATCTTGCACTACCTCTCATTTCTGCCACTGCTGTGTGGCAATCTGTCATAGATGTGCTTTATACTAGAGATGAGCGGTTCGGATTCTGTGGAATCTGAACCGCTCCGAACATTGGGGATCCGAGTCCACCCGAACGCTGTTCGAGTGTTCCCTGCCTGACTCGGATCCCCGTTCGGGGCCGAACGGCGGCCTCCTGATGTTGGATTCTCGCGAGAGAATCCGACGTCAGGGCTCCTCTAGTGTAGGGCAGAACGCTGTGATAGCGGTCTGCCCTACACAGACACAAACACACAACCGCCAGCGGCAGCTGTGTGTTTGTATTAGCAGCCAATGAGAGTCAGGCAGACTCTCATTGGCTGCTGTACAGAGGGAGCCGGTTGGAGCTCACTCATGAGCTCCGTCTTCCGGGTCCCTCCTCAGCGTGTGACAGCAGAGCAGAGCGGACGGCAGCGGGAGCGGGGATTCAGGTAAGTTTTCTCTTTTTTTTTTATGCGTGTGTGTAAGGGGGTGCCACTGGGGGCACACCACTACTGGGGGCCTGCTAATGGGGGGCATATTACTACTGGGGGCCTGCTAAGTGGGGGCTTGCTAATGGGGGTTATACTACTACTGGGGGCCTGCTAGTGGGGGGCATATTACTACTGGGGGCCTGCTAGTGGGGGACATATTACTACTGGGGGCCTGCTAAGGGGGGGGCATATTACTACTGGGGGCCTGCTAAGGGGGGCATATTACTACTGGGGGCCTGCTAAGGGGGGGCATATTACTACTGGGGGCCTGCTAAGGGGGGGCATATTACTACTGGGGTGCTGCTAGTGGGGGGCATATTACTACTGGGGGCCTGCTAAGGGGGGGCATATTACTACTGGGGGCCTGCTAATGGGGGCACTACTACTACTGGGGGCCTGCTAAGGGGGGCATACTACTCCTGGGGGCTTTCTAATGGGGGGCATACCACTACTGGGGGCATGTTAATGGGGGCACTACTACTGGGAGCATGTTAATAGGGGCACTACTACTGGGGGGGCATACTACTTGGGGCACTACTAGTGGGGGCCTGCTAATGGGGGCACTACTACTGGGGGCCTGCTAATGGGGGCACTACTACTGGGGGGCATACTACTGGGAGGCATGCTACTACTGGGGGCACTGCATAGGGGGCCCTACTACTAAGGGGACTGCATAGGGGGCACCACTGCTGGGGGCATTGTATAAGCGGCACTACTACTGTGGGCATTGTATAAGGGGCATTACTACTGTGGGCTTTGTGTATAAGGGTCACTACTGTGGGCATTGTGTAAAAGGGGCACTACTGTGGGCATTGTGTAAAAGGGGCACTACTGTGGGCATTGTGTAAAAGGGGCACTACTGTGTGTCGTAACATAAATAAGAGACACTACTTTATTTGTATAATGTTAATTGGAATGTGAATAAGATTGTGCACTGTGACTCCTTGGGCCGTAGCCCACTATGTAACAAGTACTGTGGCAATGTGTCATAGATGTGCTTTATACTCTGGTGTCTGTGCCGCTGCTCTGTCGCTTGGTAACCAGTCAGCTCACTTCAACCTTTGGCCAATAATGGTGAAAACAATACAATAAGCTGTGAGGTGGTCTAAATTGACTATAAATGACTGGAAATTAATGTTATTGAGGTTAATAATGTTCTAGTGAGAAAAAAAATTTAAGTGATTTTAGCTTTTTTTGTAAATTTTTGTAAAAAATCCAAATCCAAAGCTGATGACGAATTAGAACCAAATTCAAATCCGGCAAAAATGGTCCAGCGCACATCCCTACTTACTATATGCTAATCGCCATTCATTTAATCCTACATAGCAGCTAAGTTTGTAGATATATTTGATCATTTTCAATCAAAATGGATAAACTGCAAAATCATTTGTACAGGGGGGGGGCCCGTGGAAATGTTGCTATGGAGCCCTTGCTCTCTACTTTATCTCCAAAGTTTGATACATCTCCCCCACAATAATATACGGTATTGAGAGCATCATTCCTTACAAGAGACAAGTTTCCTAATGAGCACTGAAGTGATGACATCACAAGTCACCACTTATACTGATATTATTGACATATTGACATATCACCATCACTTGTGTATTATAATAACACGCCACTGGAAATGTAACAGCTCCCAGAAACATCCCCGTTCCCGGCACCACCAACAATATCCTCTTACATGAACCAGTCACGAGCAGACTCATGTTAGACGTAGTAATTACAGTATATGAGAGGAACAGCATCAGTGTACGCCAATCACTCACCGCCTCGCGTGCCCTGCGGCGCTAATTAATGAGCGATCACCAGTCACTGACGGGAGGTATTTTACTGTAAACAAGTTTCTCCAAAATATTAAGTTTAACTACGAGGCCCCAAACCCCCCGTTCTTACCCAAGACTGACAGAAACAAGCCCAAGGACTCTACACTGAATTAAGTGCTTAGCACGTCTAATTGAGACTAATGCTCGTCACGTCTGAATATTTTTATCTGCCACAGGGAAATCCAGAACTAAACTGTTTGGTGGAGTCCAGAAAATCTCACATATACACAGAGATTAAGGGCCCCGTTTAACAACGAGACTCGCTACAGGGGTTATGTCCTTTCAATATTTAACAAACAGCGGTAAACTAAGATTACCGCTACGCTACGCATCTATAAATGACGAGAGCGTTATGGTCCTCATTGCCTTCCAGTCAATGTTGAGTCCCTGCTGGGAGAAAGTATCACGCACATGCGCACGGCACAGGAGCCCGTCGCTGGCAGCAACAGAGCGGAGGATGGCGCAGAGGCGGACGACCCCACTGGAGGGGTATGTAATGATGAATACCAGTGGTATATTCGTTACTATTACTGCAATACTAAACTAAATAAGCCGCTGGTAATAACATTTATTGTTAAATGGGGCCCTAAGGCCTGATTCAGAGGTATGCGCTAATTGCAGCCGCGGCTGCTTCTTTTGCCGCCGTGCGACCGTGTCTTTATACAAATGTAGCAGCCAAGGAACTTCGTAGTAAGATGCCCCCCGGCTTCTGCGCCAATCCCCCGCTGTGCACATTAAGATGCAGCATCAGATGCACGATCGGACATTGCACCAGCCAGAAGGAGGCGCCTATTGGTCATGGTTCAGACTTGGACGCTATTCCTACGGTTACTGAGATGAGCGATTACCTGTAAATGGTGTATGCGCCTTAGTCGCAATGCGCAGGTGTCAAAGAACATTACCGTGGTCGCTCGCAGAGACTTCTTACTATCAGTGTGATTGACAGGCAGGGAGCATATGGGGCAGGTAACGGAGTGGCGGGAAAAAAAAGCAGGCGGGTCACGACTGTTTTGGGGGCGTGTCACATCCTGCATCTGCGATCCCGTCCCCAAGGAATAAGGCCCCGGCGTCTCCATTCACACGTCCATAGACTGACTCAGGACTGCAACAATCACATGATCAGCGACTGATGCTGCGTCTTTGTACGCAGATGCTGCAACATATTACACAGATGTCGAGATTGGCAAAGCCGCAAGTGGGCGTCTCAGTACAAATTCACAGCTATGACGCCATTAGTGTATGACCCATTAGCCGTCTGAACATGACGGTCGATGTCAGTGCAACTGGGGCAATAGCAGTCGCTGACTGCGACACACTCAGGACATGCCCGCGGCACACTCAGGACACGCCCACGGCACACTCAGGACACGCCCGCGGCACACTCAGGACACGCCCGCGGCACACTCAAGACACGGCCGCGCCTGGCTAAGCCACCCTCCTGTTACCACCTAGAAACATCCACTGAAATTGCCTCTCTCTGCCTCTCAATTCTTTCTGCGACTCCCTTCAGTAACCTTCGTGGCGCACGTGTAGTGCGACTATGATTCGTGCACAGACTGAAAACATCGGCCGGTTGCGTTCGACGCTGACACCGCGCCCACCTCTAAATCAGGCCCTAAGGGGGGTTTCCAGGTCCCCGTTTCCGTGTGTGTATGTATCCAGGGGATAAAAGTCCTTTTTCACAAGAAAATCTCTTTGCGTGGCGAAATCTCCAATTTCTCCAACCCCGGCTCATTTCTCCTATACAAATATATCCCCGCCAAAGCGCACTAAGGAGAAATTTATCAAGCGTCGAAAAGCTCCGATTACTACAGTATACGGGAACATATACACGCCCATATAGTGACCATATACAGCCTGTATAATAACCTGGCACTAGCTATGACAGGGTCACTGCGGCAAAGGCGAGTCCATATTTATAGCTGCCCCCGTTTTTTAGACATTACATTATACTATTTGGGTGTTGTCCACCTTCAAATAACTTGCACATGGTCTCGTGAAACTTTTACTAAATACGCTGCTTTTCCGGTTTATTCCCACTCTGTGGGCCTGATTCAGCGCGGATCTCAGAGGCGAATACGTACGCAGAAGGCCGATGTTTGCTTTTTGCGTATGCATCATAGTGTGCGTGTGTAAGCGGCTCACTGCGAACGGGAAAGCGATTGCTGAGATCAAGCAGATTCATTGTAAAGTGGTTGACAGGAAGAGCTGTTTGTGGGTGGTAAAGGGGAGTGGTCGGCCGAACGCAGGCGTGCCAGTGTGTTTGAACGCTGTTGCAGGGGCGTGCATAAATTAGCCACAGCGATGTCCTACGTAGCCTGAGTGCTCACTGCGTACAGGAAAGTTAGCAATTTATACGTGAGGTCTGACCTGCTGTAATTGTGCGAGTGGTTCCGATGGTAACCGATGTTACCGATGTTTTGGCTGGATTGCAAGGTATTACGGATGTGTGAGAGGGGAAGTGGGTGTCTGCATGTTGGCCGTGCAAACATTTGCAAACATTAGCGTACTCTCGCAGCAGACTACCTACGCGATCACATTAGCGTTCCTTGCTGAATCAGGCCCTGTGTTTTTTAGCCCCGTATTTAAATGATGGCTGAAATCCTACCATATGACACCGCTCTGCTGGCTTGGCTGAAATGTATACAACTGTATCCAGATTGGCCCTTCTCTATGTAAATATATGACTATATACAGTAAACGTTGCGAGATGGCATGTACAGGCCAATACATCCAGGTTGTTGGTTGTCCTTGTAAAGCAAAAAAGTTTATAAACTTCTCCTTCCTGTTATACTCTGCAGGGAAACAATGTGTCAAGTTCAGGACCCTTTGATACGCTATGAGTATTGTATGAGTTTTACAATCAGATGAGGGGAAGTGGATGATATCCACGGTAAGCCATACTCACCGAGGGTCTGCAAGAGGTTAACAAGAGCCTGCCGTTCAGCCGATCCTTTACTCACATGCAGGAGCGATACAGACGGTCCCTACGCCGCAAATTACAGTGATGGAAAACTGACATTTTTAGAAATATAATGAAGTACAAGGAGCCATCCTGAAAGTTATGAGAGCTTATGAAAGCTCAGCGGCCTGTTACATGTCAGGAAAAGCCACATTATGCGCACTACAATGAGGTAGAAAAGCACTTGCGGCCGGGGTAATTTATGCCCAAATCGTTCCCATATGGACGGCCCATGATAAAACCTAATTCAAAATCCGCACACACTTATATAATCCTGAAGATCGTAACTTTATCTAAATTGGATCCAAGGTCGGACTCTGTGTTTTGAACGTATTAGTCTCTGTTCCTGTACACGGCTTTACTGAGAAATGTTACGTTTAATTTAGGATTGCGGTTTGCAGCAGGGGAATTATATTTTCCAAAGAGCACTTAAACCTGTGACAATGCATCGGGTGTCGGTGAAAGGCAGACCGGACAAGATTCCGGAACGCCGGACTGGGACAGCTCCCTGCAGCGACCTCTGCTGCTCAGGAGCTGTCAGCTGTATGATGCGCATCCCCGAGTCCCCGTCCGGGGGGTGTGTCAGTGACAGGAAGGGAGCGTTCATTATAGTGGCTCCCTGCCGGACCAGATGCCGGAACCGACCAGCTCTGCTACTAAGAAGCTGTGTCCGGGGGTTGTGTAGTGCCGTGTAGTGACAGCCTGTCACCGGGGGGGAGGGGGGGGGAGAGGGAGAGATTACAGCCGGACAGACAGCGCATTACAGCAGAGCTGTTCCGTTCCGACGTCCCGGTATCTGGTCCGGCAGGGAGCCACTGTAATGATCGATCCCTGCCTGTCACTGACACACCCCCCGGACGGGGTGTCGGGGATGCGCATTATATAGCTGACAGCTCCTGAGCAGCAGAGGTCGCTGCAGGGAGCTGTCCCAGTCCGGCGTTCCGGAATTTAGTCCGGTCCGGCTTTCACCTAATCCCCAATGCATCAGCTTTATATCACCAGTGTATGCGAGGTGCAGGCTCACTAAGGGAACGCCGGAGAATTGTTCCAGGCGACGTTTACAGGAGTCTTGCAACAATTGTATAATCTATCATTAAACTAATAATAATAATAATTTGTTTAGCCTATCAAATTTACAGTTTGGAGTTTGGAGACTGAGCAGAGCGCACGCTCTGAATGAGGGCCGCCCTCCATAATTATGGAGCGTCTTCCTGGACGCTCGTATAGCTGTGGGTCACCACCCACAGCCTATACGAACGTGCAGTTTGATGGCCGCGATGGTCTTGAGTTTTTCAACCGCAAGGCCCGGAGTGATTTTGGCTCTATCAGAGCCAAAATCACTCCCACTGACATCACTAGTGATGTCAGTGGGGCCGGCTTCTGACGGTAGGCGTTCCCTTGGGAACGCCCCGTCAGGGAGGCACGCCCCCGGCACGCCCACCAAAGGGGGCGTGCTGTCAATCAACATCGACAGCACGCCCCCTTTGATCAGACACAACGAGCAAAGGAAAGTCCTTCGCTCGTCGCGTCTGGCGCATGCGCACGACGGATCTCCCTCCGTCGTGCGCATGCGCAGTGCACAACATCGACCCACTTGCGAGCGGACAGCCGCTTGAGAGTGGGTCTGAATCAGGCCCCTAGTTATTAAACACTATACTGTACAAAGTAGGAGAAGGTGCAGGATTGATGTATGGATCAAAGAGTCAGAGTATTCTAAATAAAGCAGAAGTAAGATTGTCAAAAAGAGTCAGAACCAACCGAGGAAATACAGAATATACAGTATTGTATTTACCTGACTCCATGTTTATGGAACTTACTCTATGGGTTTTATGAGAATGCTTAGAATGTGTAAATAATTAATATTTATAACAGAGGCTATGGTAGAGAGCTCTATCCGGTCATTAGGTCTACATTGTCTAGATAGACAATGTTTAGGTAGACAATGGAAGATAGACAGGCAGTAGGTCAATAGGGACTGAAGGTCAACAGGGTCTGAAGGTCGACACGCTAAAGGTCGACTAATAACAAGGTCGATAGGAATGATGGTCGACAGGGACTGAAGGTCGACTAGTAACAAGGTCGACATGTACTGAAGGTCGACATGGTCATTAGGTCGACATTCATAGGGTCGACATGCAGATAGTCTACACATTTTTTTCCCCCTTTTTTTTAGCCCTAATCTTTACCCTAATCCTAACCCTAACCGTCTGGGTAAGTGCCTAACACTAACCGTTGGAGTAAGTGTCTAACCCTAACCGTAAGTGCCTAACCATTGGAGTAAGTGCCTAACCCTAGCCGTAAGGGTAAGTGCCTAACCATCGGAGTAAGTGCCTAACCCTAACCATCGGGGAAAGTGCCTAACCCTAACCATCGGGGTAAGTGCCTAACTCTAACCATCGGGGAAAGTGCCTAACCCTAACCGTCGGGGTAAGTGCCTAACGCTAACCGTTGGAGTAAGTGTCTAACCCTAACCATAAGGGTAAGTGCCTGACCATTGGAGTAAGTGCCTAACCCTAGCCGTAAGGGTAAGTGCCTAACCATCGGAGTAAGTGCCTAACCCTAACCATCGGGGAAAGTGCCTAACCCTAACCATCGGGGTAAGTGCCTAACCCTAACCATCGGGGTAAGTGCCTAACCCTAACCATCGGGGAAAGTGCCTAACCCTAACCATCGGAGTAAGTGCCTAACCCTAACCATCGAAGTAAGTGCCTAACCCTAACCATCGGAGTAAGGGCCTGATTCAGAGCCGCTCGTAAGCGGCAGTACGCTCGTTCCGAGCGATGTTTGCACATCTGTGCATGCGTACGGTTTTTAATACGCATGCGCGAACCAGTCAGTGTGGCCGAAAATCGTTTGTTCGCTATATAGCGAATGCCTGCTATTTTGAGTGACAGAATGAGGCGTATGTGGGTGGTAACAGGGGAAGGTGCTTGAAAACGGAGAGTGGAGATCAGAACGCAGGCGTGCTTAAAGGTCAAAACGGGCATTTTAAGGGTGTGCATAATTAATACAGCAGCGTCATTGAACACGTCACTTGGTTGTTTTATAGTCAGAACTACTCACAAGATTGTGGTAGCAAAAACCAACCACAAGAATAGCGAGCAGTTCATATGCTGTTCGATGTACTCGATTAATCTAATAAATAGCGGACATGACGTATGATGCGAGCGGCCAGGGGGCGTATTTTTCAAATAAACGTCCGCATGTTTTGTTCGCTTGTTCAGACATGGAGGCGGCAACAGACCGCAAGGAGCGAACGGTTCATTTGAATATCCACCCCCTTTTTCTGAACGAGCGAGCGCTAATTGCGTTCGGCTCTGAATCAGGCCCTAAGTGCCTAACCATCGGGGAAAGTGCCTAACCCTAACCGTCGAGGTAAGTGCCTAATCCTAACTGTCGGAGAAAGTGCCTAAACCTAACCCTGACACTAACCCTAAAACATTTTTTTTTTAAATGTGTCAAACATTTGCATATCGACTATATGAGTGTCGACCTAATGAGCCTGTCGACCTTCAGTACATGTTGTCCTTGTTACTAGTTGACCTTTAGTGTGTTGACTTTCAGACCCTGTCGATCTACTGCCTGTCGACCTTCAGTACCTGTCTACCTTGTTACTAGTCGACCTTTAGTGTGTCGACCTTCAGACCCTGTCGACCTTCAGTCCCTGTCTATCTTCCATTGTCTACCTAAACATTGTCTATCTAGATAATGTAGACCTAATGATCCACACCCCTTTACATTTATCCCTTAATATTATATTAGAAGCATAAAAGGGAATAAAAAAATATAGGAATCAAGTCCCTTTAAGGTCACTTATAGTGAACAGGGAAGGGAGGGAGAGCCCAGACTAGTGTCTTTCAGACTCACTTGATACAGGTGGGCTGGATTATCCAGCAGACTTTTAAAAACAGTTTCACTACCTGCTTTTTTTCCACCGGAGGGCAGCAGAGAGACAGAGGGGCCTATTCATCATCACTTCATTTTCACAGGAGCAGGTGATAATGCACATTTTCACCTGCATTCATCAATGGGGTAGAGCAGGAGATATCACAGATATATCCTACTTACCTTCCTCTAGTATGGGGACAGAATTCATCAAGTTCCGGAAATATTGCTTGACTGCGGGAGCATTCGCCATCTTCAGATGGCGTTTGCTCCTGCTCCGGGATTGCAACCTGCTCCTTCCCTATGGGAAGGAGGTCCGGGTTGCAATAAGGGATCCTATCGGATCCTCCGCCCCTGTCCGGCTCCTTCCGAAGGACTTCAGGGCTCTTGTGCGCATGCGTGACCTGTAGGTCACGCATGCGCAGTCCCATCACTGCTCCCATAGGAGGGGTGAAAAGGATTAATTGCTCCGAAAAGGAGCAGAGAAGCCACTCGCGGAGACAGACAATTTCGAATCAGCTGTCACTGCGCTGGAGCCATGATGAAATGCTCCGGTAGCAGCGGCGAGTTAGAATGTTAATTATCATGCAGGGCCGGCTCCAGGGGTAACCGCGCCCTGTGCAGGATGGGTATTATGCGCCCTCTAGTGGGGAAGTGGCCTAATTACCATAGATCACACCCCCTAAATGACGTTATTTGGGGGCGTGCCCGCGTGGCACGCCTCCCGTGTAACATCAGGCTGGGGGCGAGCCCAGCACTCAGGACTTCATTCAGAGCCGGTCGGACAGAGCGTGCGGTCGGTCTGAATGAGGGGAGGACTTCTTGAATTTTCAAGACGTCCTCCTTTGCGGTGGTAAGGCTGTGGGCTAACACCCACAGCCTTACGACCGCCTAAGGTGATGGTCGCGATGGTCAAGACCAGGGGTCTTCAACCTTGGCCCTCCAGCTGCTGTGGAACTACACATCCCAGCATGCACTGCCACCTTTTTGATATAACAGCATGCTAAAACTATGGCAGTGCATGCTGGGATGTGTAGTTCCACAGCAGCTGGAGGGCCAAGGTTGAAGACCCCTGGTCAAGACCATCGCGACCATCGGGGCTTACGACGAGACCCTAGGGTAGGGTCTCCCTTGTCGTAAGCCCCGGAGAGCTTTCGGCTCTGTCTGAGCCGGAAGCTCTCCACTGACATCACTAGTAATGTCAGTGGGGCCGCCCCCAAACGGTAGGCGTTCCCATGGAAACGCCCCCGTTTGGGCTGCTACCCCCCCGGCCCGCCTTCCAAACGAGGCGAGCTGTCAATCAACATCGACAGCTCGCCCCCTTTGGATCGAGACCCGCTACGACCGGCGCTGTCGGTCGTAGCGGGTCTCACGCATGCTCTGTGGGGGGACAACGACCCGGTCCGAGCGCATCGGCAATAATGACCGGGTCTGAATGACCCCCTCAGTCACTAGCTGGGCTTCCCCCTGCCCTCTCCCTGCACTGAATGGATGCCCCACGCGCATGCACACAGCATCCATTCAGCTACTTCAGGGTCCGGCACCGCCGCAACGGTGGGTGTGCTCAACCTCCCAACTACCCGTGGGACACTTCGGCCCACGGGTGGAACAGCGGGACAGTGCCCAAAAAGTGGGACTGTCCCGCTGAAATCGGGATGTTGGGAGGAGTGTGCCCTCTATGGAGTGGCGCCTCTGTTCGACTGCACTGGTCGAACATGCCTCCAGCCGGCCCTGTTATCAGGGGATTCGGACCCCGATAAATAACATCATGAATGAGCCCCATAGTGACGTGGAATAACCATACTACGATATGAGAAAGCTGCATCAGCTGTGGAGTCTCTATATGGCAACAAGTACACTTACTATATATAATGTATACTAATGTGGTCATCTGCTTCCTTGGGCATGTATAGTAAATATAGTCCTGACCAGGACATGGGGTGTGGGGGACTCTTCAATACACTGGGCAGCACAGACGGTGTAATGGTCAGTATTACTGCCTCACAGCACTGAGGTTCCATTCCCACAGGGGCAAATGCAGGATTTTTAAGGGGGGGGGGGTTCTAATATATTGATATATATATATATATATATCTGCAGTACACACACTTTCATATATATAGATGATTGCATCATATTGACTCTGCCTCCTCCCCATTGACCCACGACATTTTGCCAAGAGGGGGCGGGGCTTAATAACATGGTGGTGCTTGCTCTCACCTCTGTCAGGGGGGTTTCTGGGTACTCAGAAAACCCCCCCTGCGTGCGCTACTGAATTCCCACTACAGCCCTAACTATGTGGAGTTTGTATATTCTCCCTGTGCTTGCTCCAGCTTCCTCCCAAACTCCAAAAATATACTGGGTTAATTGGGTCTCATATATATAGATGATTGCATCATATTGACTCTGCCTCCTCCCCATTGACCCACGACATTTTGCCAAGAGGGGGCGGGGCTTAATAACATGGTGGTGCTTGCTCTCACCTCTGTCAGGGGGGTTTCTGGGTACTCAGAAAACCCCCCCTGCGTGCGCTACTGAATTCCCACTACAGCCCTAACTATGTGGAGTTTGTATATTCTCCCTGTGCTTGCTCCAGCTTCCTCCCAAACTCCAAAAATATACTGGTAAGTTAATTGGGTCTCAACAAAATTAACCCTAGTGTGTACAGTATGTGTGTGTGAGCATGTGGTAGGGAATATAGAGTGTAAGCTCCGCTGGGACAGGGACTGATGTGAATGGACAAATATGCTCTGTAAAGCGCTGCGGAATATGTGTGCGCTATATAAATAACTGGTAATATGATAAATACATTTCTGGCGGGGCCTGAGAATTATGCCGGAGCGTCTCACCTTGACCAAATTTAGCCGTCCTGTAGACCTCCTCAGCGCCTTTAAAGCCCAGCATTCGGCAAACCACATCTCCGTCTTTCTTATCCCAGCCGTCATCGCATATCGTTCCCCAGCGCTTATCGTGATAGACTTCCACTCGGCCTTCGTGAGGTCCAGATCCGTTCACCAGCCGAATCACTCCCTCTTCTGCCGCCCCTGGAACAAACCGCACAATGTGACATCTGCACGGTACTGTAGAACATAACTAATTCTGATCGTTAAGCATTGATCACTGGCGTAGTTTCGCGGTGTGATGGTTTATCATATTGACTCCCCTGGAATGCTATCTCCCATGGACTGCAGTGCCTCATGCCTCAAAACTGATTTACGTGATTTACTCTGCTTTGGCCCCAAAATGCTTGTGCCCCGGGTAACACCCAGGAGAGTAGACTACCCTCCCGTTTCCCGTTGATTGCCCCAATGCAGTGGTCCCCTAAACAAGGGACGGGGCCGTGATGACGCGTGTGGAAAGTGTCTCCACGCCCTTCGCACTCACCCCTCAGACTAGGGATCGCCATTGATGGTACCATCTGTGGTTGACATCGATGGTATGAAACAATCGGCTGTCAATCATCAATGGTTTCATCCACCGATGATCATACCTGCTTTAATGATTGCGGTAGAGTCGGCCAACCAGGGAGTGGGGGCAGGGCTTCTTAGCTCATTGAGGGGGTGGAGCTAAGATCCATGTCGCGGCTCATGTGAAAAGTAAAACAACATTGCGTTACTCTGTACCAGTGGTTCTCAAACTCGGTCCTCAGGACCCCACACAATGCACGTTTTCCAGGTCACCCAGCAGGTGCACAGGTGTATTCATTACTACTGACACATTTTAAAAGATCCACTGGTGGTGATAATTATTTCACTTGTGATTCTGTGAGGAGACCTGGAAAACATGCACTGTTTGGGGTCCCGAGGACAGAGTTTGAGAAACTGTGCTCTATACCATCGATGGCAGAGAATGATTGGATCTCCACCTTCGATGTCAAAACCATCCACCATCAGTGGTTAACCATCGATGTTTGTTAAACATGGATGGTGGATGGCCCTCCCTACCTCAGACCTTCCATAAAGAGTGAGCGGCAAGCATGCTTTATGACATATGTACTGTATGGGACACATGCTACTGATTAATATTTTTCCTGTACGGAATGACCCTTGCCCAGAGACCCGCAATGAGAACTGGCTCACTTTAAATCGCCTTGATGACTATTGTAATTGTCGGAGTCAGCAGCTAGGTTCTGGAATGGATACAATGCATGTTATTAGAGGGTTGCCAGCGATTCACATTTCTAAACAAATATTCAATTTGGCTGATTTGGGACAATTTCGCAGTGGAAATGCCGACAACTGACTGATTGGATAATTGAATAAGAGCTCTGGGTAAATTGGCAGCGGATTACAAAAAAACAATAACCACACTTTCAATAGGAGCTTTTTACTTTGGGAGTTTCTGATGAATATAGATATTTATAACTTGTGTACACCTGCGAAGGGCCCACTGGCCGGAGTATACAGAGAATATACTATTTTCATTGGGTTTTTGTTTTTTTTTACATCTGAATGTTGCAGTGAGTGAGTGACTGTTATATATCCCCCTGTGCTTACAGCAGGTCATGTTGCAGTGAGTGAGTGACTGTTATATATCCCCCTGTGCTTACAGCAGGTCATGTTGCAGTGAGTGACCGTTATACATCCCCCTGTGCTTACAGCAGATCATGTTGCAGTGAGTGAGTGACTGTTATATATCCCCCTGTGCTTACAGCAGGTCATGTTGCAGTGAGTGAGTGACTGTTATATATCCCCCTGTGCTTACAGCAGGTCATGTTGCAGTGAGTGACCGTTATACATCCCCCTGTGCTTACAGCAGGTCATGTTGCAGTGAGTGAGTGACTGTTATATATCTCCCTGTGCTTACAGCAGGTCATGTTGCAGTGAGTGACTGTTATATATCCCCCTGTGCTTACAGCAGATCATGTTGCAGTGAGTGACCGTTATATACATCCCCCTGTGCTTACAGCAGATCATGTTGCAGTGAGTGAGTGGCCGATGTTATATATCCCCCTGTGCTTACAGCAGATCATATCGCAGTGAGTGAGTGACTGTTATATATCCCCCTGTGCTTACAGCAGGTCATGTTGCAGTGAGTGAGTGACTGTTATATATCCCCCTGTGCTTACAGCAGGTCATGTTGCAGTGAGTGAGTGACTGTTATATATCCCCCTGTGCTTACAGCAGGTCATGTTGCAGTGAGTGACTGTTATATATCCCCCTGTGCTTACAGCAGGTCATGTTGCAGTGAGTGAGTGACTGTTATATATCCCCCTGTGCTTACAGCAGGTCATGTTGCAGTGAGTGACCGTTATACATCCCCCTGTGCTGACAGCAGATCTTGTTGCAGTAAGTGAGTGGCCGATGTTATATATCCCCCTGTGCTTACAGCAGATCATGTTGCAGTAAGTGAGTGGCCGATGTTATATATCCCCCTGTGCTTACAGCAGATCATGTTGCAGTGAGTGAGTGGCCGATGTTATATATCCCCCTGCGCTTACAGCAGATCATGTTGCAGTGAGTGACCGTTATACATCCCCCTGTGCTGACAGCAGATCATGTTGCAGTGAGTGAGTGGCCGATGTTATGTATACCCCTGTGCTTACAGCAGATCATGTTGCAGTGAGTGACCATTATACACCCCCTGTGCTTACAGCGGGACATGTTGCAGTGAGTGAATGTTATATATACCCCTGTGCTTACAGCAGGTCATGTTGCAGTGAGTGAGTGGCCGATGTTATGTATCCCCCAATGCTTACAGCAGATCATGTTGCAGTGAGTGAGTGGCAGATGTTATATATCCCCCTGTGCTTACAGCAGGTCATGTTGCAGTGAGTGAATGTTATATATCCCCCTTTGCTTACAGCAGGTCATGTTGCAGTGAGTGACTGTTATATATCCCCCTGTGCTTACAGTGGGTCA
Source organism: Taudactylus pleione (assembly GCA_031769625.1). Classification (NCBI taxonomy): domain Eukaryota; kingdom Metazoa; phylum Chordata; class Amphibia; order Anura; family Myobatrachidae; genus Taudactylus; species Taudactylus pleione. The sequence goes on from JAUIMM010001210.1 coordinate 199,705, forward strand.
TGTTGCAGTGAGTGAGTGACTGTTATATATCCCCCTGTGCTTACAGCAGATCATGTTGCAGTGAGTGACTGTTATATATCCCCCTGTGCTTACAGCAGATCATGTTGCAGTGAGTGACTGTTATATATCCCCCTGTGCTTACAGTGGGTCATGTTGCAGTGAGTGACTGTTATACATCCCCCTGTGCTTACAGCGGGTCATGTTGCAGTGAGTGACTGTTATGTATCCCCCAATGCTTACAGCAGATCATGTTGCAGTGAGTGACTGTTATATATCCCCCTGTGCTTACCGCAGGTCATGTTGCAGTGAGTGAGTGACTGTTATATATCCCCCCTGTGCTTACAGCAGGTCATGTTGCAGTGAGTGACTGTTATATATCCCCCTGTGCTTACAGCAGATCATGTTGCAGTGAGTGACTGTTATATATCCCCCTGTGCAGATCAGGTTGCAGTGAGTGACTGTTATATATCCCCCTGTGCTTACAGCAGATCAGGTTGCAGTGAGTGACTGTTATATATCCCCCTGTGCTTACAGCGGACATGTTGCAGTGAGTGAGTGTTATATATCCCCCTGAGCTTACAGCAGATCATGTTGCAGTGAGTGACCGTTATACACCCCTTGTGCTTACAGCAGGTCATGTTGCAGTGAGTGAGTGGCCGATGTTATACATCCACCTGTGCTTACAACAGATCATGTTGCAATGATTGAGTGGCCGATGTTATATATCCCCCCTGTGCTTACAGCAGATCATGTTGCAGTGAGTGAGTGGCCGAAGTTATATATTCCCCGTGCTTACAGCAGATCATATTGCAGTGAGTGAGTGACTGTTATATATCCCCCTGTGCTTACAGCAGGTCATGTTGCAGTGAGTGACCGTTATACATCCCCCTGTGCTGACAGCAGATCTTGTTGCAGTAAGTGAGTGGCCGATGTTATATATCCCCCTGTGCTTACAGCAGATCATGTTGCAGTGAGTGAGTGGCCGATGTTATATATCCCCCTGTGCTTACAGCAGATCATGTTGCAGTGAGTGACCGTTATACATCCCCCTGTGCTGACAGCAGATCATGTTGCAGTGAGTGAGTGGCCGATGTTATGTATACCCCTGTGCTTACAGCAGATCATGTTGCAGTGAGTGACCATTATACACCCCCTGTGCTTACAGCGGGACATGTTGCAGTGAGTGAATGTTATATATACCCCTGTGCTTACAGCAGGTCATGTTGCAGTGAGTGAGTGGCCGATGTTATGTATCCCCCAATGCTTACAGCAGATCATGTTGCAGTGAGTGAGTGGCAGATGTTATATATCCCCCTGTGCTTACAGCAGGTCATGTTGCAGTGAGTGACTGTTATATATCCCCCTGTGCTTACAGTGGGTCATGTTGCAGTGAGTGAGTGACTGTAATATATCCCTCTGTGCTTACAGCAGGTCATGTTGCAGTGAGTGAGTGACCGTTATATATATCCCCCTGTGCTTACAGCAGATCATATTGCAGTGAGTGAGTGACCGTTATATATATCCCCCTGTGCTTACAGCAGATCATATTGCAGTGAGTGAGTGACGGTTATATATATCCCCCTGTGCTTACAGCAGATCATATTGCAGTGAGTGAGTGGCCGATGTTATATATCCCCCTGTGCTTACAGCAGGTCATGTTGCAGTGAGTGACTGTTATATATACCCCTGTGCTTACAGCAGATCATGTTGCAGTGAGTGACTGTTATATATCCCCCTGTGCTTACAGCAGGTCATGTTGCAGTGAGTGAGTGACGGTTATATATATCCCCCTGTGCTAACAGCAGATCATATTGCAGTGAGTGAGTGACGGTTATATATATCCCCCTGTGCTTACAGCAGATCATGTTGAAGTGAGTGACAGTTATACAGTGCATCCGGAAAGTATTCACAGCGCTTCACTTTTTCCACATTTTGTTATGTTACAGCCTTATTCCAAAATGGAATAAATTCACTTTTGTCCTCAAAATTCTACACACAATACTCCATAATGACAATGTGTAAAGAGTTTTCTTGAAATTTTTGCAAATTTAATTTAAAAATAAAACTACGAAATCACATGTACATAGACTGTGTAATGGTTAGCATCACTGCCTCACAGCACTAAGGTCGTGGGTTCGATTCCCACCACGGTCCTACCTGTGTGGAGTTTGTATATTCTCCCTGTGCTTGCGTGGGTTTCCTCCGGGTACTCCGGTTTCCTCCCACATGCCAAAAATATACGGTCAGGCTAATTGGCTCCCACAAAAATTAACCCTAGTGTGTATGTGTGTGTAGATGTGGTAGGGAATATGGATTGTAAGCTCCACTGGGGCAGGTACTGATGTGAATATTCTCTGTAAAGCGCTGCGGAATAACTGGTAATAATAAATAAGTATTCACAACCTTTGCTCAATACTTTGTTGATGCACCTTTGGCAGCAATTACTTTTTGGGCAGTTTCGCCCATTCCTCTTTGCAGCACCTCTCAAGCTCCATCAGGTTGGATGGGAAGCGTCGGTGCACAGTCATTTTCAGATCTCTCCAGAGATGTTCAATCGGATTCAAGTCTGGGCTCTGGCTGGGCCACTCAAGGACATTCACAGAGTTGTCCTGAAGCCACTCCTGTGATATCTTGAGGTCAAGAGCGCTCTGGAGCAGGTTTTCATCCAGGATGTCTCTGAACATTGCTGCATCAATCTTTCCGTCTATCCTGACTAGTCTCCCAGTTCCTGCCGCATGGTGGTGGCAGCATGATGCCACCACCATGCTTCACTGTAGGGATGGTATTGGCCTGGTGATGAGCGGTGCCTGGTTTCCTCCAAACATAACACCTGGCATTCACGCCAAAGAGTTCAATCTTTGTCTCTTCAGACCATGTTGTTTCTCATGGTCTGAGTGTCCTTTAGGTACATTTTGGCAAGCTCTAGGCGGGCCGCCGTGTGTTTTTCACTAAATAGTGGCTTCTGTCTGACCACTCTACCATAAACACCTGATTGGTGGATTGCTGCAGAGATGGTTGTCCTTCTGGAAGGTTCTCCTCTCTCCACAGAGGAATGCTGTAGCTCTGACAGAGTGACCATCGGGTTCTTGGTCACCTCCCTGACTAGGGCCCTTCTCCTCCGATCACTCAGTTTACTTTAGACGGCCGGCCAACTCTAAGAAGAGGTGTGTGGCCGGAGGCAAGCCACACGGGGTTAATGGCTGCCACAGCACTGAAAGGGTTAACCCCCGTGCTGTGCCGTCATTTTTAAAAGGACAGTGTAAAAGCACACTGCACATGGTTTATAATAAACTGTATTAAAGTATATATGTATTGCTGCAATGCATTAGTGCATGAAGCAACGTATATTTAATAGGCTATGCACTATATGGTTTACATGTATATTTTGTAGAGAAAATGCACTTATAAGGAATGTATAAGTTGTTTTATAAGGCTGTAGCTATAAGTGAAATGGTTATGAGACCTTCTCACCTCCTGACATAGGAAGTGATATGTTAATCATCCTGACCTACAGTATGATAGTGGCCAGAGCCATTGTGTAACTAAGGCCCTCATTCAGAGCCGTTCGCTATTTGCGGTCGTTCGTTCAAAAACAAGGGGTGGCTATTCAAATGATCCGTACGCACATTGCAGTCTGTTCACACCTCTAAGCCTGAACGAACGAGCAAAACATACGCTCGTTTATTTGTTAAAAAAGCCCCCTGGCCGCTCGCACCATACGTCATGTCCGCTATTTATTAGATTAATCGAGTACATCGACCAGCGTATGAACTGCTCGCTATTCTTGTGGTTGGTGTTTGCTACCACAAATTTGCGAGCAGTTCTGGCTATAAAATAACCCAGTGACGTGGTCATTGACGCTGCTGTTTTAAATATACACACCCATAAAACGCCCGTTTTGACCTTTAAGCACGCCTGCGTTCGGATCTCCACTCCCCATTTTCAAGCACCTTCCCCTGTTACCACCCACATACGCCTCCTCCTGTCACTCAAAATAGCAGGCACTCGCTATATAGCGTACAAACGATTTTCGGCCGCACTGACTGGTTCGCGCATGCGTACTAAAAAGCGTACGCATGCGCAGATGTGCAAACATCGCTCGGAACGAGCGTACTGCCGCTAACGAGCGGCTCTGAATGAGGGCCTAAGCTTTCTTTGAAGTGCATCCAAGTGACCTCTGGCTGGAAGGTCTCTGTGTGAAGGTGTGAATGGTGTCATATAGCCAAACACTTCATACAGAACTTCTTTTTGAAAAGACAATTTGTTTTTAAGGAGATCCTTTTGGATGCCACTTCTAAAAGCTGAATGTGTTAAGGTTGGAAATGCCAAACTGATAAGGCAGGCTTGCCGATATTTAGCTCCCTCCTTCCGGGAGGGAGCTGTCGGGCATGCATGGCTGGGGGTGTGAAGCAGTCAAAGGGGGGGGCCCGGAGGTGACGTAACATTGGGGGCGGAGCATGGGGCGTGGTAGCGCGATCGCGTCATCGTGGCCCCGCCCCCTCTTCACAATGCTGTGATTAATGGCATTCTGCAGCCGGGGGCGGAGCCACGATGACGCGATTCAGCGCGAATCGCGTCACCGGTCCCCCTGCTGCCGGGGGTTTTCTCTTATAAGCGCGGGGGGGGGTGCGGCGATTGCGGACACATCGCCGGGGGCCGGGAGGATTGCCTGCCTTCCCGGGAGGTCGGGAGCGGCACCCGATTTTCGGGAGGCTCCCGACCAAATCGGGAGGGTAGGCAAGTATGTGATAAGGATGAATGTCATTTACCATTTCCTGTGACATGTTATACCAACATTTTAGGAGACAGTATAATGTATGATAAATCAGTTTGTGTGGTGGATTAGGAAGGAGGATATTGAGAGACTCCTTTGAAATGTAATATGTTGTTAATTTATATTTTCTGAGCTAGAATGATTGGCTAGAAGGAGCACAGGGTGGATTTGCCCCCCTGTGATGTTGTGTGTAAGAATGACATGAGCCCTGTATGGTGTACAACCCTGTAACTTCTATGAGGAGGAGACCTGCTGATAAGATTCCTGTATGTGGTACATCCTTGTAAATCCTGTGTGGAGAAGAATTGCTGTAACATCCTGTATGCTGAATATTCCCATTCGGGCGGAAGAGAGGGTCTTTTTAAGACTTTGAGCAATAAACACCTTGCCTGACTTCAATGGTATCTCAATCCTGCGACTAACAGAATTGCTCAAAACGCTATTCCGTTCTCCTGCTGTTCTGGGTAAGAGCTCCGTGTCTCCAAGTTCAAGCCCTCTGCCAAGCTACCGTGCAGACCTGGTCCATTGCGAGGGATCAGGTGGGAACAGCCGACACCAAACAGGAGGCATGTCCGCAGTTAATCAAACGCATACGCAACAGAAGCGGTTCCAGGTTCCAAGGCAGGAGCCTGAGTGTACCTAGTAAGCGGTTCCAAACGCCGATGGTAGAGTTTTGTGGTGGCAGCATCGTTAAATGCCCACGGCGCAGTGGGCGGAGTTAGTGACAGGCGGTCACTGACGGTGAGTGGGAGTCCAAAAGCGCTAACCCATGACCAGGGACGGCCTAGGCGAAAGGCGTCCGGTCACAAGGTGGTTCCGAACTTCTTCCATTTACGGATGATGGAGGACCTTCAAAGCAGCAAATATTTTTCTGTACCCTTCCCCAGATTTGGGGAAGGGTACAATCCTGTCTCAGAGGTCTACAGACAATTCTTTGGACTTCATGCTTGGTTTGTGCTCTGACATGCACTGTCAAGTGTGGGACCTTATATGTCCAAACAATTGAATTTACCACAGGTGGACTCCAATTAAGCTGTAGGAACATCTCAAGGATGATCAGTGGAAACAGGATGCATCTGAGCTCAATTTTGAGCTTCATGGCAAAGGCTGTGAATATTTATGTACATGTGATTTCTTAGTGTTTTTTTTTTTTTACTAAATTTGCAAAAATCTCAAAAAAACTTTTTACACATTGTCATTATGGAGTATTGAGTGTAGAATTTTGAGGACAAAAATTAATTTGTTCCATTTTGGAATAAGGCTATAAGGATATAGGATGCACTGTATAACCCCCTGTGCTTAGAGCAGATCATTTTATTTCCAAAAAATGAGAACCCCCACTCTATACATATAAAGGAGCTTTCATGAAAAGGCCGGCAACACTCCCATCTCCGTGCGTCTTTTAAGCCACCATCCAATAACGCCCTTACACCAGGCTTGCCTACCCTCCCGACTTGGCCAGGAGCCTCCCGATATTCGGGTACCGCTCTCGGCCCCCCGGAAAGGCAGGCAAGCCTCCCGAAGGCCTGCGACCCTCCCAAACCCCCACCAGAAAAAACTAGAAACCCCCATAGCGGGGGGGCTGGTGACGCGATTCGCGCTGAATCGCATCATCATGGCCCTGCCCTCTGCTTCACAATGCCGAAAATAACGGCATTGTGAAGAGGGGGCGGGGCCACGATGGCGCGATCGTGCGGCCCCAATGTGCTGTCAATGACTGGCCCCCGCCCCCGGCTCCGCCCCCAATGTGACATCAATGGCCGGCCCTGCCCCCCGCTGTTAGCCGGCAATCAGCTCCCTCCCAGAAGGCTGGAGCTGATTGTCGGCAAGTATGCCTTACATTTCTGATAGCGTGCATCCAAATCTGTACCAACAAAAATCGGGACTTATGCGCGGTGCGACTCAGATGCGCGTACATACAAAAACATTGATCGCTCCACTATGCCTGACATCGCCGCTGCGTCTTACTCAGGCCCAAACTGAGCAATTTAGGAGTGATTGCGTTACAGCTTGTACGAGAACCCCTCTCCAGAAAAAAGGCAGTGAATGTGCCGCTCCATGTAACCACACAACAGGGATCGTTGGTAAAATCGCTCTGTGGCCTCACTCTGAGCATGTGCAGAGGTCCGAGCAATGGCTGGAGCTGGAGGCTTGGTTACAGCTTCCACTTCCACTGTATCAACAGCATTTTTAAAAAAAAAAATAACACGTTAATAAAAAAATATATAGATACATTATAAATATCTGAGACTACCACACCCACCGAAAATAATATTTCTTTTTTTTTGTAATCACTTCATTGAAAAATAGATGTCAACTTCGAAATCTGATATCACAGTCGTTAACCCCATAGATGTAAGTAAGGACAAGGAGGGAAACACACAATTATAAATAGATCTCTTGGGGTTTATGTATCAATCAGTGGTTTTGCTGCAGTATTTAAAGAGCCATTTTTATTTTTTTTTAAATGGCAACATAAGCAGCAGAACTTAGTGTAAGCTACCACAGCCAGGCAGGGATATTAGCACTATACATGATAATCATACAGCCAGTAATAGAGAGATGTACAGTACACGGACATACTGTCAGCACAATGGCCATCAGCTCTACATCTGGGTTTAACATTAATTATCACAACACAGGATAGTATGAGGTTTTTTTTTTCCTTCCGCTTCAAAACATGGTGGTTACCCATAGCAACCTTTCTGTTATTTTTTCGAAAACTGTGCTACAGTAATTACGTTTTATATATAGACGCGATCTGCACTCATCATAGCCCCATACCCTGCTATACATACCCCGCTATACAATGCCTGTTTTCTAGGCACTATAGTGCGGGGGCGGGGCCATGATAACATGATCGTACTACCACGCCCCCTGCACAGCCCACCTTTGCCGTCACCACACCCCATCTGTGTCAGCTTGGCTTCCACCTCCTTCAAAGTCGGCAAGTATTTATAACTCTCAGTCTGTGGCTTCCTGCTGCCGCCATTCCCCTCCTCACATCATGTCACTGCCCCTGTCACATGCAGCCCTATCCTCACTAATACATCACTCATCTCCTGATATACTCTGTGCTGCTGGGGACCCTGCTCCTCCCACTATATATCTATCAGTCTGTTGCTTCCTGCTGCCTCCATTCCCCTCCTCACATCATGTCACTGCCCCTGTCACATGCAGTACTGTCCTCACTAACATCACTAATTTCCTGATATACTCTGTGCTGCTGGGGAGCCTGCTCCTTCCTCTATATAACTCTCAGTCTGTGGCTTCCTGCTGCCTCCATCCCGCTCCTCACATCATGTCACTGCTCCTGTCACATGCAGCCCTATCCTCACTGACACATCACTCATTTCCTGATATACTCTGTGCTGTTGGGGACCCTGCTCCTTCCTCTATATAAGTATCGGTCTGTTGCTTCCTGCCGCCTCCATTCCCCTCCTCACATCATGTCACTGCCCCTGTCACATGCAGCCCTGTCCTCACTAACACAGCACTCATCTCCTGATATACTCTGTGCTGCTGGTGACCCTGCTCCTCCCACTATATAACTCTCAGTCTGTGGCTTCCTGCTGCCTCCATTCCCCTCCTCACATCATGTCACTGCCCCATCACATGCAGCCCTGTGCTCACTGACACATCACTCTTCTCCTGATGCTTTTGTGAATGTAACAGCGCATGCGCAGCACAGATTACAGATGCGATAAGGTAGTGTAGGCAGGGAAAAGTATCTATTTCCTGAAAAGCTGTCATCGCAAAAATGGCAGCTTTTCGGAATAGATAGTTATGGAGAGGAGGAATGATGAATCCTCCGGTAATTAGGTAGATCTCCATGCCAGTTCTAAACCTAATTACCTCCAGAGAAGTTTTAGTGATGATGAATAGGCCCCTAAGTATGGTGCAATCGTCTCAGACTGATGCCCATTATTATTAGCTCTGTATGCCTAGCTTGCTAGGTGTTTATAGTTGGGATAATAACCTGGATGGTGAATGTTCGAGGCCTTTATCTGCTTCCCCGTCTCACACACTTGTGTTATCACACACAGAGCCCATAATAAGATAATGACTTTATCCTATCTGAGGCCCCGGATTCCCTGGCTCCACATCTGGAGGAGCATCAGGCCCATCTGTACACAGCAATCCCAGTGCTTTTATTGACGGCCAGATCAAAACTCGTCTCTTTATGGAGAATAATAATGGCTCCGTGTTAGGAGGTTTTCGAGGTGACTGGTGTATACTGGGAGGCAGCTAGCGATAACATCTAAAGCCAGATGTGAGCCGTCCTGTACGTGATACGGAGCAGGAGGTGAGAGTGACACGATAATAGATCCCTCTGCTAGTGATTACCGGGAGATCTAAACGGCTCTAATTGGCTCAGGCAACACCGTCCTTTATATAATCCGCACTCCTGGCCCGGCCGCATTCTCTCCTGGTGCTGTAATAGCAGGGACATCGCACACGTGTGTTCTCACTTCCTGACACTACAGCGGGGGAGTGGTCGGAGAAACGCAGGCGTGCCTGTCCGTTTGTACGCCGTTGCATGGGCGTGTATAAATTAGCCGCAGCGTCGGCGTACGCAGCTTGTGTACCCACTGCGTGCGACGAGGTTAGCAATCTCTGAGTAAGGTCCAGGGTTGGTGTAATTGTGAGTGAGGGGCCGATGTTACTCGATGTTCCCGATGTATACGCAGGACTGCACAGTATTACGGATGTGAGATAGCGGCAGTGGGCGTCTCTATGCTGGCTGTGCGACGGCTTTGCGATTGCATTCATTAGCATATTTTCGCAAACAGACCTCCGTGTGTAATCGCTGCTGCGATCGCAATAGCGGTACGCGCTGAATCAGGCCCTAAGGGTGGCCAGTTTGGTGATTTGTTGGGATTTAGAAATTTATTTTTGTATCGTTATGAATCAAATTTACCTCCAAATACACATTAGTTATATACACATTCATAGGTGCGGGAAACATGCTAATTCCCAGGGTACAGTAATGTAATCAATTCCGCAGGATGACTTGCTCTTCAGCAACTGCAGATTCCACATATTGGGTGAGATGTACGAAGTCTTGCAGAGAGATAAAGTGCCATCCAATCAGCTCCTAACTGTCACATTACTGACTGTGCTTGAAAAATGGCAGTTAGGAGCTGATTGGTTATGTACTAAGCCTTGGCTAGAGATAAAGTACCAGACACCTTGGGGAGGTGGGGTAGTGATTGAGCAGGATACAGCATTACATCCCTATAGACTGTAAGGTGATACGAGCAGGGCCCTCTCCCCTGTGTCTTCTCTACATACTTAGGCTACATGCACACTGTAATTAGTCATCTGTGGAAATGTGTATACTGGCCCTGATTCAGACCCGGTCGCAAGCGCTGAGCGCCCGCATCCGGGTCGATGGTGGCCCAGAGTGCATGCGCACGACGGAGCCGGCTCCGTCGTGCGCATGCGCGAGACCCGGATAGCGACGGGCAAACCGTCGCTCCGGGTCTCGTACCAAAGGGGGCGTGCTGTCGATGTTGAGTGCTGTCGATGTTGCCACCCCCCCGGCCCGCCCTTTGGTGGGCGGGCCGGGGGGGGTGGCTGCCCAAACGGAGGCGTTTCCATGGGAACGCCTCTGTTTGGGGGCGGCCCCACTGACATCATGAGTGATGTCAGTGGAGAGATTCCAGACATCACAAGCACATGGCTATAAGGGGCATGGCTACAGGGGGCATGGCTATAGGGGGGCATTACTACTGGGGCATGGCTATAAGCGGCATTACTACTGGGGTCATTGCTATAAGGGGCATTACTACTGGGGGCATGGCTATAGGGGGGCATGGCTATAAGGGGCATTACTACTGGGGGCATGGCAATAGGGGGGATGGCTACTGAGGGAAATGGCTATAGGGGGCTTTACTACTGGGGGTATTACTACTGAGGGCATGGCTATAGCGGGGCATTACTACTGGAGGCACATATATAGGGGGGGCACAACTATAGGGGACATTACCAATGGGGGCATTAACACTGGGGGCATTAACACTGTGGGCATTACCACTACGGGCACTACTGAGGGCACTGCATGGGGGGCACCACTACTGGGGTCATTGTATTAGGGGCACTACTACTGTGGGCATTGTATTAGGGGCACTACTCCGTGGGCCTTGTGTATAAGGGGCACTAATTTGGGCATTGTGTAAAAGGGGCACCACTGTGTGTCATAACATAAATATGGGACTTCTGTGTGGCGTAATTCGAATTGGGGATAAAGTATTATAAAGGGAATTACTGTGTGTGGCACAATGTATTATACAGGACATTACTGCGTGTGGCATAATGTATTATACAGGGCACTGCGTTTGGCATAATGTGTTATACAGGTTATTACTGCATGTGGCATAATGTGTTATACAGGGCATTACTACATGTGGCATAATGTGTTCTACAGGGCATTACTGCGTTTGGCATAATGTGTTATACAGGTTATTACTGCATGTGGCATAATGTGTTATACAGGGCATTACTACATGTGGCATAATGTGTTCTACAGGGCATTACTACATGTGGCATAATGTGTTATAAAGGGCATTACTGTGTGTGGCATAAAGTGTTATAAAGGTCATTACTGTGTATGACATAATGTGTTATAAAGGGCATTACTGCATGTGGCATAATGTGTTATACAGGGCATTACTATATGTGGCATAATGTGTTATACAGGGCATTACTGCGTTTGGCATTATGTGTTATACAGGTTATTACTGCATGTGGCATAATATGTTATACAGGGCATTACTGCGTGTGGCATAATATGTTATAAAGGCCATTACTACGTCTGGCATAATGTGTTATAAAAGGCATTACTGCATGTGGCATAATGTGTTATAAAGGGCATTACTGCGTATGGCATAATGTGTTATACAGGGCATTACTATATGTAGCATAATGTGTTATACAGGGCATTACTGCGTTTGGCATTATGTGTTATACAGGTTATTACTGCATGTGGCATAATATGTTATACAGGGCATTACTGCGTGTGGCATAATGTGTTATACAGGGCATTACTGCGTTTGACATAATGTGTTATAAAGGGCATTACTGCGTATGGCATAATGTGTTATACAGGGCATTACTGCGTGTGGCATAATGTGTTGTAAAGGGCATTACTGCGTGTGGCATAATGTGTTATACAGGGCATTACTACGTGTGGCATAATGTGTTATACACGGACATTACTGCGTGTGGCATAATGTGTTATACAAGGCATTACTGCATGTGGCATAATGTGTTATAAAGGGCATTACTGCATGTGGCATAATGTGTTATACAGGACATTACTGCACGTGGCATAATGTGTTATACAGGGCTTTATAAAGGGCATTACAGTGTATGACATAATGTGTTATAAAGGGCATTACTGCGTATGGCATAATGTGTTATACAGGGCATTACTGCGTGTGGCATAATGTGTTGTAAAGGGCATTACTGCGTGTGGCATAATGTGTTATACAGGGCATTACTGCGTGTGGCATAATATGTTATAAAGGCCATTACTGTGTGTGGCATAATGTTTTATAAAGGGCATTACTGTGTATGGCATAATGTGTTATACAGGGCATTACTGCGTGTGGCATAATGTGTTATAAAGGGCATTACTGCGTGTGGCATAATGTGTTATACAGGGCATTACTGCGTGTGGCATAATATGTTATAAAGGCCATTACTGTGTGTGGCATAATGTTTTATAAAGGGCATTACTGTGTAAGACATGTGTTATAAAGGGCATTACTGTGTATGGCATAATGTGTTATACAGGGCATTACTGCGTGTGGCATAATGTTTTATAAAGGGCATTACTGCATGTGGCATAATGTGTTATACAGGGCATTACTGTGTGTGGCATAATATGTTATAAAGGCCATTACTGTGTGTGGCATAATGTTTTATAAAGGGAATTACTGTGTATGGCATAATGTGTTATAAAGGGCATTACTGTGTATGGCATAATGTGTTAAACAGGACATTACTGCGTGTGGCATAATGTGTTATACAGGGCATTACTGCGTGTGGCATAATGTGTTATAAAGGGCATTACTGCACGTGGCATAATGTGTTATACAGGACATTACTGCACGTGGCATAATGTGTTATACAGGACATTACTGCACGTGGCATAATGTGTTATACAGGGCATTACTACATGTGGCATAATGTGTTATACTGGGCATTACTGCGTGTGGCATAATGTGTTATAAAGGGCATTACTGCGGGTGGCATAATGTGTTATACAGGGCATTACTGCGTGTGGCATAATATGTTATACAGGCCATTACTGTGTGTGGCATAATGTTTTATAAAGGGCATTACTGCGTATGACATAATGTGTTATAAAGGGTATTACTGCGTATGGGATAATGTGTTATACAGGGCATTACTGCGTGTGGCATAATGTGTTGTAAAGGGCATTACTGCGTGTGGCATAATGTGTTATACAGGGCATTACTGCGTGTGGCATAATATGTTATAAAGGCCATTACTGTGTGTGGCATAATGTTTTATAAAGGGCATTACTGTGTATGGCATAATGTGTTATAAAGGGCATTACTGCGTGTGGCATAATGTGTTATAAATGGCATTACTGCGTGTGGCATAATGTGTTATAAAGGCCATTACTGCGTGTGGCATAATGTGTTATGAAGGCCATTACTGCGTGTGGCATAATGTGTTATAAAGGGCATTACTGTGTATGGCATAATATGTTATAAAGGCCATTACTGTGTGTGGCATAATGTTTTATAAAGGGCATTACTGTGTATGGCATAATGTGTTATAAAGGGCATTACTGCGTGTGGCATAATGTGTTATAAAGGGCATTACTGCGTGTGGCATAATGTGTTATAAAGGCCATTACTGCGTGTGGCATAATGTGTTATGAAGGCCATTACTGCGTGTGGCATAATGTGTTATAAAGGGCATTACTGTGTATGGCATAATATGTTATAAAGGCCATTACTGTGTGTGGCATAATGTTTTATAAAGGGCATTACTGCGTATGACATAATGTGTTATAAAGGGCATTACTGCGTAAGGGATAATGTGTTATACAGGGCATTACTGCGTGTGGCATAATGTGTTGTAAAGGGCATTACTGCGTGTGGCATAATGTGTTATACAGGGCATTACTGCGTGTGGCATAATATGTTATAAAGGCCATTACTGTGTGTGGCATAATGTTTTATAAAGGGCATTACTGTGTATGGCATAATGTGTTATAAAGGGCATTACTGCGTGTGGCATAATGTGTTATAAAGGGCATTACTGCGTGTGGCATAATGTGTTATAAAGGCCATTACTGCGTGTGGCATAATGTGTTATGAAGGCCATTACTGCGTGTGGCATAATGTGTTATAAAGGGCATTACTGTGTATGGCATAATATGTTATAAAGGCCATTACTGTGTGTGGCATAATGTTTTATAAAGGGCATTACTGCGTATGACATAATGTGTTATAAAAGGCATTACTGCGTAAGGGATAATGTGTTATACAGGGCATTACTGCGTGTGGCATAATGTGTTGTAAAGGGCATTACTGCGTGTGGCATAATGTGTTATACAGGGCATTACTGCGTGTGGCATAATATGTTATAAAGGCCATTACTGTGTGTGGCATAATGTTTTATAAAGGGCATTACTGTGTATGGCATAATGTGTTATAAAGGGCATTACTGCGTGTGGCATAATGTGTTATAAAGGGCATTACTGCGTGTGGCATAATGTGTTATAAAGGCCATTACTGCGTGTGGCATAATGTGTTATGAAGGCCATTACTGCGTGTGGCATAATGTGTTATAAAGGGCATTACTGCGTATGGCATAATATGTTATAAAAGGCATTACTGCGTGTGGCATAATGTGTTATAAAGGGCATTACTGCGTGTGGCATAATGTGTTATAAAGGGCATTACTGCGTGTGGCATAATGTGTTATAAAGGCCATTACTGCGTGTGGCATAATGTGTTATGAAGGCCATTACTGGGTATGGCATAATATGTTATACAGGGCATTACTGCATGTGGCATAATGTGTTATACAGGGCATTACTGCATGTGGCACAATGTGTTATACAGGGCATTACTGCGTGTGGCATAATGTGTTACAAAGGGCATTACTGCCTGTGGCATAATGTATTATACAGGACATTACTGCGTGTGACATAATGTGTTATACAGGACATTACTGCGTGTGGCATAATGTGTTATACAGGACATTACTGCGTGTGGCATAATGTGTTATACAGGGCATTACTGCGTGTGGCATAATGTGTTATACAGGGCATTACTACGTGTGGCATAATGTGTTATACATGGCATTACTGCGTGTGGCATAATGTGTTATACATGGCATTACTGCGTGTGGCATAATGTGTTATACAGGGCATTACTGCGTGTGGCATAATGTGTTATACATGGCATTACTGCGTGTGGCATAATGTGTTATACAGGGCATTACTACATGTGGCATAATGTGTTATACAGGTTATTACTGCATGTGGCATAATGTGTTATACAGGGCATTACTACATGTGGCATAATGTGTTATACAGGGCATTACTACATGTGGCATAATGTGTTATACACGGACATTACTGCGTGTGGCATAATGTGTTATACAGGGCATTACTGCGTGTGGCATAATGTGTTGTAAAGGGCATTACTGCGTGTGGCATTATGTGTTATACAGGGCATTACTGCGTGTGGCATAATGTGTTATAAAGGCCATTACTGTGTGTGGCATAATGTTTTATAAAGGGCATTACTGCGTTTGGCATAATGTGTTATAAAGGGCATTACTGCGTGTGGCATAATGTGTTATAAAGGGCATTACTGCGTGTGGCATAATGTGTTATAAAGGGCATTACTGCGTGTGGCATAATGTGTTATAAAGGGCATTACTGTGTGTGGCATAATATGTTATAAAGGCCATTACTGTGTGTGGCATAATGTGTTATACAGGTTATTACTGCATGTGGCATAATGTGTTATACAGGGCATTACTGCATGTGGCACAATGTATTATACAGGACAATACTGCATGTGACGTAATGTGTTATACAGGACATTACTGCGTGTGGCATAATGTGTTATAAAGGGCATTACTGCGTGTGGCATAATGTGTTATAAAGGGCATTACTGCGTGTGGCATAATGTGTTACAAAAGGGCATTACTGCGTGTGGCATAATGTGTTATAAAGGCCATTACTGCGTGTGGCATAATGTGTTATGAAGGCCATTACTGTGTATGGCATAATATGTTATACAGGGCATTACTGCATGTGGCATAATGTGTTATACAGGGCATTACTGCATGTGGCACAATGTATTATACAGGGCATTACTGCGTGTGGCATAATGTGTTACAAAGGGCATTACTGCCTGTTGCATAATGTATTATACAGGACATTACTGCGTGTGACATAATGTGTTATACAGGACATTACTGCGTGTGGCATAATGTGTTATACAGGACATTACTGCGTGTGGCATAATGTGTTATACAGGGCATTACTGCGTGTGGCATAATGTGTTATACAGGACATTACTACGTGTGGCATAATGTGTTATACATGGCATTACTGCGTGTGGCATAATGTGTTATACATGGCATTACTGCGTGTGGCATAATGTGTTATACAGGGCATTACTGCGTGTGGCATAATGTGTTATACATGGCATTACTGCGTGTGGCATAATGTGTTATACAGGGCATTACTACATGTGGCATAATGTGTTATACAGGTTATTACTGCATGTGGCATAATGTGTTATACAGGGCATTACTACATGTGGCATAATGTGTTATACAGGGCATTACTACATGTGGCATAATGTGTTATACACGGACATTACTGCGTGTGGCATAATGTGTTATACAGGGCATTACTGCGTGTGGCATAATGTGTTGTAAAGGGCATTACTGCGTGTGGCATTATGTGTTATACAGGGCATTACTGCGTGTGGCATAATGTGTTATAAAGGCCATTACTGTGTGTGGCATAATGTTTTATAAAGGGCATTACTGCGTTTGGCATAATGTGTTATAAAGGGCATTACTGCGTGTGGCATAATGTGTTATAAAGGGCACTACTGCGTGTGGCATAATGTGTTATAAAGGGCATTACTGCGTGTGGCATAATGTGTTATAAAGGGCATTACTGTGTGTGGCATAATATGTTATAAAGGCCATTACTGTGTGTGGCATAATGTGTTATACAGGTTATTACTGCATGTGGCATAATGTGTTATACAGGGCATTACTGCATGTGGCACAATGTATTATACAGGACAATACTGCTTGTGACGTAATGTGTTATACAGGACATTACTGCGTGTGGCGTAATGTGTTATACAGGACATTACTGCGTGTGGCGTAATGTGTTATACAGGACATTACTGCGTGTGGCGTAATGTGTTATACAGGGCATTACAGCGTGTGGCGTAATGTTTTATACATGGCATTACAGCGTGTGGCGTAATGTGTTATACAGGTTATTACTGCATGTGGCATAATGTGTTATACAGGGTATTACTACATGTGGCATAATGTGTTATACAGGGCATTACTACATGTGGCATAATGTGTTATACACGGACTTTACTGCGTGTGGCATAATGTGTTATAAAGGGCATTACTGCACGTGGCATAATGTGTTATACAGGACATTACTGCACGTGGCATAATGTGTTATACAGGACATTACTGCACGTGGCATAATGTGTTATACAGGGCATTACTACATGTGGCATAATATGTTATACTGGGCATTACTGCGTGTAGCATAATGTGTTATACAGGCCATTACTGCGTGTGGCATAATGTTTTATAAAGGGCATTACTGCGTATGACATAATGTGTTATAAAGGGCATTACTGCGTATGGCATAATGTGTTATACAGGGCATTACTGCGTGTGGCATAATGTGTTGTAAAGGGCATTACTGCGTGTGGCATAATGTGTTATACAGGGCATTACTGCGTGTGGCATAATATGTTATAAAGGCCATTACTGTGTGTGGCATAATGTTTTATAAAGGGCATTACTGTGTATGGCATAATGTGTTATAAAGGGCATTACTGCGTGTGGCATAATGTGTTATAAAGGACATTACTGCATGTGGCATAATGTGTTATAAAGGCCATTACTGCGTGTCGCATAATGTGTTATGAAGGCCATTACTGCGTGTGGCATAATGTGTTATAAAGGGTATTACTGTGTATGGCATAATATGTTATAAAGGCCATTACTGTGTGTGGCATAATGTTTTATAAAGGGCATTACTGCGTAAAGGCATTACTGCGTGTGGCATAATGTGTTATAAAGGGCATTACTGCGTGTGGCATAATGTGTTATAAAGGCCATTACTGCGTGTGGCATAATGTGTTATGAAGGCCATTACTGCGTGTGGCATAATGTGTTATAAAGGGCATTACTGCGTATGGCATAATATGTTATAAAGGCCATTACTGCGTGTGGCATAATGTGTTATACAGGGCATTACTGCATGTGGCATAATGTGTTATAAAGGGCATTACTGCGTATGGCATAATGTGTTATACAGGGCATTACTGCGTGTGGCATAATGTGTTGTAAAGGGCATTACTGCGTGTGGCATAATGTGTTATACAGGGCATTACTGCGTGTGGCATAATATGTTATAAAGGCCATTACTGTGTGTGGCATAATGTTTTATAAAGGGCATTACTGTGTATGGCATAATGTGTTATACAGGGCATTACTGCGTTTGGCATAATGTGTTATAAAGGGCATTACTGCGTGTGGCATAATGTGTTATAAAGGGCATTACTGCGTGTGGCATAATGTGTTAGAAAGGCCATTACTGCGTGTGGCATAATGTGTTATAAAGGGCATTACTGTGTGTGGCATAATGTGTTATAAAGGCCATTACTGTGTGTGGCATAATGTGTTATAAAGGGCATTACTGCGTGTGGCGTAATGTGTTATACAGGACAATACTGCGTGTGACGTAATGTGTTATACAGGACATTACTGCGTGTGGCGTAATGTGTTATACAGGACATTACTGCGTGTGGCGTAATGTGTTATACAGGACATTACTGCGTGTGGCGTAATGTGTTATACAGGGCATTACTGCGTGTGGCATAATGTGTTATACAGGACATTACTGCGTGTGGCATAATGTGTTATACAGGGCATTACTGCGTGTGGCATAATGTGTTATACAGGGCATTACTGCGTGTGGCACAATGTGTTATACAGGGCATTACTGCGTGTGGCATAATATGTTATAAAGGCCATTACTGCGTGTGGCATAATGTGTTATAAAGGACATTACTGCACGTGGCATAATGTGTTATACAGGGCATTACTACATGTGGCATAATATGTTATACTGGGCATTACTGCGTGTGGCATAATGTGTTATACAGGCCATTACTGCGTGTGGCATAATGTTTTATAAAGGGCATTACTGCGTATGACATAATGTGTTATAAAGGGCATTACTGCGTATGGCATAATGTGATATACAGGACATTACTGCGTGTGGCATAATGTGTTGTAAAGGGCATTACTGCGTGTGGCATAATGTGTTATTCAGGGCATTACTGCGTGTGGCATAATATGTTATAAAGGCCATTACTGCGTGTGGCATAATGTGTTATAAAGGGCATTACTGCGTGTGGCGTAATGTGTTATACAGGACAATACTGCGTGTGACGTAATGTGTTATACAGGACATTACTGCGTGTGGCGTAATGTGTTATACAGGACATTACTGCGTGTGGCGTAATGTGTTATACAGGACATTACTGCGTGTGGCATAATGTGTTATACAGGGCATTACTGCGTGTGGCATAATGTGTTATAAAGGCCATTACTGCGTGTGGCATAATGTGTTATGAAGGCCATTACTGCGTGTGGCATAATGTGTTATGAAGGCCATTACTGCGTTTGGCATAATGTGTTATAAAGGGCATTAATGTGTATGGCATAATATGTTATAAAGGCCATTACTGTGTGTGGCATAATGTTTTATAAAGGGCATTACTGCGTGTGGCATAATGTGTTATAAAGGGCATTACTGCGTGTGGCATAATGTGTTATAAAGGGCATTACTGCGTGTGGCATAATGTGTTATAAAGGCCATTACTGCGTGTGGCATAATGTGTTATGAAGGCCATTACTGCGTGTGGCATAATGTGTTATAAAGGGCATTACTGTGTATGGCATAATATGTTATAAAGGCCATTACTGCGTGTGGCATAATGTGTTATACAGGACATTACTGCGTGTGACATAATGTGTTATACATGGCATTACTGCGTGTGGCATAATGTGTTATACAGGGCATTACTACGTGTGGCATAATGTGTTATAAAGGCCATTACTGCGTGTGGCATAATGTGTTATGAAGGCCATTACTGCGTGTGGCATAATGTGTTATAAAGGGCATTACTGCGTATGGCATAATGTGTTATGAAGGCCATTACTGCGTGTGGCATAATGTGTTATAAAGGGCATTACTGTGTATGGCATAATATGTTATAAAGGCCATTACTGTGTGTGGCATAATGTTTTATAAAGGGCATTACTGTGTATGGCATAATGTGTTATAAAGGGCATTACTGCGTGTGGCATAATGCGTTATAAAGGGCATTACTGCGTGTGGCATAATGTGTTATAAAGGCCATTACTGCGTGTGGCATAATGTGTTATGAAGGCCATTGCTGCGTGTGGCATAATGTGTTATAAAGGGCATTACTGTGTATGGCATAATATGTTATAAAGGCCATTACTGTGTGTGGCATAATGTTTTATAAAGGGCATTACTGCGTATGACATAATGTGTTATAAAGGGCATTACTGCGTATGGGATAATGTGTTATACAGGGCATTACTGCGTGTGGCATAATGTGTTGTAAAGGGCATTACTGCGTGTGGCATAATGTGTTATACAGGGCATTACTGCGTGTGGCATAATATGTTATAAAGGCCATTACTGTGTGTGGCATAATGTTTTATAAAGGGCATTACTGTGTATGGCATAATGTGTTATAAAGGGCATTACTGCGTGTGGCATAATGTGTTATAAAGGGCATTACTGCGTGTGGCATAATGTGTTATGAAGGCCATTACTGCGTGTGGCATAATGTGTTATAAAGGGCATTACTGTGTATGGCATAATATGTTATAAAGGCCATTACTGTGTGTGGCATAATGTTTTATAAAGGGCATTACTGCGTATGACATAATGTGTTATAAAGGGCATTACTGCGTAAGGGATAATGTGTTATACAGGGCATTACTGCGTGTGGCATAATGTGTTGTAAAGGGCATTACTGCGTGTGGCATAATGTGTTATACAGGGCATTACTGCGTGTGGCATAATATGTTATAAAGGCCATTACTGTGTGTGGCATAATGTTTTATAAAGGGCATTACTGCGTATGGCATAATGTGTTATAAAGGGCATTACTGCGTGTGGCATAATGTGTTATAAAGGGCATTACTGCGTGTGGCATAATGTGTTATAAAGGCCATTACTGCGTGTGGCATAATGTGTTATGAAGGCCATTACTGCGTGTGGCATAATGTGTTATAAAGGGCATTACTGTGTATGGCATAATATGTTATAAAGGCCATTACTGCGTGTGGCATAATGTTTTATAAAGGGCATTACTGCGTATGGCATAATGTGTTATAAAGGGCATTACTGCGTGTGGCATAATGTGTTATAAAGGGCATTACTGCGTGTGGCATAATGTGTTATAAAGGGCATTACCGCGTGTGGCATAATGTGTTATAAAGGCCATTACTGCGTGTGGCATAATGTGTTATGAAGGCCATTACTGTGTATGGCATAATATGTTATACAGGGCATTACTGCATGTGGCATAATATGTTATACAGGGCATTACTGCATGTGGCACAATGTATTATACAGGGCATTACTGCGTGTGGCATAATGTGTTACAAAGGGCATTACTGCCTGTGGCATAATGTATTATACAGGACATTACTGCGTGTGACATAATGTGTTATACAGGACATTACTGCGTGTGACATAATGTGTTATACAGGACATTACTGCGTGTGGCATAATGTGTTATACAGGACATTACTGCGTGTGGCGTAATGTGTTATACAGGGCATTACTGCGTGTGGCATAATGTGTTATACAGGACATTACTATGTGTGGCATAATGTGTTATACATGGCATTACTGCGTGTGGCATAATGTGTTATACATGGCATTACTGCGTGTGGCATAATGTGTTATACAGGGCATTACTGCGTGTGGCATAATGTGTTATACATGGCATTACTGCGTGTGGCATAATGTGTTATACAGGGCATTACTACATGTGGCATAATGTGTTATACAGGTTATTACTGCATGTGGCATAATGTGTTATACAGGGCATTACTACATGTGGCATAATGTGTTATACAGGGCATTACTACATGTGGCATAATGTGTTATACACGGACATTACTGCGTGTGGCATAATGTGTTATACAGGGCATTACTGCGTGTGGCATAATGTGTTGTAAAGGGCATTACTGCGTGTGGCATTATGTGTTATACAGGGCATTACTGCGTGTGGCATAATGTGTTATAAAGGCCATTACTGTGTGTGGCATAATGTTTTATAAAGGGCATTACTGTGTATGGCATAATGTGTTATACAGGGCATTACTGCGTGTGGCATAATGTGTTATAAAGGCCATTACTGTGTGTGGCATAATGTTTTATAAAGGGCATTACTGTGTATGGCATAATGTGTTATACAGGGCATTACTGCGTTTGGCATAATGTGTTATAAAGGGCATTACTGCGTGTGGCATAATGTGTTATAAAGGGCATTACTGCGTGTGGCATAATGTGTTATAAAGGCCATTACTGCGTGTGGCATAATGTGTTATAAAGGGCATTACTGTGTGTGGCATAATATGTTATAAAGGCCATTACTGCGTGTGGCATAATGTGTTATACAGGTTATTACTGCGTGTGGCGTAATGTGTTATACAGGACATTACTGCGTGTGGCGTAATGTGTTATACAGGGCATTACAGCGTGTGGCGTAATGTGTTATACATGGCATTACAGCGTGTGGCGTAATGTGTTATACAGGTTATTACTGCATGTGGCATAATGTGTTATACAGGGTATTACTACATGTGGCATAATGTGTTATACAGGGCATTACTACATGTGGCATAATGTGTTATACACGGACTTTACTGCGTGTGGCATAATGTGTTATACAGGGCATTACTGCGTGTGGCATAATGTGTTATAAAGGGCATTACTGCACGTGGCATAATGTGTTATACAGGACATTACTGCACGTGGCATAATGTATTACTGCGTGTGGCATAATGTGTTATAAAGGGCATTACTGCGTGTGGCATAATGTGTTATAAAGGCCATTACTGCGTGTGGCATAATGTGTTATAAAGGGCATTACTGTGTGTGGCATAATATGTTATAAAGGCCATTACTGTGTGTGGCATAATGTGTTATAAAGGGCATTACTGCGTGTGGCGTAATGTGTTATACAGGACAATACTGCGTGTGACGTAATGTGTTATACAGGACATTACTGCGTGTGGCGTAATGTGTTATACAGGGCATTACTGTGTGTGGCATAATGTGTTATACAGGACATTACTGCGTGTGGCATAATGTGTTATACAGGGCATTACTGCGTGTGGCATAATGTGTTATACAGGGCATTACTGCGTGTGGCACAATGTATTATACAGGGCATTACTGCGTGTGGCATAATATGTTATAAAGGCCATTACTGCGTGTGGCATAATGTGTTATACTGGACATTACTGCACGTGGCAGAATGTGTTATACAGGGCATTACTACATGTGGCATAATATGTTATACTGGGCATTACTGCGTGTGGCATAATGTGTTATACAGGCCATTACTGCGTGTGGCATAATGTTTTATAAAGGGCATTACTGCGTATGACATAATGTGTTATAAAGGGCATTACTGCGTATGGCATAATGTGTTATACAGGGCATTACTGCGTGTGGCATAATGTGTTGTAAAGGGCATTACTGCGTGTGGCATAATGTGTTATTCAGGGCATTACTGCGTGTGGCATAATATGTTATAAAGGCCATTACTGTGTGTGGCATAATGTGTTATAAAGGGCATTACTGCGTGTGGCGTAATGTGTTATACAGGACAATACTGCGTGTGACGTAATGTGTTATACAGGAC
This sequence comes from Taudactylus pleione, assembly GCA_031769625.1. Taxonomy (NCBI): domain Eukaryota; kingdom Metazoa; phylum Chordata; class Amphibia; order Anura; family Myobatrachidae; genus Taudactylus; species Taudactylus pleione. The sequence goes on from JAUIMM010001210.1 coordinate 223,750, forward strand.
ATTACTGCGTGTGGCGTAATGTGTTATACAGGACATTACTGCGTGTGGCATAATGTGTTATACAGGACATTACTGCGTGTGGCATAATGTGTTATACAGGGCATTACTGTGTGTGGCATAATGTGTTATACAGGACATTACTGCGTGTGGCATAATGTGTTATACAGGGCATTACTGCGTGTGGCACAATGTATTATACAGGGCATTACTGCGTGTGGCATAATATGTTATAAAGGCCATTACTGCGTGTGGCATAATGTGTTATACAGGACATTACTGCACGTGGCATAATGTGTTATACAGGGCATTACTACATGTGGCATAATATGTTATACTGGGCATTACTGCGTGTGGCATAATGTGTTATACAGGCCATTACTGCGTGTGGCATAATGTTTTATAAAGGGCATTACTGCGTATGGCATAATGTGTTATAAAAGGCATTACTGCGTGTGGCATAATGTGTTATAAAGGGCATTACTGCGTGTGGCATAATGTGTTATAAAGGGCATTACTGCGTGTGGCATAATGTGTTATAAAGGCCATTACTGCGTGTGGCATAATGTGTTATGAAGGCCATTACTGGGTATGGCATAATATGTTATACAGGGCATTACTGCATGTGGCATAATGTGTTATACAGGGCATTACTGCATGTGGCACAATGTGTTATACAGGGCATTACTGCGTGTGGCATAATGTGTTACAAAGGGCATTACTGCCTGTGGCATAATGTATTATACAGGACATTACTGCGTGTGACATAATGTGTTATACAGGACATTACTGCGTGTGGCATAATGTGTTATACAGGACATTACTGCGTGTGGCATAATGTGTTATACAGGGCATTACTGCGTGTGGCATAATGTGTTATACAGGGCATTACTACGTGTGGCATAATGTGTTATACATGGCATTACTGCGTGTGGCATAATGTGTTATACATGGCATTACTGCGTGTGGCATAATGTGTTATACAGGGCATTACTGCGTGTGGCATAATGTGTTATACATGGCATTACTGCGTGTGGCATAATGTGTTATACAGGGCATTACTACATGTGGCATAATGTGTTATACAGGTTATTACTGCATGTGGCATAATGTGTTATACAGGGCATTACTACATGTGGCATAATGTGTTATACAGGGCATTACTACATGTGGCATAATGTGTTATACACGGACATTACTGCGTGTGGCATAATGTGTTATACAGGGCATTACTGCGTGTGGCATAATGTGTTGTAAAGGGCATTACTGCGTGTGGCATTATGTGTTATACAGGGCATTACTGCGTGTGGCATAATGTGTTATAAAGGCCATTACTGTGTGTGGCATAATGTTTTATAAAGGGCATTACTGCGTTTGGCATAATGTGTTATAAAGGGCATTACTGCGTGTGGCATAATGTGTTATAAAGGGCATTACTGCGTGTGGCATAATGTGTTATAAAGGGCATTACTGCGTGTGGCATAATGTGTTATAAAGGGCATTACTGTGTGTGGCATAATATGTTATAAAGGCCATTACTGTGTGTGGCATAATGTGTTATACAGGTTATTACTGCATGTGGCATAATGTGTTATACAGGGCATTACTGCATGTGGCACAATGTATTATACAGGACAATACTGCATGTGACGTAATGTGTTATACAGGACATTACTGCGTGTGGCATAATGTGTTATAAAGGGCATTACTGCGTGTGGCATAATGTGTTATAAAGGGCATTACTGCGTGTGGCATAATGTGTTACAAAAGGGCATTACTGCGTGTGGCATAATGTGTTATAAAGGCCATTACTGCGTGTGGCATAATGTGTTATGAAGGCCATTACTGTGTATGGCATAATATGTTATACAGGGCATTACTGCATGTGGCATAATGTGTTATACAGGGCATTACTGCATGTGGCACAATGTATTATACAGGGCATTACTGCGTGTGGCATAATGTGTTACAAAGGGCATTACTGCCTGTTGCATAATGTATTATACAGGACATTACTGCGTGTGACATAATGTGTTATACAGGACATTACTGCGTGTGGCATAATGTGTTATACAGGACATTACTGCGTGTGGCATAATGTGTTATACAGGGCATTACTGCGTGTGGCATAATGTGTTATACAGGACATTACTACGTGTGGCATAATGTGTTATACATGGCATTACTGCGTGTGGCATAATGTGTTATACATGGCATTACTGCGTGTGGCATAATGTGTTATACAGGGCATTACTGCGTGTGGCATAATGTGTTATACATGGCATTACTGCGTGTGGCATAATGTGTTATACAGGGCATTACTACATGTGGCATAATGTGTTATACAGGTTATTACTGCATGTGGCATAATGTGTTATACAGGGCATTACTACATGTGGCATAATGTGTTATACAGGGCATTACTACATGTGGCATAATGTGTTATACACGGACATTACTGCGTGTGGCATAATGTGTTATACAGGGCATTACTGCGTGTGGCATAATGTGTTGTAAAGGGCATTACTGCGTGTGGCATTATGTGTTATACAGGGCATTACTGCGTGTGGCATAATGTGTTATAAAGGCCATTACTGTGTGTGGCATAATGTTTTATAAAGGGCATTACTGCGTTTGGCATAATGTGTTATAAAGGGCATTACTGCGTGTGGCATAATGTGTTATAAAGGGCATTACTGCGTGTGGCATAATGTGTTATAAAGGGCATTACTGCGTGTGGCATAATGTGTTATAAAGGGCATTACTGTGTGTGGCATAATATGTTATAAAGGCCATTACTGTGTGTGGCATAATGTGTTATACAGGTTATTACTGCATGTGGCATAATGTGTTATACAGGGCATTACTGCATGTGGCACAATGTATTATACAGGACAATACTGCTTGTGACGTAATGTGTTATACAGGACATTACTGCGTGTGGCGTAATGTGTTATACAGGACATTACTGCGTGTGGCGTAATGTGTTATACAGGACATTACTGCGTGTGGCGTAATGTGTTATACAGGGCATTACAGCGTGTGGCGTAATGTTTTATACATGGCATTACAGCGTGTGGCGTAATGTGTTATACAGGTTATTACTGCATGTGGCATAATGTGTTATACAGGGTATTACTACATGTGGCATAATGTGTTATACAGGGCATTACTACATGTGGCATAATGTGTTATACACGGACTTTACTGCGTGTGGCATAATGTGTTATAAAGGGCATTACTGCACGTGGCATAATGTGTTATACAGGACATTACTGCACGTGGCATAATGTGTTATACAGGACATTACTGCACGTGGCATAATGTGTTATACAGGGCATTACTACATGTGGCATAATATGTTATACTGGGCATTACTGCGTGTAGCATAATGTGTTATACAGGCCATTACTGCGTGTGGCATAATGTTTTATAAAGGGCATTACTGCGTATGACATAATGTGTTATAAAGGGCATTACTGCGTATGGCATAATGTGTTATACAGGGCATTACTGCGTGTGGCATAATGTGTTGTAAAGGGCATTACTGCGTGTGGCATAATGTGTTATACAGGGCATTACTGCGTGTGGCATAATATGTTATAAAGGCCATTACTGTGTGTGGCATAATGTTTTATAAAGGGCATTACTGTGTATGGCATAATGTGTTATAAAGGGCATTACTGCGTGTGGCATAATGTGTTATAAAGGACATTACTGCATGTGGCATAATGTGTTATAAAGGCCATTACTGCGTGTGGCATAATGTGTTATGAAGGCCATTACTGCGTGTGGCATAATGTGTTATAAAGGGTATTACTGTGTATGGCATAATATGTTATAAAGGCCATTACTGTGTGTGGCATAATGTTTTATAAAGGGCATTACTGCGTAAAGGCATTACTGCGTGTGGCATAATGTGTTATAAAGGGCATTACTGCGTGTGGCATAATGTGTTATAAAGGCCATTACTGCGTGTGGCATAATGTGTTATGAAGGCCATTACTGCGTGTGGCATAATGTGTTATAAAGGGCATTACTGCGTATGGCATAATATGTTATAAAGGCCATTACTGCGTGTGGCATAATGTGTTATACAGGGCATTACTGCATGTGGCATAATGTGTTATAAAGGGCATTACTGCGTATGGCATAATGTGTTATACAGGGCATTACTGCGTGTGGCATAATGTGTTGTAAAGGGCATTACTGCGTGTGGCATAATGTGTTATACAGGGCATTACTGCGTGTGGCATAATATGTTATAAAGGCCATTACTGTGTGTGGCATAATGTTTTATAAAGGGCATTACTGTGTATGGCATAATGTGTTATACAGGGCATTACTGCGTTTGGCATAATGTGTTATAAAGGGCATTACTGCGTGTGGCATAATGTGTTATAAAGGGCATTACTGCGTGTGGCATAATGTGTTATAAAGGCCATTACTGCGTGTGGCATAATGTGTTATAAAGGGCATTACTGTGTGTGGCATAATGTGTTATAAAGGCCATTACTGTGTGTGGCATAATGTGTTATAAAGGGCATTACTGCGTGTGGCGTAATGTGTTATACAGGACAATACTGCGTGTGACGTAATGTGTTATACAGGACATTACTGCGTGTGGCGTAATGTGTTATACAGGACATTACTGCGTGTGGCGTAATGTGTTATACAGGACATTACTGCGTGTGGCATAATGTGTTATACAGGGCATTACTGCGTGTGGCATAATGTGTTATACAGGACATTACTGCGTGTGGCATAATGTGTTATACAGGGCATTACTGCGTGTGGCATAATGTGTTATACAGGGCATTACTGCGTGTGGCACAATGTGTTATACAGGGCATTACTGCGTGTGGCATAATATGTTATAAAGGCCATTACTGCGTGTGGCATAATGTGTTATAAAGGACATTACTGCACGTGGCATAATGTGTTATACAGGGCATTACTACATGTGGCATAATATGTTATACTGGGCATTACTGCGTGTGGCATAATGTGTTATACAGGCCATTACTGCGTGTGGCATAATGTTTTATAAAGGGCATTACTGCGTATGACATAATGTGTTATAAAGGGCATTACTGCGTATGGCATAATGTGTTATACAGGACATTACTGCGTGTGGCATAATGTGTTGTAAAGGGCATTACTGCGTGTGGCATAATGTGTTATTCAGGGCATTACTGCGTGTGGCATAATATGTTATAAAGGCCATTACTGCGTGTGGCATAATGTGTTATAAAGGGCATTACTGCGTGTGGCGTAATGTGTTATACAGGACAATACTGCGTGTGACGTAATGTGTTATACAGGACATTACTGCGTGTGGCGTAATGTGTTATACAGGACATTACTGCGTGTGGCGTAATGTGTTATACAGGACATTACTGCGTGTGGCATAATGTGTTATACAGGGCATTACTGTGTGTGGCATAATGTGTTATACAGGACATTACTGCGTGTGGCATAATGTGTTATACAGGGCATTACTGCGTGTGGCATAATGTGTTATACAGGGCATTACTGCGTGTGGCACAATGTATTATACAGGGCATTACTGCGTGTGGCATAATATGTTATAAAGGCCATTACTGCGTGTGGCATAATGTGTTATACAGGACATTACTGCACGTGGCATAATGTGTTATACAGGGCATTACTACATGTGGCATAATATGTTATACTGGGCATTACTGCGTGTGGCATAATGTGTTATACATGCCATTACTGCGTGTGGCATAATGTTTTATAAAGGGCATTACTGCGTATGACATAATGTGTTATAAAGGGCATTACTGCGTATGGCATAATGTGTTATACAGGGCATTACTGCGTGTGGCATAATGTGTTGTAAAGGGCATTACTGCGTGTGGCATAATGTGTTATTCAGGGCATTACTGCGTGTGGCATAATATGTTATAAAGGCCATTACTGTGTGTGTCATAATGTTTTATAAAGGGCATTACTGTGTATGGCATAATGTGTTATAAAGGGCATTACTGCGTGTGGCATAATGTGTTATAAAGGCCATTACTGCGTGTGGCATAATGTGTTATAAAGGCCATTACTGCGTGTGGCATAATGTGTTATGAAGGCCATTACTGCGTGTGGCATAATGTGTTATGAAGGCCATTACTGCGTTTGGCATAATGTGTTATAAAGGGCATTAATGTGTATGGCATAATATGTTATAAAGGCCATTACTGTGTGTGGCATAATGTTTTATAAAGGGCATTACTGCGTGTGGCATAATGTGTTATAAAGGGCATTACTGCGTGTGGCATAATGTGTTATAAAGGGCATTACTGCGTGTGGCATAATGTGTTATAAAGGCCATTACTGCGTGTGGCATAATGTGTTATGAAGGCCATTACTGCGTGTGGCATAATGTGTTATAAAGGGCATTACTGTGTATGGCATAATATGTTATAAAGGCCATTACTGTGTGTGGCATAATGTGTTATACAGGACATTACTGCGTGTGACATAATGTGTTATACATGGCATTACTGCGTGTGGCATAATGTGTTATACAGGGCATTACTACGTGTGGCATAATGTGTTATAAAGGCCATTACTGCGTGTGGCATAATATGTTATAAAGGCCATTACTGCGTGTGGCATAATGTGTTATAAAGGACATTACTGCACGTGGCATAATGTGTTATACAGGGCATTACTACATGTGGCATAATATGTTATACTGGGCATTACTGCGTGTGGCATAATGTGTTATACAGGCCATTACTGCGTGTGGCATAATGTTTTATAAAGGGCATTACTGCGTATGACATAATGTGTTATAAAGGGCATTACTGCGTATGGCATAATGTGTTATACAGGACATTACTGCGTGTGGCATAATGTGTTGTAAAGGGCATTACTGCGTGTGGCATAATGTGTTATTCAGGGCATTACTGCGTGTGGCATAATATGTTATAAAGGCCATTACTGCGTGTGGCATAATGTGTTATAAAGGGCATTACTGCGTGTGGCGTAATGTGTTATACAGGACAATACTGCGTGTGACGTAATGTGTTATACAGGACATTACTGCGTGTGGCGTAATGTGTTATACAGGACATTACTGCGTGTGGCGTAATGTGTTATACAGGACATTACTGCGTGTGGCATAATGTGTTATACAGGGCATTACTGTGTGTGGCATAATGTGTTATACAGGACATTACTGCGTGTGGCATAATGTGTTATACAGGGCATTACTGCGTGTGGCATAATGTGTTATACAGGGCATTACTGCGTGTGGCACAATGTATTATACAGGGCATTACTGCGTGTGGCATAATATGTTATAAAGGCCATTACTGCGTGTGGCATAATGTGTTATACAGGACATTACTGCACGTGGCATAATGTGTTATACAGGGCATTACTACATGTGGCATAATATGTTATACTGGGCATTACTGCGTGTGGCATAATGTGTTATACATGCCATTACTGCGTGTGGCATAATGTTTTATAAAGGGCATTACTGCGTATGACATAATGTGTTATAAAGGGCATTACTGCGTATGGCATAATGTGTTATACAGGGCATTACTGCGTGTGGCATAATGTGTTGTAAAGGGCATTACTGCGTGTGGCATAATGTGTTATTCAGGGCATTACTGCGTGTGGCATAATATGTTATAAAGGCCATTACTGTGTGTGTCATAATGTTTTATAAAGGGCATTACTGTGTATGGCATAATGTGTTATAAAGGGCATTACTGCGTGTGGCATAATGTGTTATAAAGGCCATTACTGCGTGTGGCATAATGTGTTATAAAGGCCATTACTGCGTGTGGCATAATGTGTTATGAAGGCCATTACTGCGTGTGGCATAATGTGTTATGAAGGCCATTACTGCGTTTGGCATAATGTGTTATAAAGGGCATTAATGTGTATGGCATAATATGTTATAAAGGCCATTACTGTGTGTGGCATAATGTTTTATAAAGGGCATTACTGCGTGTGGCATAATGTGTTATAAAGGGCATTACTGCGTGTGGCATAATGTGTTATAAAGGGCATTACTGCGTGTGGCATAATGTGTTATAAAGGCCATTACTGCGTGTGGCATAATGTGTTATGAAGGCCATTACTGCGTGTGGCATAATGTGTTATAAAGGGCATTACTGTGTATGGCATAATATGTTATAAAGGCCATTACTGTGTGTGGCATAATGTGTTATACAGGACATTACTGCGTGTGACATAATGTGTTATACATGGCATTACTGCGTGTGGCATAATGTGTTATACAGGGCATTACTACGTGTGGCATAATGTGTTATAAAGGCCATTACTGCGTGTGGCATAATGTGTTATGAAGGCCATTACTGCGTGTGGCATAATGTGTTATAAAGGGCATTACTGCGTATGGCATAATGTGTTATGAAGGCCATTACTGCGTGTGGCATAATGTGTTATAAAGGGCATTACTGTGTATGGCATAATATGTTATAAAGGCCATTACTGTGTGTGGCATAATGTTTTATAAAGGGCATTACTGTGTATGGCATAATGTGTTATAAAGGGCATTACTGCGTGTGGCATAATGCGTTATAAAGGGCATTACTGCGTGTGGCATAATGTGTTATAAAGGCCATTACTGCGTGTGGCATAATGTGTTATGAAGGCCATTGCTGCGTGTGGCATAATGTGTTATAAAGGGCATTACTGTGTATGGCATAATATGTTATAAAGGCCATTACTGTGTGTGGCATAATGTTTTATAAAGGGCATTACTGCGTATGACATAATGTGTTATAAAGGGCATTACTGCGTATGGGATAATGTGTTATACAGGGCATTACTGCGTGTGGCATAATGTGTTGTAAAGGGCATTACTGCGTGTGGCATAATGTGTTATACAGGGCATTACTGCGTGTGGCATAATATGTTATAAAGGCCATTACTGTGTGTGGCATAATGTTTTATAAAGGGCATTACTGTGTATGGCATAATGTGTTATAAAGGGCATTACTGCGTGTGGCATAATGTGTTATAAAGGGCATTACTGCGTGTGGCATAATGTGTTATGAAGGCCATTACTGCGTGTGGCATAATGTGTTATAAAGGGCATTACTGTGTATGGCATAATATGTTATAAAGGCCATTACTGTGTGTGGCATAATGTTTTATAAAGGGCATTACTGCGTATGACATAATGTGTTATAAAGGGCATTACTGCGTAAGGGATAATGTGTTATACAGGGCATTACTGCGTGTGGCATAATGTGTTGTAAAGGGCATTACTGCGTGTGGCATAATGTGTTATACAGGGCATTACTGCGTGTGGCATAATATGTTATAAAGGCCATTACTGTGTGTGGCATAATGTTTTATAAAGGGCATTACTGCGTATGGCATAATGTGTTATAAAGGGCATTACTGCGTGTGGCATAATGTGTTATAAAGGGCATTACTGCGTGTGGCATAATATGTTATAAAGGCCATTACTGCGTGTGGCATAATGTGTTATGAAGGCCATTACTGCGTGTGGCATAATTTGTTATAAAGGGCATTACTGTGTATGGCATAATATGTTATAAAGGCCATTACTGCGTGTGGCATAATGTTTTATAAAGGGCATTACTGCGTATGGCATAATGTGTTATAAAGGGCATTACTGCGTGTGGCATAATGTGTTATAAAGGGCATTACTGCGTGTGGCATAATGTGTTATAAAGGGCATTACCGCGTGTGGCATAATGTGTTATAAAGGCCATTACTGCGTGTGGCATAATGTGTTATGAAGGCCATTACTGTGTATGGCATAATATGTTATACAGGGCATTACTGCATGTGGCATAATATGTTATACAGGGCATTACTGCATGTGGCACAATGTATTATACAGGGCATTACTGCGTGTGGCATAATGTGTTACAAAGGGCATTACTGCCTGTGGCATAATGTATTATACAGGACATTACTGCGTGTGACATAATGTGTTATACAGGACATTACTGCGTGTGACATAATGTGTTATACAGGACATTACTGCGTGTGGCATAATGTGTTATACAGGACATTACTGCGTGTGGCGTAATGTGTTATACAGGGCATTACTGCGTGTGGCATAATGTGTTATACAGGACATTACTATGTGTGGCATAATGTGTTATACATGGCATTACTGCGTGTGGCATAATGTGTTATACATGGCATTACTGCGTGTGGCATAATGTGTTATACAGGGCATTACTGCGTGTGGCATAATGTGTTATACATGGCATTACTGCGTGTGGCATAATGTGTTATACAGGGCATTACTACATGTGGCATAATGTGTTATACAGGTTATTACTGCATGTGGCATAATGTGTTATACAGGGCATTACTACATGTGGCATAATGTGTTATACAGGGCATTACTACATGTGGCATAATGTGTTATACACGGACATTACTGCGTGTGGCATAATGTGTTATACAGGGCATTACTGCGTGTGGCATAATGTGTTGTAAAGGGCATTACTGCGTGTGGCATTATGTGTTATACAGGGCATTACTGCGTGTGGCATAATGTGTTATAAAGGCCATTACTGTGTGTGGCATAATGTTTTATAAAGGGCATTACTGTGTATGGCATAATGTGTTATACAGGGCATTACTGCGTTTGGCATAATGTGTTATAAAGGGCATTACTGCGTGTGGCATAATGTGTTATAAAGGGCATTACTGCGTGTGGCATAATGTGTTATAAAGGCCATTACTGCGTGTGGCATAATGTGTTATAAAGGGCATTACTGTGTGTGGCATAATATGTTATAAAGGCCATTACTGTGTGTGGCATAATGTGTTATACAGGTTATTACTGCGTGTGGCGTAATGTGTTATACAGGACATTACTGCGTGTGGCGTAATGTGTTATACAGGGCATTACAGCGTGTGGCGTAATGTGTTATACATGGCATTACAGCGTGTGGCGTAATGTGTTATACAGGTTATTACTGCATGTGGCATAATGTGTTATACAGGGTATTACTACATGTGGCATAATGTGTTATACAGGGCATTACTACATGTGGCATAATGTGTTATACACGGACTTTACTGCGTGTGGCATAATGTGTTATACAGGGCATTACTGCGTGTGGCATAATGTGTTATAAAGGGCATTACTGCACGTGGCATAATGTGTTATACAGGACATTACTGCACGTGGCATAATGTATTACTGCGTGTGGCATAATGTGTTATAAAGGGCATTACTGCGTGTGGCATAATGTGTTATAAAGGCCATTACTGCGTGTGGCATAATGTGTTATAAAGGGCATTACTGTGTGTGGCATAATATGTTATAAAGGCCATTACTGTGTGTGGCATAATGTGTTATAAAGGGCATTACTGCGTGTGGCGTAATGTGTTATACAGGACAATACTGCGTGTGACGTAATGTGTTATACAGGACATTACTGCGTGTGGCGTAATGTGTTATACAGGACATTACTGCGTGTGGCATAATGTGTTATACAGGGCATTACTGTGTGTGGCATAATGTGTTATACAGGACATTACTGCGTGTGGCATAATGTGTTATACAGGGCATTACTGCGTGTGGCATAATGTGTTATACAGGGCATTACTGCGTGTGGCACAATGTATTATACAGGGCATTACTGCGTGTGGCATAATATGTTATAAAGGCCATTACTGCGTGTGGCATAATGTGTTATACTGGACATTACTGCACGTGGCAGAATGTGTTATACAGGGCATTACTACATGTGGCATAATATGTTATACTGGGCATTACTGCGTGTGGCATAATGTGTTATACAGGCCATTACTGCGTGTGGCATAATGTTTTATAAAGGGCATTACTGCGTATGACATAATGTGTTATAAAGGGCATTACTGCGTATGGCATAATGTGTTATACAGGGCATTACTGCGTGTGGCATAATGTGTTGTAAAGGGCATTACTGCGTGTGGCATAATGTGTTATTCAGGGCATTACTGCGTGTGGCATAATATGTTATAAAGGCCATTACTGTGTGTGGCATAATGTGTTATAAAGGGCATTACTGCGTGTGGCGTAATGTGTTATACAGGACAATACTGCGTGTGACGTAATGTGTTATACAGGACATTACTGCGTGTGGCGTAATGTGTTATACAGGACATTACTGCGTGTGGCATAATGTGTTATACAGGACATTACTGCGTGTGGCATAATGTGTTATACAGGGCATTACTGTGTGTGGCATAATGTGTTATACAGGACATTACTGCGTGTGGCATAATGTGTTATACAGGGCATTACTGCGTGTGGCACAATGTATTATACAGGGCATTACTGCGTGTGGCATAATATGTTATAAAGGCCATTACTGCGTGTGGCATAATGTGTTATACAGGACATTACTGCACGTGGCATAATGTGTTATACAGGGCATTACTACATGTGGCATAATATGTTATACTGGGCATTACTGCGTGTGGCATAATGTGTTATACAGGCCATTACTGCGTGTGGCATAATGTTTTATAAAGGGCATTACTGCGTATGACATAATGTGTTATAAAGGGCATTACTGCGTATGGCATAATGTGTTATACAGGGCATTACTGCGTGTGGCATAATGTGTTGTAAAGGGCATTACTGCGTGTGGTATAATGTGTTATTCAGGGCATTACTGCGTGTGGCATAATATGTTATAAAGGCCATTACTGTGTGTGGCATGTTTTATAAAGGGCATTACTGTGTATGGCATAATGTGTTATAAAGGGCATTACTGCGTGTGGCATAATGTGTTATAAAGGACATTACTGCGTGTGGCATAATGTGTTATAAAGGCCATTACTGCGTGTGGCATAATGTGTTATGAAGGCCATTACTGCGTGTGGCATAATGTGTTATAAAGGGCATTACTGTGTATGGCATAATATGTTATAAAGGCCATTACTGTGTGTGGCATAATGTTTTATAAAGGGCATTACTGTGTGTGGCATAATGTGTTATAAAGGGCATTACTGCGTGTGGCATAATGTGTTATAAAGGGCATTACTGCGTGTGGCATAATGTGTTATAAAGGCCATTACTGCGTGTGGCATAATGTGTTATGAAGGCCATTACTGCGTGTGGCATAATGTGTTATAAAGGGCATTACTGTGTATGGCATAATATGTTATAAAGGCCATTACTGTGTGTGGCATAATGTGTTATACAGGGCATTACTGCATGTGGCATAATGTGTTATACAGCGCATTACTGCATGTGGCACAATGTATTATACAGGGCATTACTGCGTGTGGCATAATGTGTTACAAAGGGCATTACTGCCTGTGGCATAATGTGTTATACAGGACATTACTGCGTGTGACATAATGTGTTATACAGGACATTACTGCGTGTGGCATAATGTGTTATACAGGGCATTACTACATGTGGCATAATGTGTTATACAGGGCATTACTGCGTGTGGCATAATGTGTTATACACGGACATTACTGCACGTGGCATAATGTGTTATACAGGGCATTACTACATGTGGCATAATGTTTTATACAGGGCATTACTGCGTGTGGCATAATGTTTTATAAAGGGCATTACTGCGTGTGGCATAATGTGTTATACAGGGCATTACTGAGTGTGGCATAATGTGTTATAAAGGCCATTACTGTGTGTGGCATAATGTTTTATAAAGGGCATTACTGTGTGTGGCATAATGTTTTATAAAGGGCATTACTGTGTATGACATAATGTGTTATAAAGGGCATTACTGCGTATGGCATAATGTGTTATACAGGGCATTACTGCATGTGGCATAATGTGTTGTAAAGGGCATTACTGCGTGTGGCATAATGTGTTATACAGGGCATTACTGCGTGTGGCATAATATGTTATAAAGGCCATTACTGTGTGTGGCATAATGTTTTATAAAGGGCATTACTGTGTATGGCATAATGTGTTATACAGGGCATTACTGCGTTTGGCATAATGTGTTATAAAGGGCATTACTGCATGTGGCATAATGTGTTATAAAGGACATTACTGCGTGTGGCATAATGTGTTATAAAGGCCATTACTGCGTGTGGCATAATGTGTTATAAAGGGCATTACTGTGTATGGCATAATATGTTATAAAGGCCATTACTGAGTGTGGCATAATGTGTTATACAGGGCATTACTGCATGTGGCATAATGTGTTATACAGGGCATTACTGCGTGTGGCACAATGTATTATACAGGGCATTACTGCGTGTGGCATAATGTGTTATACAGGACAATACTGCGTGTGACATAATGTGTTATACAGGACATTACTGCGTGTGGCATAATGTGTTATACAGGACATTACTGCGTGTGGCACAATGTATTATACAGGGCATTACTGCGTGTGGCATAAAGTGTTATAAAGGGCATTACTGCATGTGGCATAATGTGTTATACAGGACATTACTGCGTGTGACATAATGTGTTATACAGGACATTACTGCGTGTGGCATAATGTGTTATACACGGACATTACTGCGTGTGGCATAATGTGTTATACAGGGCATTACTGTGTGTGGTGCATTACTGCACATGGCAATTATTCGCCATGAGGGGAGAGCTTGGGGGAAGCCCAGCAACTTCGTAAGTGCTGGGTATGCCCCACAGTATGATGAATTGGGGGTGTTCCGCAAAGACACACCCCCTTTCCAGAAACGCTCATGCTTTCAGCACATGCAGAGGAACGCCATCTGAAAAAAATTATTTTTTATATTTTTTTTTTTGGGGGGGGGGGGGGGGCGCAACTGGGAACTTTCGCCCTGAGCTCCACAATGTCTAGAACCGGCCCTGGCAACAACCTTGCTGAAATCACAGCGGATCCATGAAATCAGAACATATAACATAACACACCCCATAGGGTGTGACGCAGGATGAAGCATATTATCTGCGAATGTGCCGTAACTGAGGGCCTGATTCATTACGGATTGCTATTGCTAAAGCGTATGCAGACAGGCGAATGTTGCGTACTGCGCATATATCTCAGTGTGCGAAGACACCATTGCGATCGCAGAGTGAGTGACAGGCAGTGAGCTATCACTGCGTGCAACGAGGTTAGGAATTTCTAAGTAAGGACAGGGCTGCTGCAATTCTGCATGAGGGGCCGATGTTACTATACTCTATGTTACCGATATTTATGGAGGTTTGCCCGATATTACAGATGCGAGATAGCGGTAGTTGGAGGTAGTGGGCGTCTCTTATGTTGGTTGTGCGATAGCATTCATTAGCATATTTTCCCAGCAGACCTGCGTGCGATAACGGAGCTGTGAGCGCTACAGTGGTCCTTAATGAATCAGTCCCTGAGTGCAAGCGAGTACGGATGATGGAGAGTGGGACACATTGGGCCTGATTCAGACCCGTTCGCTATTTGCGGTCGTTCGTTCAAAAACAAGGGGTGGCTATTCAAATGATCCGTTCGCAAATTGCAGTCTGTTCACACCTCTAAGTCTGAACGAGCGAGCAAAACATACGCTCGTTTATTTGTTAAAAACGCCCCCTGGCCGCTCGCACCATACGTCATGTCCGCTATTTATTAGATTAATCGAGTACATCGACCAGCGTATGAACTGCTCGCTATTCTTGTGGTTGGTTTTTTCAACCAGTATTTTGCGAGCAGTTCTGAGTTAAAAAAAACCAAGTGACGTGGTCAATGACGCTGCTGGATTAATTATGCACACCCATAAAACGCCCGTTTTGACCTTTAAGCACGCCTGCGTTCGGATCTCCACTCCCCATTTTCAAGCACCTTCCCCTGTTACCACCCACATACGCCTCATTCTGTCACTCAAAATAGCAGGCATTCGCTATATTGCGAGCACATGAATTTCGGCCGCACTGACTGGTTCGCGCATGCGTATAACGATCCGTACGCATGCGCAGATGTGCGAACATCGCTCGGAACGAGCGTACTGCCGCTAGCGAGTGGCTCTGAATGAGGACCATTGTCTGCACATTATACTCATGTTATCATTTTATATGTAATTGAAATAAGTTAAATTTTAATTAATGACGGGGTTCAAAGGTGATAGGAGAGGGGACATTACAGGGCCCAGCTCCCCTGCTGAGTGCACACATTCTCATCACAGGCTGCAGGCTATTGCGCACACATTCTCATCACAGGCTGCAGGCTATTGCGCACACATTCTCATCACAGGCTGCAGGCTATTGCGCACACATTCTCATCACAGGCTGCAGGCTATTGCGCACACATTCTCATTGCAGGCTATTGCGCACAGTATGTGACTTGAGGCTGTGCAAGAACGGGAATGGATGGAGCACGCCAGAGACCATTAGATACATTATCCTCCCCTACAGACATGTTATCATTTTTTCTATTTATTTTCCCTTTAAATTAAGAAGTAAAATATTCATAAACTGTTAAATGGACTAGAACAGAGGTAGCCAACGTGTGGTACTCTGTCTGCTGCAGAACTACACTTCCCAGCATGCCCTACTGTTGTGGCAGAGTATACTGAGATGTATAGTGCCACAGCAGCTGGCGTGCTTCCCTATATACTGTACGTTACCAATACACGTTTAGTAATAATTAATGCTGTTGTCCACCACAGGGAGGCGCTGTTCTGGTGATTTGCCGCCATTAGCCGAACTAAACTACCGGATTTTCAATCAAGAGAACCAGTAGTGCCAGTACTGAAGTAGGTGGTCCACAAGGGGTAATTCAGGTTGTTCAGGAGATGTATACTCAGGGTGTTATAACCATGAGGCACAGAACACCTCGCCTCTGGTGGCAGACTGTAGGGGGAGGGGGGATCTTGTCATTAGGTACCACCATCCGAGCAAGATACACATTCAGCGCACACCTCTCATCCATGGCCCAATCCCCTCAGTGCACAAAGCTTTCTGCTCTCTATACTTGTACACAGCCCATTCTGATGGCAGATCGGGTATCCGGGGAGGATCCCAAAGTGATATTAGGGGTAGTTAGTGGTTGCTTCATTTGGTTGCCCTTTCTCAAGGAATGGGATTGTAATGCCGGTGGTTCAAATCCCGACACTGTGAGCCAGACAGGAGGAAATCCCGGCAATGTGAGGTAAGTACCCTAACCCTCCCCTCTTTCCCCCCCTAATCCTCCTTTAGCGGTGCCTAACTCTAACCTCCCTCCCTAGTGCCTAACCCTAACCTTCCCCCCAGGGGTGCCTAAACCTAACCCCCCCTCCCCGCACCCTAAACCTAACCCTCCCCGGTGGGGTGCCTAACCCTAACCTCCCCCCGAGGGTGCCTAACTTTCCCGGGGGGTGCCTAACCCTAACCCTCCTGGGGGGGTGCCTAACCCTAAGTCCCCCCGGAGTGCCCTAATCCTAACCTCTCCCTCCTGCGGCTAAGTGGATGGGCGCACCGTACTGACCTCGTTCAGCCCCGCGTCGTCCTGGATTCTGGCGTCGGGATTATGACAGGCGTCGGTATCTCGACGCCTGTCATAAATCCCTAGCCGGCGTTCTGCCATTGGATTGTGACCGGCGGCCTTCTCAATCAATCCTGCCCCCGCATACCGCAAATGGGTGGGGGAATCCCCCCAATATCAGATCCATAGAATGGATCTCATCTATCGTAGCACCCGGGAGGGGCTCAACGCCAATCAGACCTCCATTAAAGTGGAGTTTCTCTGCCTTAAAAAGAGGCATAAAAAGTATGGACCCTGCTAGGGCCTTCAGGTAGAGGCCTCTCTCATTAATGCTAATTATTTCCTATATAAAGGGCTGTACAGGCTATGAGACAAGGCCTGTAATGTTTCAGATGGTCTTTTGAAAGATAAGCAACATAGAAGCACCTCATCTGTAGGGTACCGCGGCCTCTCACCAACTCCTGCCCGCTGCTTGTACTGGGGTGACTGGCATAATGGCAGAGGGTGGAATGCTGCAAGGGTCTAAACAGTAAAGGGGTGGGGGGGATTAACACCTCCAGTGCATGACTAGTAATTGTAGAAGGAGATGGACATTTCTGTCTCACACTCTGTTTGGAGCTATTGAGCAATATCTACTTTTAGACAACCTCTGCTCAGCGAATCACCCCGCTATATAACAAAGAGATGGATAGGCTCCAGGAACCACCCAATTGCTGGCGCCCCTTATCACCCAAAGAAAGTGCCCTCCCTCCCCTGTGCGTTGCTTCTCCCTGCTGGTTATTACCTTAGAAGGAGGGATTTGGGAGCGGCACCCTCTGCTCTTCACACTGTGACCCTGGCATGTGACATAATATCCAAGTGACGCACTCTCAGCACTGAGGACCAGCGGGCGAAAGCGTCACAGGTAAGAGGCTGATTCTCCTTAATGTCCCCGCCTGGTGCTCCATGTGGGCAGTGACAATGACATTATGTCATTCAGTATTATAAGTGCCCACTAACTATTGGTTTCCTAGACACCGCCAAAGGTACACCTAATGTAAAGGTGCCAGTGCGTTCAACTGTTCCAATACTCTTTATTACGGCTCCATAGAGCTCCACTGATGACCCATAATAAACATACTGCAGTACTCAGTACTATTCTTATCATTTATTTGTAAGACGCCAGAAAAATCTGCAGGTCGTACAATGGGGTAGAATTGCAACTTATAAAGACGTAGATGACATCACGCAAAATCTATGACATAGGGCTACAGTACAGTGTGGTGCTTTCTGCACCCGCCAGTACAAACAGGTATCCCGTGTATGAACGACGATCATCCTCATCTGATCCCCAGTCGGCATCATAGAAAGATTTCAATGCAGAATTTACACACTTAGAAAACTCCAATTTCAAGAACGTTGAACCCTTTAAGCATTTTAGGATTCTCTTAACTGAAGTCCAGTGTTGTTTCCCAGGATTGATCGCAAATTGGTTCACCTGGTTCACAGCATGTGTGATGTCTGGACAAGTTCCAATGCTTACATAGATTAAACTTCCAACAGCAGTCATATAAGGAACTTTATATCCTCTATCACTGCCTCACTTGTTGGTGACATGGCATTTGTGAGTTAGTGCCTTTGTCACTGGGAGTACTAACTGGTTTTGTATCTAACATTGCATACTTAGAAAGAATTGCTTCAATATATCCCAGTTGGTTAATTGTGACAGTTCCTGCACTCAAGTTTTGTGAGATCCTTAACAGATGATGTGCAGGCCCTAGGTCTTTTAACTTGATTCTTGACAATGGCAATGTGTTTCTCTTGACCTGCTAGAGCAGTGGCGTAACTAGGGTGGTATGAGCACTGATTCAAACCTATCACCCCACACTTTGTCGTCAGACACTTTAGCAATGGAGCCATTTACTCCTGCGCTAAAAACGTGTGAATGTTGACTATATCAGGGCCACAAATTTACAGTTTGCCTGGGGTGGGGGCGTTGAACACCCTTGCCCCCAGTCCTGGTAACAGAAATACAGTCTAATAGTGTCCTCATGTACGGTGACCGGCAACCATATTTTTAGTCTCCCACAAACGGGGTGGGGCCAAAGGAGCTTTAGCTGCCATTTTATCGTAGACATTCCTGACACAGCTGGAGCCAGGTAATGTGTTCTGTATATATTATATTATTATTATTATATAGGGGGAGAGGACTGTACAGTGAAATCTGAGTGTGTATAACACAGCTCCCAATACAGCCTGCCACAGACTCGTCATTGCGCCGCCGAGCTAGGCCCATGATGCTCAGCGGCATGACTGCACCTCCCACCATGCTGGAAAGTGCAGTCGTGCTCCCTGTCCTGCCGGGAAGAAGAGTCCCGCTGCCTGACTGTCCTCACCATCTGCGGCTCATCCACAGAAGGCAGAGGTGAGGGCGGCTGACAGTTACAGAGGGAGGGAGGACACAGAGAGAGACAGAATGAGGGGGGCACACAGACACAGAATGAAGGGGGGGCACACAGAGACACAGAATGAAGGGGCGAAGGCTGTTTGACACAGTGAAGAAAGAGGGAGACTGAGAGATACAGAGTGAAGGGGGATGGGGAGTGATGTGTGGCAGAGAGATGCAGCAAGGAGATGATGGTGTGGCTGAGAGACGACGCAGGGAGGAGTGATGGTGTGGCAGAGAGATGCTGGGAAAAGATGATGATGTGGCAGAGAGATGCAGTGAGGAGATGATGGTGTGGCAGAGAGATGCAGTGAGGAGATGATGGTGTAGGAGAGAGATGCAGTGAGGAGATGATGGTGTGGCAGAGAGATGCAGTGAGGAGATGATGGTGTGGCTGAGAGACGACGCAGTGAGGAGATGATGGTGTGGCAGAGAGATGCAGTGAGGAGATGATGATGTGGCAGAGAGATGCAGTGAGGAGATGATGTGGCAGAGAGATGCAGTGAGGAGATGATGATGTGGCAGAGAGATGCAGTGGGGAGATGATGGTGTGGATGAGAGATGCAGGGAGAAGATGATGGTGTGGCTGAAAGACGACGCAGGGAGGAGATGATGGTGTGGATGAGAGATGCAGGGAGGAGATGATGATGTGGCAGAGACATGCAGTGAGGAGATGATGGTGTGGCTGAGAGATGAGGCAGGGAGATGATGGTGTAGCTGAGAGACAACTGGGAAGATGGAGTGGCTGATAGACAACACAGGGGGAGATTGTGTGGCTGAGATGGGGTAGGGCAGGAATGCATCCTAGGAAATGATAAACAGAATCTGATTGGTTGTTTTGGGTAACACCGCCACATGTCAGTATTAGAAGCTATGGTAAATCCAGCCCTTAGATTTTTAAGGAACTTTCTTTTGTTGAAGCAGAAAAGCAGGACAACATAATGTATTCACAGAAGTAATGACTCGGCAATACCAAATTCAATGAAAAGTCACCATGAGCAATGTTGCTACCTGGCCTGTCCAGGCTGCGTACTGTGCCCAGGCTGCCAACTTTCTGCCCGAGCTGGTAACTGCTGAGCCTTTGGAAGGAAATACGCATCTGTGCAACGTGCTCAGCTTCCCAAATGAAATATTTTTACAATGTGAGACTTGGTCAGTGCGCCAAAGGGTTATGTTATGTTTACTGTGTGCAGAGGAAGGATAAATGCTTAGCATGTGCTCTCGTAAAAAGGATCAAAATTATAGTATACAAAATGGCAAATAAACATTTAACAAGGTGTTATGGCAGCACGGTAATTACTGAGCTCCATATAACCCTGTCTGTACAGTCTCTCAATGCCCTTATATGTCCCATATTGTCTTATTATGCCCATATACCTCCTCATAGCGACATCCTACTGCCTCCCAGTGTACCCATATTGCCTCATAATGCCCATATACCTCATAGCGACACCAAACTGTCTCCCAGTGTACCCATATTGCCTCATAATGCCATTCTGTTCTCTGTTTCCCCAGATTGCTCCATAATGTTTTCATACTGTCTGATAATGTCTCACAATGTCCCCTGATTGCTTCATAATGCCCCTATACTGTGTAACAATGTTTTCATACTGTCTGATAATGCCGCCCTAATGTCACACTGTCCCCAGATTGCTCCATAATGCCCCTATACTGTGTAACCTAACAATGTTTTCATACTGTCTGATAATGCCGCCTAATGTCCTACACTGTCCCCAGATTGCTCCATAATGCCCCTATACTGTGTAACAATGTCTGATAATGCCTCCCTAATGTCTCACAATGGACTAGATGTATCAAAGTAAAAAATGTGGTAAAACTTCAAAAAAGTGTTGCAATAAAAAGAGCCTGCATCAGTTATCAGAGAAGACCGCTGCAGACAGAGCCGTAACTAGACTTTTTGGCCAGGAGATGCTGGGGATGAAATAAGAGAAGGTACAAGTGAGAATGATAATAAACAGTAAGATTGACAGGCCCAAACAGCGCCCCCTGTCCTGCGGTGCCCTGTGCCATGGCACTGATCGCACTGCTCTAGCTACGGCCCTGGCTGCAGACCTGCGGCACAGCAAGCCTCATAGAATTCTATGGGGCTGCAATGAGCCTTAAGGTGCCTATCCACTAGACGATTAAAATGAGCGATTGAACGATATCGATATCGTTTGATCATCGTTCGATAATCGTTTGAAAATTTGGTCTTTTAGACATCTATCATCGTGCAAACATGCTGGTCAGCCTGACGATCTCGTCAGGTTCAGCATGCTTGCAGATGATTGATTGTGCCTGCACTGAATGACCTAAACAGACCACACGCTGATCTCTGCTAAACAGACCACACGCTGATCACTGCTAAACGGACCACACGCTGATCACTGCTACACACACCACACGCTGATCACTGCTACACACACCACACACTGATCACTGCTACACACACACCACACTCTGATCACTGCTACACACACCACACGCTGATCACTGCTACACACACCACACGCTGATCACTGCTACACACACCACACGCTGATCACTGCTACACACACCACACGCTGATCACTCCTACACAGACCACACGGTGATCACTGCTACACACACCACACGCTGATCACTTCTACACACACCACACGCTGATCACTGCAACACACACCACACGCTGATCACTGCTTCACACACCCCACGGTGATCACTGCTATACGCACCACACGCTGATCACTGCTACGCAGACCACACGCTGATCACTGCTACACACACCACACGCTGATCACTGCTGCACACACCACACGCTGATCACTGCTACACACACCACACACTGATCACTGCTACACACACCACCCGCTGATCACTGCTACACACACCACCCGCTGATCACTGCTACACAAACCACACGCTGATCACTGCTAAACGGACCACACGCTGATCACTGCTACACACACCACACGCTGATCACTGCTACACACACCACACACTGATCACTGCTACACACACACCACACTCTGATCACTGCTACACACACCACACGCTGATCACTGCTACACACACCACACGCTGATCACTGCTACACACACCACACGCTGATCACTGCTACACACACCACACGCTGATCACTCCTACACAGACCACACGGTGATCACTGCTACACACACCACACGCTGATCACTTCTACACACACCACACGCTGATCACTGCAACACACACCACACGCTGATCACTGCTTCACACACCCCACGGTGATCACTGCTATACGCACCACACGCTGATCACTGCTACGCAGACCACACGCTGATCACTGCTACACACACCACACGCTGATCACTGCTGCACACACCACACGCTGATCACTGCTACACACACCACACACTGATCACTGCTACACACACCACCCGCTGATCACTGCTACACACACCACCCGCTGATCACTGCTACACAAACCACACGCTGATCACTGCTAAACAGACCACACGCTGATCACTGCTAAACGGACCACACGCTGATCACTGCTACACACACCACACGCTGATCACTGCTACACACACCACACACTGATCACTGCTACACACACACCACACTCTGATCACTGCTACACACACCACACGCTGATCACTGCTACACACACCACACGCTGATCACTGCTACACACACCACACGCTGATCACTGCTACACACACCACACGCTGATCACTTCTACACACACCACACGCTGATCACTGCAACACACACCACACGCTGATCACTGCTTCACACACCCCACGGTGATCACTGCTATACGCACCACACGCTGATCACTGCTACGCAGACCACACGCTGATCACTGCTACACACACCACACGCTGATCACTGCTGCACACACCACACGCTGATCACTGCTACACACACCACACACTGATCACTGCTACACACACCACCCGCTGATCACTGCTACACACACCACCCGCTGATCACTGCTACACAAACCACACGCTGATCACTGCTAAACAGACCACACGCTGATCACTGCTACACACACCACCCGCTGATCACTGCTTCACACACCCCACGGTGATCACTGCTATACGCACCACACGCTGATCACTGCTACGCAGACCACACGCTGATCACTGCTACACACACCACACGCTGATCACTGCTGCACACACCACACGCTGATCACTGCTACACACACCACACACTGATCACTGCTACACACACCACCCGCTGATCACTGCTACACACACCACCCGCTGATCACTGCTACACAAACCACACGCTGATCACTGCTAAACAGACCACACGCTGATCACTGCTACACACACCACCCGCTGATCACTGCTACACAGACCACACGCTGATCACTGCTACACATACCACACGCTGATCACTGCTACACAGACCACACGCTGATCACTGCTACACACACCACCCGCTGATCACTGCTACACAGACCACACGCTGATCACTTCTACACACACCACACGCTGATCACTGCAACACACACCACACGCTGATCACTGCTTCACACACCCCACGGTGATCACTGCTATACGCACCACACGCTGATCACTGCTACGCAGACCACACGCTGATCACTGCTACGCACACCACACGCTGATCACTGCTGCACACACCACACGCTGATCACTGCTACACACACCACACACTGATCACTGCTACACACACCACCCGCTGATCACTGCTACACACACCACCCGCTGATCACTGCTACACAAACCACACGCTGATCACTGCTAAACAGACCACACGCTGATCACTGCTACACACACCACCCGCTGATCACTGCTACACAGACCACACGCTGATCACTGCTACACATACCACACGCTGATCACTGCTACACAGACCACACGCTGATCACTGCTACACACACCACCCGCTGATCACTGCTACACAGACCACACGCTGATCACTGCTACACAGACCACACGCTGATCACTGCTACACAGACCACACGCTGATCACTGCTACACAGACCACACGCTGACCACTGCTACACAGACCACACGCTGATACACTCCTACACAGACCACCCGCTGATCACTGCTACACACACCACCCGCTGATCACTGCTACACACACCACACGCTGATCACTGCTACACACACCACACGCTGATCACTGCTACACACACCACACGCTGATCACTGCTACACACACCACACGCTGATCACTGCTACACACACCACACGCTGATCTCTGCTAAACAGACCACACGCTGATCTCGGCTACACACACCGCACGCTGATCACTGCTACACACACCACACGCTGATCACTGCTACACAGACCACACGCTGATCACTGCTACACAGACAACACGCTGATCACTGCTAAACACACCACACGCTGATCACTGCTACACACACCACACGCTGATCACTGCTACACAGACCACACGCTGATCACTGCTACACACACCACACGCTGATCACTGCTACACACACCACACGCTGATCACTGCTACACACACCACACGCTGATACACTGCTAAACAGACCACACGCTGATCTCTGCTACACACACCACACGCTGATCACTGCTACACACACCACACGGTGATCACTGCTACACACACCACACGGTGATCACTGCTACACAGACCACACGCTGATCACTGCTACACACACACCACACGCTGATACACTGCTACACACACCACACGCTGATCACTGCTACACACACCACACGCTGATCACTGCTACACACACCGCACGCTGATCACTGCTACACAGACCACACGCTGATCACTGCTAAACACACCACACGCTGATCACTGCTACACACACCACACGCTTATCACTGCTACACACACACCACACGCTGATCACTGCTACACACACCACACGCTGATCACTGCTAAACGGACCACGCGCTGATCACTGCTACACACACCACACAACCTGATACACTGCTACACAGACCACACGCTGATCACTGCTACACACACCACACGCTGATCTCTGCTACACACACCACACGCTGATCACTGCTACACAGACCACACGCTGATACACTGCTACACACACCACACGCTGTTCACTGCTACACACACCACACGCTGATCACTGCTACACAGACCACACGCTGATACACTGCTACACACACCCCACGCTGATCACTGCTACACACACCACACGCTGATCACTGCTACACACACCACACGCTGATCACTGCTACACACACCGCACGCTGATCACTGCTACACACATCGCACGCTGATCACTGCTACACACACCGCACGCTGATCACTGCTACACACACCACACGCTGATCACTGCTACACACACCACACGCTGATCACTGCTACACACACCACACGCTGATCACTGCTACACACACCACAACGCTGATCACTGCTACACAGACCACACGCTGATCACTGCTACACACACCACCCGCTGATCACTGCTACACACACCACCCGCTGATCACGGCTACACACACCACACGCTGATCACTGCTACACACACCACACGCTGATCACTGCTACACACACCACACGCTGATCACTGCTACACACACCACACGCTGATCACTGCTAAACACACCACACGCTGATCACTGCTACACACACCACACGCTGATCACTGCTACACACACCACACACTGATCACTGCTACACACACACCACACTCTGATCACTGCTACACACACCACACGCTGATCACTGCTACACACACCACACGCTGATCACTGCTACACACACCACACGCTGATCACTGCTACACACACCACACGCTGATCACTCCTACACAGACCACACGGTGATCACTGCTACACACACCACACGCTGATCACTTCTACACACACCACACGCTGATCACTGCTACACACACCACACGCTGATCACTGCTACACACACCGCACGCTGATCACT
Source organism: Taudactylus pleione (assembly GCA_031769625.1). Classification (NCBI taxonomy): domain Eukaryota; kingdom Metazoa; phylum Chordata; class Amphibia; order Anura; family Myobatrachidae; genus Taudactylus; species Taudactylus pleione. Next base: position 250,438 of record JAUIMM010001210.1, read on the forward strand.
GCTACACACATCGCACGCTGATCACTGCTACACACACCGCACGCTGATCACTGCTACACACACCACACGCTGATCACTGCTACACACACCACACGCTGATCACTGCTACACACACCACACGCTGATCACTGCTACACACACCACAACGCTGATCACTGCTACACAGACCACACGCTGATCACTGCTACACACACCACCCGCTGATCACTGCTACACACACCACCCGCTGATCACGGCTACACACACCACACGCTGATCACTGCTACACACACCACACGCTGATCACTGCTACACACACCACACGCTGATCACTGCTACACACACCACACGCTGATCACTGCTACACACACCACACGCTGATCACTGCTAAACACACCACACGCTGATCACTGCTACACACACCACATGCTGATCACTGCTAAAAAGAAACAAAATAAATAAATTACCTGTGTCCGGAGCTGGTGATCGGTGCTCCGGTGATGTCCTCCTGGGCTCCGCTCAGCTGGTCTCACATCTTGCACTGTGACCAGGTCAGCTGCTGCATTAAACAGCTGACTGGGTCACAGAGCAGGGTGGGAGACCAGCTGACCGGAGCCCAGGAGGACATCACCGGAACACAGATGACCTGACCAGAGGTAAGTAGAAGGGGGTGGCAGCGTGGGGGGTGGGGTCGCGGGGGGCTAGCGGCAGCCAGTCGGCGCATGCGCGGAAGCTTGTCACTGTATTTTTTCCAAAAAGCTTTATCGCAAGCTCTGTCCCTTGCAAGGGATTTTTAATAAATCCTTGTGATATTTCCTGAATTCGCAATGCCAATTCTATTGGTAATGTCACACTACAACCGTATTTTAAATGCGGATTGTAGTAAATAGAGCCCTATCAGCGAAGGAGTAGAACAAGCATATAAAGGTATCTTTAACATACAGTACATTTTCAGGTAATGACAAGGGTACCCTACTTACATATGGGTGTGGATTAAGAGATAGACAGTAAAAAGGTTGACAGTGTCTAGATAGACACCAGATGTTAGACAGTCAATAGGTCGACAGGGACAAAAGGTCGACACACTAAAGCTGGGTACGCACGGTACGATCTGCACAACCTACGATATCACTGAACGATTTCCCTTGAACTTTTCTGCAGTGCAGAACAATATAATATAATATTTTCAGAGCTTGACTGCGGGAGCATTCGCCATTTTCATAGGGAAGGAGGTCCAGGTTGCGATGAGGGTCCATCCGCCCCTGTCCGGCTCCTTACACCGGATGTCGGGGCTCTTGTACGCATGCATGACCTGTAGGTCTCGATGCGCAGTCCCGTCACTGCTCCGAAAAGGAGCAGTGAAGCGGTTCACGGGGACAGCTGATATCGCATCAGCTGTCACCGCGCCTGAGTAATGATGAATTGCTCCGGTAGCCGCAGCGAGTCAGAATGTAATTATCTGGGTCCGTTTGGACCCCGATATTTAACAGCATGAATAGTCCCCTTAAGGATAGACTGCTTATACTTACAGTAAAATATATAGAAATCCAGATTCCAGATAAAAAAAACAACATATACAGTAACTAGCTGCAATTATTTCCCTCTACTTACCAAATATAGTGAACACACCAAATTGTGGATGAATTTGAGGTCTTGTGGCTGGGTTGGTCCGCAGTTGTGAAATTGATGTTAATGACTATCATATTAAACAAATCCAAAACTATACCATAGGTACTGTTACTGTTAATGAACCTTTTCTCATGGAAGACCTCATATGCAGGGCCGGCTCCAGCAGGAGCCGCGACCTGTGCGGCGAGGGTCTCAGACGGCCCAATTCACGCGCGCAGCAAAGCTGTGCACGCCCAAAAGGGCTGTGTGGTCTAATTAACATAGGTCACACCCCCTAAATGACACTTTTTGGGGGTGTGCCTGTATGGCACACTTCCCATTTAATGTCAGGCTGGGGGCAAGTCCAGCACTACGTCAGTAGCTGGGCTGCACCCAGCTCTCTCCCGGCACTGAATGGCTGCCGCATGCATGTGCGCGGCATCCATTCTTGTTCCCACGGTCGGGACACACATCCCGACCACTTGAAAAACGGGACTGTCCCGCTGAAATTGGGAATGGCTGGGAGGGGTACGCCCTCTATGGGGTGGCGCTCCTGTCCGACCGCACTGGCCGGACATGCCTGGAGCCGGCCCTGCTTATGTGTACTAAACCATAAACGCCCATTAGTAAAGACACACGGGGAGCCACCAAAGACTCCTCTCATTCACTGGAGATGAAATGGGGACCCTCACAGAAGTAATAATAACCCTCCCGTCTAGACCACTTCTGGAGTAACTAAATACCAGATTTGAACTTTAATTATTTGCATAACTGAGGAGCTGCCAGGATACAAGACGTATTTGAAAATAGTAACCCGATGTCCGTTCCCCAACTCTAAGACAAACACTGGATTCCCACGCAAGGCTTTTATAACCTTCTCCAAGTGAGACACTGGCTACAAGATCATAGTAACAACGATTCCTCAATAAAAATCACCCCCCATCCCATTTACTCTCTGTTCTGATGTCTGAAGATCACAAGGGGAGCACAACACAGTTATAGATACATCCTATCCAGTGCCGTCTCCAGGGGGAGCACAACACAGTTATAAATACATACTATCCAGGGCCGTCTCCAGGGGGAGCACAACACAGTTATAGATACATCCTATCCAGGGCCGGCTCCAGGTGGAGCACAACACAGTTATAGATACATACTATCCAGGGCCTGGCTCCAGGGGGAGCACAACACAGTTATAGATACATACTATCCAGGGCCGTCTCCAGGGGGAGCACAACACAGTTATAGATACATCCTATCCAGGGCCGGCTCCAGGGGGAGCACAACACAGTTATAGATACATACTATCCAGGGCCTGGCTCCAGGGGGAGCACAACACAGTTATAGATACATACTATCCAGGGCCGTCTCCAGGGGGAGCACAACACAGTTATATATACATACTATCCAGGGCCGTCTCCAGGGGGAGCACAACACAGTTATAGATACATCCTATCCAGGGCCGGCTCCAGGGGGAGCACAACACAGTTATAGATACATCCTATCCAGGGCCGGCTCCAGGGGGAGCACAACACTGTTATAGATACATACTATCCAGGGCCGGCTCCAGGGGAAGCACAACACAGTTATAGATCCATACTATCCAGGGCCGGCTCCAGGAGGAGCACAACACAGTTATAGATACATACTATCCAGGGCCTGCTCCAGGGGGAGCACAACACAGTTATAGATACATCCTATCCAGGGCCGGCTCCAGGGGGAGCACAACACAGTTATAGATACATCCTATCCAGGGCCGGCTCCAGCGGGAGCACAACACAGTTATAGATACATCCTATCCAAGGCCGGCTCCAGGGGGAGCACAACACAGTTATAGATACATACTATCCAGGGCCGGCTCCAGGGGGAGCACAACACAGTTATAAATACATACTATCCAGGGCCGGCTCCAGGGGGAGCACAACACAGTTATAGATACATCCTATCCAGGGCCTGCTCCAGGGGGAGCACAACACAGTTATAGATACATCCTATCCAGGGCCGGCTCCAGGAGGAGCACAACACAGTTATGGAAACATCGAATCCAGGGCCGGCTCCAGGGGAAGCACAACACAGTTATAGATACATACTATCCAGGGCCGGCTCCAGGGGGAGCACAACACAGTTATAAATACATATTATCCAGGGTCGGCTCCAGGGGGAGCACAACACAGTTATAGATACATACTATCCAGGGCCTGCTCCAGGGGGAGCACAACACAGTTATAGATACATACTATCCAGGGCCGGCTTTAGGGGGAGCACAACAGTTATAGATACATACTATCCAGGGCCTGCTCCGCGGTTGGAACAGCGGGGGCAGTGCCCAAAAAATGGGACTGTCCCGCTGAAATCGGGAATAGTTGGGAGGGGTGTGCCTTCTATGGGGTGGCGCCCATGTTCGACCGCTCTGGTGGAACGTGCCTGAAGCCGGCCCTGATACTATCCCATATTGCATAAAATACACAAGCAGTAGAGAGGACAGACCTACAGACCATGCTTATACAGTGTGGAAAGCGATGTTTAGCAACTGCAAATGTATCAAACACTTGGGGGTGATGCTCAATATAAATCTTCTTAGGTTCCCTGTGACCCCTAGCCGAGTATTGCTGTGGACAGATATAGCTGACTGATCTCTGAGCTTCCCCTGACATCTTAAATCCAGGCCATATGCAAAGGCCCAACATTGGGGGGACCCGAACCCCCCACCACTTTCCAAAATCATAGCTGGAATCCAAAAAGTTCTCATACAGTATGGAGACAATGTTGATTCGGCATTGAACGTACTGTATGACTGCAGAGCATAACCTGCCTTCACTCACCCTGAGAATGCTCTCAATGCCTACCCAGAGATATGGGAAGAAAGCAAAACAATATTGTGTACGCTACGTTACGTCATTGGTTTCCAGGTAAGTTTCAGTATAACTCAGCTAATAGATATTGGTGGCCCTGTTGTTCCACACTGAAGAGCTTATTCTGACCCCCTCGCTAGATGCATTCGATCGCACCCTGCGTATGCAAATCCAGCACACGCCCCCAGCAAGGCAGGCGATTGCATGGCAAGGCATTAGCACGCCCACTATGTCTTGGCATGCGATCACTTTGTGTATGCAGACGCCCACCAGCCATTCATAAGACGCCCACTTGCGCACGTCATCTCCTGGAAGTGCATGAAAACATAGCTACATCGAGCACAGTCGGATGCGTTCGCAGTGCTTGAGGTGGACTATACCCTGCTGCAAGCACTTCAGTGTGAAATGCAACCAAGTGACGTGTACTATGACGCTGCCTTTTAACTATGCACGCCTCTGAAACAGCATTGAAACACTCAGGCACGCCTGCGATCGCACTTCCACTCTCCCGTTTCTAGTTACCACCCACAAATGGCTTCTTCTGTCACTCACTCTGCTGGGCTGTGCAGTGAGCGATTGCTTCCTGAGCATTCGCATTGGTTTGCGCACTGCGATGCATACGCATGCGCAGATTGCAACTATCGGTCAGCTACGAGCGTTCGCATCCTAGTGAGCGGGTCTGAATCAGCTCCTCAGTTCTTTGAGTAATGTACAGTTCACCCAGAGCCTGGAGGAGGGCACAGGTGGTTCAAGAGGAGAAAGGAGGGTGTTTGCACCAGCTAAAATCTTGCCTCGGGCACCAAATTGGTCAGGGCCGGCCCCGTTGTGTTCTAGTCATGATTGTGAGTTTAAATGAATCTGCGGGGTCAGCACAAGTCTCTCTTTCTCAGTACAGATTAGCGGGTCACCAAAGGGGCGGAGTTTAAGTAAAGAGTGAGCTGTCGGGCTTGTGTTTGTTTGTGGAAGCGGGGTAAGGGAAAAGTCTGTATAGGAGTCTGGAGGAGTGCAGGTGAAGCTGGCAGGCCTGAAGAGACCACCTGGCATAAGATATAGCTAGAGGGCCATATTCAATTAGAGGCGAAAAGTCCGCGGACGGACTTTTCGCCGTCATTGCAGATTTTCCTGGGGATAAAATATCGGGCGCGTGCCCGCATATTCAATTAGGGATCGGCGAAACCGGGACCCGGCAAAAAGGTAAGTATCGAAAAGTCCTGTCACTTTTGGGTAAATCAGCCTGTCACCCCCCAAAAGATGGTCTGACATGGGGGATCACTATGAGTACCCCCGAATTGGCCTGCTAAATGTATTTGGGTTTTTTTTTTTTTAAACTAAATTTATTTTGAATTTTACAAAAATAAAGCACAACAATATGTGCATGGGCAAGAAAAATATTTGAAATATTACAAAGACAAAAATACAGAATAGTAAAGTATCAAAAAGACAAATATAGCAATAAACCAATCTGAAAACAGATGAAATATAGAAGAGTAGAGATTGCTATATATCATAGCACATATTCAAAATAGACTGTAAATAATAGTACAAAATACAAAAGAGAAAAAAAGAACAAGTAGGAAACAGAAAAACACACAAAAGAGAGAAGGGAAAAATTAGGAGAGAAGAAAAGGAAGAAAAAGAGGAAGAATAAGATGGGGGACAGGTGATAAGTAGGAAGGAGGCCGAATCCGGGTCTACATTGTATATTGGGAAAACTTGAATAAAAGTCGCCATAGTAAAATGGAGAGAAAATAAACAAATAACTAATATGAGTTAATTGTGAACGTTAGAGTAGGAGGTTCGAAAAGCCTGAGGGCAGGGTCCCGTGTGCCGTGGTGATGTTATATAGGAACCAGTCACCCCAAACCATGATGAACCTAGGAGAGGTATTGTGGAGATAAGCTGATATTTTCTCCATAGCCGCCACGTGCCAAATTTTATTTATAAGTTGTTGGCGAGGAGGAGGGTCAATATCTCTCCAGTGTCTTGAAATTAGACATGGAGCTGCACTTAAAATATGTGAAGAGAGCTTATCAGCATGTTTGTTAAAGCCCTCCAGTGGACAGCCAAGGAGAAAAGACCAGGGAGACTTAAGGGGGGTATCCACTAGACGATGAAGATGAACGATTGAACGATAACGATAAATCGTTTGATAATCGTTTGAACATTTGGTCTTTTAGACATCTTTAATGGTGCATACAGACTGGGCGATTAAAGTGGACGACTGAACGATAACGATATCGTTCAGTCGTCCACTTTATCGTCCATTTTTTACACCAAAACGATGAACGATAACGACAACATGCGTTCCCGCGGGTCGTTCGTCATTATCGTTCATCGGGTTAACATGCAGGCCAACCTGACGACGTTGTCAGGTTGCTGCATGTTGGGGAATGGGGGAGAGAGCCCGGCGCTGAACGATATCGTTAATGATATCGTTCAGCGTCTGTGCTCAATGTCATGAACGACATTGAGCACAGCCTGCCGGGGACACACTAGACGATATCGCTCAGGGAGCATATCGTCTAGTGTGTGCGCACCTTTAGACATCTATCATCGTTCAAACATGCTGGTCAACCTGACGATATCATCAGCATGTTTGCAGATGATTGATTGTGCCTGCACTGAACGACATATCGTTCAGTGTGGGCACCCTGCAGTGTAGTAAACGACTGAACGATAACAATATAATTATCGTTCAGTCTTTTCACTGTCGCGTAGTGGATACCCTCCTTAAAGATTTTCTGTCCAACCATCCAACTAGTTGATTGGTTGGAATGAAAATCTGGTAACGTATGGGAGTAAATGACAATCAGCAATTTGCTCCCAAACGCCGGAAAAAGGACAAAAACTGTTGTTTTAACAAATTATTTAGATCAAACATTTAACAAACTTTTCTGCAAATTGTTGATCATCAGTTACTCCCATAAGTTACCAGATTTTCATTCCAACCAATCAACTAGTTGGATGGTTGGACAGAAAATCTTTACGTGTGTATGCAGCTTTAGTCAGTGCTATTTAAAAAATTTCCGAAAGGAGACGAGCAACCCCGTCCCAGACTTGGGCTATTTTAGGGCATGACCACCATATGTGTATGAAAGTACCTATCTTGCCACAACCTCTCCAACATTGATCAGAGGCTAAATGATACATTTTGTGCAAATGGGCAGGTACCAGGTACCATCTATAACACACCTTGTAGGCATTTTCCTTAATTAAAGAAGAAATAGAGGACTTAGGCCCTGATTCAGAGCCGGACGCTCTGACCAGAGCGCTCGCTCTGAATCAGGGCCCACCTCCATAATTATGGAGCGTCCTCCTGGACGCTCGTATAGCTGTGGGTCACCACTGCGAGCCGGAGCCTGCGGTTGAGTTTCTCAACCGCAAGGCCCGGAGTGATTTGGGCTCTATCAGAGCCAAAATCACTCCCACTGACATCACTAGTGATGTCAGTGGGGCCGGCTTCTGACGGTAGGCGTTCCCTTGGGAACGCCCCCGTCTGGGAGGCACGCCCCCAGCACGCCCACCAAAGGGGGCGTGCTGTCAATCAATCAACGACAGCACGCCCCCTTTGATCAGACACAACGAGCGCCATCACCCACTTGCGAGCGGACAGCAGCTCGCGAGTGGGTCTGAATCAGGCCCTTAGATACCCTCTCCCACACCACAGACCATGTGTCCTCGTCAGGCGGACTCCCTAAATCTTTTTCCCACTGAAGTTCATGATTTGGCGTATCTGGGAGTTTAACAAAGAGCAAGGTATTTGGGTTTTTAAACGGCCGCGACAGGTGCTGTAATGCGTCTTGAAAGAAGTGGTGAAGAATAGCATTTAGCTTCATTTTTTTTAAAAACTAACTAGTCCCATAAAATTTGGGGTACATGAAAATGGGTGCAAGCATATTTTTAAGTCCCTAAGATCCACATGCCGCAACCAAACGCACTCTAAAAAACGGTATGCAGTCGGGAAGCCGGCGGACCTAATCCCGACAGCCGGCTTCCCGACTGTTATATCCCGGCGAGGGTCTAAAGACGGGAAGGGGGGGTTAGCGTTAGGCACCCCCCCCAGGGGACTTAGGTTTAGGCGGCGGGGAAGGGGGGGGTTAGGTTTAGGCACTGAGGGGGAAGGATAGAGTTAGGCACCCCTAAGGGAGGGTTAGGGGGGTAGAAATAGGTTAGTATATACTTACCTTTGACGATCGGGATTTCCTCCTCTGCCGGGATGCCACTGTCGGGATTCCAACCGCCGGGCATGGGTCCGGCGGTAAATCATACTGATTCCCTAAAAAACACCTGGAGCATACGCTAGTTTTTTAGTTTGTCCCCAAACTTCTATTTTTTATCGCCCCCAAAACAAAACCACTTTTTTGGGTGTCCTATCGAACTTTAAAAAAAAAAATTCACACAGATTACTTTAAGGGGACATTCCAAGGGGTGCAGGGTACTTTGTCTGCACCCCAAAATCCCCCAATTCTGCACTTTTTTTCGCCACCTATTCAGTGGTGAAAACTTATCCCTGGCTTCTGACAAAGACTTTTCGCACCTGCGAACAGTCTTTGAAATTGAATATGGGGAAAAGTGAAAATGGTGAAAATTATCGCCGATAACGGACTTTTTGCTTCTAATTGTATACGGCCCAGAGTCTGGTATGCCTCCTTGACAGGGGACCGAACCCGGGTCTCGACGTAGAGAATGCCGGATCGTGACCACTAGACCATCAGGGTATGCAGTCGGGTAGATGGCGGACCTAATCCCGACAACCGGCTTCCCGACTGCTTAATCCCGGCGAGGGTTAAATGACAGGCATCTAAATCTAGACGCCTGTCATTTTACTGAAGCCGGGAGATCGGCGCCCGGCATCCCGATCGAAGGGACGCCGGGCGCGGATAGCCGTGGGGGGGTGGGTTAGGTTTAGGGCTCCCGGGGGGGATTTAGGGTTAGGCACCCCCCGGGAGGATTAGGTTTAGGCTAGGGGAAGGTGGGGTTAGCGTTAGGCACCCCCCCGGGTGACTTAGGTTTAGGCACTTAGAGGGGAGGATTATGGTTAGGCACTGGGGGTAAGGTTAGGGTTAGGCACCCCTAAGGGAGTACAAAAAAGAAAGAGTTTCACACCTTGGGCGCTGTACTACGCAGCTGCTGGGATAGGGTAGTGTACTAATTCACCTAATTAGTTTTCCATATACATAAACCATAAAATACAACCTTATAATCCAGCGCTTGTAGGAAATTCCAACATGTGTTCAAGTAGTCCAATTGTATAGTGTCAATCCATACACAGAGGGGAGGGAAAAGAATATAAAAGGGTACTGGTTACAACAGTCCTTGAATATAATAAATCACACCCTTGATGTAGATATAACAGTGGGTGAGAGAATAGTCCAAAATTCAAATAGTTTTCACAGTGTCCAGATTCCCAGATGCAGACACCTCACACGTGACTTGATTAGAAGCAGGTGCTCACATGTATGCTTACTTTATATAAGCTCTGTATAAGCACGTAGCAGTTTCTTTATTTTCACCTCTAATATGTCCAAATAGTGGAACTCCACATCCGAATATATAGAGCCAATAAAATCACTAAAACTATTGTGGATTATACAATAGTTTATTAAAATGAAGATACAAATAAAGTTAAACACATACCCTGTACATGTACTGAGGTGGAAGATGGAGCCCGGGTATATCACCTATCAGGACAGTGGTTCACAAAGGGTGTGCAAATGATGTATAGCTAATGAGACACTTTCAATGCATTTCGACACTCTGCGGTGTCTTTGTCAAGATTCGTGTCTCTATAATCAAACAAGGACAAGTTATTCAAACGACCACCATGTTGGATCCAGGATGTTGCGTCCGGCGGTAAATTATACCGATTCCACCATCAGGGACCTTGGTGTTGGTGATAGAATGATATATGTAGCATAGGAGAGTATGGCAGTAGATGAACCAGGCTGAATACTGCATTGCACTGTAGAGAAGATAAACAACACTCTCCCTACTTGATAACTGTAATCCAGAAATACTGGAGTGGCAGGCTTGGCAGGGTATTAACCAGGCTAGTACCGGGTTATCGCTGTAGTTCTGGCGCACTCAGATGGAAGCAGAAGCAGAATACAGACCGAACACCGGAATGGATGTTAGTAGTGGATAATCAGGAATGGAAACAGGAGGCAGGAATGGACTGGAATTACCTGTGTAGTCTGTGGATTGGTTAAACAGGTAAGGAGCAGAGGCCCTCATTCAGAGCCGTACGCTCTGAGCAGAGCGCACGCTCTGAATGAGGGCCACCCTCCATAACTATGGAACGTCCTCCTGGACGCTCGTATAGCTGTGGGTCACCACCCACAGCCTATACGAGCGTGCAGTTTGATGGCCGCGATGGTCGTGACCATCGCGACCATCGAAACTGCGAGCCGGAGCCTGCGGTTGAGGTTTTCAACCGCATGGCCCGGAGTGATTTTGGCTCTATCAGAGCCAAAATCACTCCCACTGACATCACTAGTGATGTCAGTGGGCCGGCGTCTGACGGTAGGCGTTCCCTTGGGAACACCCCCATCAGGGAGGCACGCCCCCGGCACGCCCACCAAAGGCGGCGTGCTGTCAATCAACATCGACAGCATGCCCCCTTTGATCAGACACAACGAGCGAAGGAAAGTCCTTCGCTCGTCGCGTCTGGCGCATGCGCACGACGGAGCTCCCGCCGTCGTGCGCATGCGCAGTGCACAACATCGACCCACTTGCGAGCGGACAGCCGCTTGCGAGTGGGTCTGAATCAGGCCCAGAATCAGCTGTTCAGGATGTGCTGGGATGCGGAAGCAGAACCAGCTATATAGGATGTGCTGGGGCAGAATCAGGAACAAGCTGTAACTGTTTGTGCTGCCAGGGAATGATAAGCACAGGCTTGTAGCAGAATCAGGAACCAGGTGCAGAGGAATGGCAGGCACAGGTCTGGAGAGGATGCAGGCGTCTGTACAGTACTTAGGGACAAACCAGTCAGGTCACAGATGAATGCAATACTAACACATAACTGGGAGTCCACAGGTTCATTGCACTGGCGTGGTTTCAGGATTCTTTGTAGCAGAGTGGAAGAGCAGGTGAAGCACATAGTTGGTGATTAGACTCACAGCAGGCAAACACTCAGCGGCCTATTCATCATTACCTAAAAATCGATGGAGGTGAGTAGGTTTAGAACTCGCATGGAGTTCTACCTAATTCAGGGATGTCTACCCTCCCGATTCGGCCGGGAGCCTCTCGATAAATGGGTGCATCTCCCGAGCCCCCCCGGAAAGGCAGGCAAAGCCTCCTGACTGCCGCCGATCTCCCCCGCCCCCGTCGTGAATATCTGTTAAACCCCCGCAGTGGGGGGACAAGTGACGGCATTGTGTTGCGGGGGCAGGGCAAAAATGATGTGATTGCATGCCCCCCGTCACACTCGCAAATGACATCTGCCCGCCCGGCCACGCCCCCTGCCCTGCCGATCTGGCTGCTCCCTCCCGGAAGGAGCAGCCAGATAGCCGGCAAGTGTGACCTAATTACCGGAGGAATTCATCATTCCTCCTCCCCATCAGTATCTATGTCAGTGTGTGCTGGGAGCTGTGTTATTCCCGCTCTTATATAACTGTACAGTCCCCTCTCCCCTATATAATAATACCACATCAGTGTGTGCTGGGAGCTGTATTATTCCCCCTCATATATCACTGTACAGCATGCTTGCCTACCCTCCCGATTTCTGCGGGAGCCTCCCGAATTAAGATGGGAGCTCCCGCTACCCCGCAATGTATATGCAATCCCCTGCTTTCCCCACTGCCCTGCAGGAAATCCTACCTGCGCATGCGCGATGGGGCCCAGGCTTGTATACAGGAAGACGCAGGGTTGCTGCTATTTCCAAGTTGGAGAAAGGACCTCTGTGACGTAGACACCACGTGACCGCTGCAGGAGGCTGGACCGCTCCTGCGTTACCATCCACTAGGGCATAGAGGGGGAATAAATATCTGTGGCGAGCGCAGCGAGCCACCGTGCCCGAAGTGTGGCGAGCGTAGCGAGCCCGCGAGGGTACACTTTTGGTCCCCCGTTAGCATCCCCGCCCCTCCTCCTTTCAGGCCGAGTCACGTGGGTGTGACGTCACAGGGCCATCAGCCCTGTATAGTCTAGACCTAACCGAAGACGCAGGGGCAGGGAGTCTGTCTGCTATGGAGCCCGGAGATGCCTCCCAGGTCTGCCCCCTGCACAGCTGACAGTCACATGGGCCACACACTGACTGCTGGGAGAGACTGATGCTCCCAGCATTCCCTGGCCAGCCCAGGCTTCCCAGCCATAACGGGGACAGACAGCTGGGGGAGGAGCCTATGCTGCACTGACTGAGGGGCTGTGTGACTGATCAGAGCTGTGTGACTGAGGGTCTTGTTGACTGAGGAGCTGTGTGACTGATCAGAGCTGTGTGACTGAGGGGCTGTGTGACTGATCAGAGCTGTGTGACTGATCAGAGCTGTGTGACTGAGGGGCTGTGTGACTGATCAGAGCTGTGTGACTGAGGGGCTGTGTGACTGATCAGAGCTGTGTGACTGATCGGAGCTCATTGTAGCTCCAGCAAGAACCATGAATGTTAGTGGTGCTGCAGGAGAGGACAGGTGAGGGGATGAGAGAGAGAGTGTGGGTGTGGAGGTCTATTACTGTGTGTGTCAGTGGGGGGACCATTAGTGTGAGTCTGTGTGGGGGGTCCTATTACTGTGTGTGTGTGTGGGGGGGGGTCCTACTACTGTGTGTGTGTGTGGGGGGGTCCTAATACTGTGTGTGTGTTGGGGGGGTCCTATTACTGTGTGTGTGTGTGGGGGGGTCCTATTACTGTGTGTGTGTGTGAGGGGGTCCTATTACTGTGTGTGTGTGTGGGGGGTCCTATTACTGTGTGTGTGTATGGGGGGGTCCTATTACTGTGTGTGTGTATGGGGGGGTCCTATTACTGTGTGTGTGTGTGTGGGGGGGGTCCTATTACTGTGTGTGTGTGTGGTGGGGTCCTATTACTGTGTGTGTGTGGGGGTCCTATTACTGTGTGTGTGTGTGGGGGGGTCCTATTACTGTGTGTGTGTGTGTGTGTGGGGGTCCTATTACTGTGTGTGTGTGTGGGGGGGTCCTATTACTGTGTGTGTGTGGGAGGGTCCTATTACTGTGTGTGTGTGTGGGGGGGTCCTATTACTGTGTGTGTGTGTGGGGGTCCTATTACTGTGTGTGTGGGGGTCCTATTACTGTGTGTGTGGGGGGGTCCTATTACTGTGTGTGGGGGGGGGTCCTATTACTGTGTGTGTGAGGGTCCTATTACTGTGTGTGTGTGTGTGGGGGGGTCCTATTACTGTGTGTGTGTGGGCGCGTTGTAATATATACAGCAATAGATGGATCTAGACATGCCTTTTGGGCAGTGCTGGCCACGCCCTCCAACACCGCGCGTGTCGTTTGCTACTTCCGTAAATGATCTCCCTCAAACTACTTTTCAAAAGTAGGCAAGTATGCTGTACGGGATTGGTATGAAATACCACCGGCCGCCTGGCAGGCGGTTCGATTCCCGTCAGCGGCAGCCCGACAGGAGCAGAGTGCGACGCAGCGGAAGCCCGACAGCGCTGGAAATCCCGATCGTAGAAAGGTAAGTATCCACTAACCTAACCCCCCTAACCCTCCTTAGGGGTACCTAACCCTAACTTCCCCCCAAGTGCCTAACCCTAATCCCCACTCTAAGTGCCTAACCCTAACCACCCCCTTCCCCTAGCCTAACCCTCCCGGGGGGGTGCCTAATCCTAAGTCCCCCCCGGGAGCCCTAAACCTAACCCTCCCCCCCCTGCGGCTGTCCGCTCGCGGCGCCCGGCATCACTACGATCGTGATGCCGGGCGCCTGTCTCGCGGCGTCGGGGAAATGCGGGCGTCTACATCTAGACGCCCGGCATTTCACCCTTGCCGGGATAAGACAGTCGGGAAGCCGGCTGCCGGTATTTAGGCAGTCGGCTTCCCGATTGCCTCCCATGCTATACAGTCCCCTCTCCTTACGGCATATCAGTGTGTGCTGGGAGCTGTGTTATTCCTCCTCATATATCACTGTACAATCCCCTCTCCTCTATATAATAATATTACAGAATATCAGTGTGTGCGGGGAACTGTGTTATTCCTCCTCATATATAACTGTACAGTCCCCTCTACCATATATAATAATAATACCACATATCAGTGTGTGCTGGGAGCTGTTATTCCCCCTCATATATCACTGTACAGTCCCTTCTTCTCTATATAATAATAATACCACATATCAGTGTGTGCTGGGAGCTGTGTTATTCCTCCTCATATATCACTGTACAGTCCCCTCTCCTCTATATAATAATATTCCGGCATATCAGTGTGTGCTGGGAGCTGTGTTATTCCCCCTCATATATAACTGTACAGTCCCCTCTCCCCTATATAATAATAATACCACATATCAGTGTGTGCTGGGAGCTGTTATTCCCCCTCATATATAACTGTACAGTCCCCTCTCCCCTATATAATAATACCACATATCAGTGTGTGCTGGGAGCTGTGTTATTCCCCCTCATATATCACTGTACAGTCCCCTCTCTATATAATAATATTACGGCATATCAGTGTGTGCTGGGAGCTGTATTATTCCTCCTTATATATCACTGTACAGTCCCCTCTCCTTACGGCATATCAGTGTGCGCTGGGAGCTGTGTTGTTCCCCCTCATATATCACTGTACAATCCCCTCTCCTCTATATAATAATATTACGGAATATCAGTATGTGCTGGGAGCTGTGTTATTCCCCCTCATATATAACTGTACAGTCCCCTCTCCCCCATATAATAATACCACATATCAGTGTGTGCTGGGAGCTGTGTTATTCCCCCTCATATATCACTGTACAGTCCCCTCTTCTCTATATAATAATAATACCACATATCACTGTGTGCTGGGAGCTGTGTTATTCCCCCTCATATATCACTGTACAGTCCCCTCTCCTTTATATAATAATATTACGGCATATCAGTGTGTGCTGGGAGCTGTGTTATTCCCCCTCATATATAACTGTACAGTCCCCTCTCCCCTATATAATAATAATACCACATATCAGTGTGTGCTGGGAGCTGTGTTATTCCCCCTCATATATAACTGTACAGTCCCCTCTCCCCTATATAATAATACCACATATCAGTGTGCGCTGGGAGCTGTGTTATTCCCCCTCATATATCACTGTACAGTCCCCTCTCTTTACGGCTCATCAGTGTGTGCTGGGAGCTGTGTTATTCCCCCTCATATATCACTGTACAATCCCCTCTCCTCTATATAATAATATTACGGCATATCAGTGTGTGCTGGGAGCTGTGTTATTTCCCCTCATATATAACTGTACAGTCCCCTCTCCCCTATATAATAATAATACCACATATCAGTGTGTGCTGGGAGCTGTGTTATTCCCCCTCATATATAACTGTACAGTCCCCTCTCCCCTATATAATAATACCACATATCAGTGTGTGCTGGGAGCTGTGTTATTTCCCCTCATATATCACTGTACAGTCCCCTCTTCTCAATATAATAATACCACATATCACTGTGTGCTGGGAGCTGTGTTATTCCCCCTCATATATCACTATACAGTCCCCTCTCCCCCTATATAATAATAATACCACATATCAGTGTGTGCTGGGAGCTGTGTTATTCCCCCTCATATATCACTGTACAATCCCCTCTCTATATAATAATATTACGGAATATCAGTGTGTGCTGGGATCTGTGTTATTCCCCCTCATATATAACTGTACAGTCCCCTCTCCCCTATATAATACAGGTTGAGTCTCCCATATCCAAAATGCTTGGGACCAGGGGTATTTTGGATAACGGAATATTCCGTATTTTGGAATATTTGCATATCATAATGAAATATCTTGGGAATGGGACCCCAATATACACACATAATGCATTTATATGTTATATACACCTTATACACAGCCTGCAGGTCATTTTATACAATATTTTCAATAATTGTGTGGCTCAAGCTAAGTTTGTGTACATACATGAAATTTATTTATGTTTCATATACACCTTATACACACAGCCTGAAGGTAATTTAATACAATATGTTTAATAATTTGTGCCTTAGACAAAGTTTGTGTACATTGAACCATCAAAAATCAAAGGTTTTATTATCTCAGTCATGCCAAAATTATTCCGTATTTCGGAATATTTGGATATGGGAGACTCAACCTGTAATACCACATATCAGTGTGTGCTGGGAGCTGTGTTATTCCCCCTCATATATCACTGTACAGTCCCCCTCCCCTATACAATAATAATAATACCACATATCAGTGTGTGCTGAGAGCTGTGTTATTCCCCCTCATATATCACTGTAAGTCCCCTCTTCTCTATATAATAATAATACCACATATCAGTGTGTGCTGGGAGCTGTGTTATTCCCCCTCATATATCACTGTACAGTCCCCTCTCCTTACGGCATATCAGTGTGTGCTGGGAGCTGTGTTATTCCTCCTCATATATCACTGTACAGTCCCCTCTCCTCTATATAATAATATTACGGCATATTAGTGTGTGCTGGGAGCTGTGTTATTCCCCCTCATATATCACTGTACAGTCCCCTCTCTATATAATAATATTATGGAATATCAGTGTGCACTGGGAGCTGTGTTATTCCCCCTCATATATAACTGTACAGTCCCCTCTCCCCTATATAATAATACCACATATCAGTGTGTGCCTGGAGCTGTGTTATTCCCACTCATATATCACTGTACAGTCCTCTCTCCTTACAGCATTATCAGTGTGTGCTGGGAGCCAGGGCCGCCATCAGGGGGGGACTGCCGGGACTGGAGTACCGGGCCCGGACAGAGAGGGGGCCCGCCCGCAATCCCAGTTCTCTCCCCTCCTCCTCACCCCCACCACCACCTGTCAATCCATTGCCGCTGCTAACGAGTGATTTTTTTTTTCTTCTGTGAGACGGAGATTCTTGTCTCCGTCTCACTGGGGTTCCGAACAGGCTGCCTGTCTGTGAAGGGAGCTACCGCGCATGCGCGGCAGCTCCTCGTTGCCACAGCGATGATATTGCAAGTATGTGGGAGCTAATGCTACGGAACATAGGGCCTGATTCAGAGCCGGACGCTCTGACCAGAGCGCTCGCTCTGAATCAGGGCCCTCCTCTATTAAAATGGAGCATCCTCCTGGACGCTCGTATAGCTGTGGGTGACCACCCACAGCATATACGAGCGTCCAAAAAGATGGTCGCGATGGTCTTGACCATCGCGACCATCGGACTTGCGAGGGAAACCCTGTGGTCGGGTTTCCCAGCTACAAGTCCTGGAGTGATTTTGGCTCTATCAGAGCCAAAATCACTCCCACTGACATCACTAGTGATGTCAGTGGGGCCGGCTTCAGACAGTAGGCGTTCCCATGGGAACGCCTCCGTCTGGCAGGCACGCCCACCAAAGGGGGCGTGCTGTCAGTCACCATCGACAGCACGCCCCCTTTGGTGCGAGACCCGGAGCGACAGCTTGGCTGTCGCAGTCCGGGTCTCGCGCATGCGCACGACGGAGCTCCCTCCGTTGTGCGCATGTGCAGTGGGGAACATCGACCCACTTGCGAGCGTACTGCCGCTTGCGAGTGGGTCTGAATGACCCCCATAGCTCCTTCTCCTATTTGCTCGTTCGTTTGTTTTGCTCGGTGGTCACTGTACTCCTCCTCTAGATGCAGGTAGGGCTCCTTACACTTTACATTGTTCGATTGTGCTGTGTGTTTTCACATGTTGGGGGGAATCATCAGCAACAATAACTGGATAGCTTGTGTGTACAGTAGATGGATAGATATAGATCTATATATATATATATAGTACACGCACACTATAGTGTGTATATATATATATGCACACAGTATATGTCTATCTATATATATACATACACACACACACAGTGCATATCTATAAGCAATAACTTGGTAGTATGTATATATATATATATATATATTTATATATGTATATTTAGTGTGTGTATATATATATATATATATATATATATATATATTTATATATGTATATTTAGTGTGTGTAACTATATATATATATATATATATATATATATAGTATATATCTGACAATATCTGGGTAGAATATATATATATATATATATATATGTATATGTATATATATATATATATATATATATATATCTATTTACTGCAGATGCACAATATATATACATACAGTATATCTCCAGGTAATACCATCTCTCCACCTGGTGCCCTCCTGGATATACGAATATCAATACATTATTGGAGATATGGCGACACTCACAGGTACAGTACTATCATGTAAGACTTCAAACGACAAACAGTGTCTGTGTCCACCATTTCAGTCTATCCAGATGTTTATTCTTGTTAAAAGTCCAGATGGACTGAAACCTTGGGCACAGACACTGTTTGTCATTTGAAGTCTCGCACGAAAGTATACCCATGAGTGACGCCATATGTCCAATACTGTATACATATAAATATGCATACACACACATATATATATACACACGTACTGCCAAGTAATTGCTTATATATACGCATATATAAAAATTTATGTATATATATATATATATATATATATATATCAAACCCCCTCTTGCAAATCCTGCATTTGCCCATGCAATCCCACTGCCCGCCCACTTCACCACCTGCCCACATCCTCTCACTTGTCACCACGCCACTGAAAGGGAGGAGCGTGTCGCATGACCAAGAACAAGGTAAGTGTGGGGGTTGCCTGGGGCTGGAGAGACAGAAGGTGGGCCGGCTGAAAAAACAGCAAAAGGGGGCCAGGCTGGAAAGACACAGAAGGGAGGTTGGCTGGGGAGACAGAAGGGGGACTCACTGGAACTGGAAAAACACTGCATGGAAGGAGTTGCAGAAACATGTGGGGGGCCCTGCCTATTTTTGTCAGTCCGGGGCCCCACAATTTCTGGTGGCAGCCCTGCTGGAGCTGTGTTATTCCCACTCATATATCACTGTACAGTCCTCTCTCCTTACGGCATTATCAGTGTGTGATGGGATCTGTGTTATTCCCACTCATATATCACTGTACAGTCCCCTCCCCTATACAATAATAATACCACATCTCCATACATACACCCCTGCAGCAGGGGGAAGGGGTCCGGTGAAGCGTTTTGCGCTGAATCGTGTCATCGTGACCCTGTCCCCTGCTTCACAATGCCATTAATTTTGGCATTGTGAAGAGGGGTCCCCAATGCTACATCAACACTGCACCATGCCCCCTTCTGTCACACCACGCCTCCCGTAACAGAAGCTTAGTATGCTGTAGAGTCCCCTATCCTCTATATAATAATAATACCACATATCAGTGTGGGGTTGAGTATGAAATACCGGCAGTCAGGATGCCAGCTGTCAAAACACCGATATCGGCATCCTGATGCTCAGTATCCTGACCGGGGCTCTGTGAGTATGCTAACCTTCCCCTTCTGCCCCTAACCCTCTTTTCCTGCATCCTACACCACCCCCCATCTTAACCCTTCCCATTAGTGCCTAACCCCCCATGTTCATGCTTAACCCTAACCCCCCCCTTCCCGTGGTCCCTAAAGATAACCCTCCCCCCACCATACTTACGTTCGGGATGCAGGCTGTCAGGATCCCGGCGTCGACATCTGAACTGGCATCGGGATTCCGGCGCTGGTATTCTGTCCCACGTCGGCATCCCGGCTATAGGCGTAATAACTACATGCCATCAGTTGTGTTATCCCCCCCTCATATATCACTGTACGGCCCCCTCCCCTCTATATAATAATAATGCCGCATATCAGTGTGTGCCGGGAGCTGTGTTATTCCGCCTCATATATCACTGTACAGTCCCCTCTCTTCTGACTTCTATATAATAATAATAATACCACATATCAGTATGCCAGAAGTTGATAATTAAATGAATACAGCCTCCCTTTACCATCCTTGCCAGTATCACCTCAGGTAGAGGGGACACGAGGCATTTGGCAGGAGGGACACATGTTCCACATTAGAGCGAAACCACCATATAGGTATTGTAAAGCTTACCTATATGGTGATTTAAAGCTATAGCTATAAGGTACTGTAAAGCTTACCTATATGGTGTTTCTGTCTAACGTGGAACATTTCTGCCTTCCAGCCCCCTCTATCCCTCCTGCCACATGCCCCCGGTGACCCCTCTTGCTCCCTGTGTCCCCTCCAGCCACAAGCCCTCTATGCCTTCTGTCCTGGGTCTATTCAGCTTCCAACCCCTGTGCCAGCCCCCTCCAATTCACCTTCTTCTTCTTTGACAACCGTCTGCTCTTCTTTCTTACAGAATGAAGGTAAATCCTGCTGCTCTTCGCGGACATTTTACCATCTTTACATAGAGCTTCTGCACATGTGCAAAAACTTTCTCCACAGGCAGAACGGTGGACGCTGCCCAATCGGAGAAGAGTTCAGTTCGCGGCAGCCGGCCCCGTAGCAGTGTGAGTGAGCCGGCCCAGCTGGTACTCACCCCGCTGCATTCCACTTGTTTTACAATAGTAAATGCGGAGCCGCAAAAATATGCGTTTGGGGCGGGCCGTAAGTTTTATACGCCTGCAGTACACCATCTAGAAAGATTCTGGTTAGTGCTGTCTTACTGCGATATTTATAAAAGTACCAGCGTAACATTTTCACCCTATATTTAGTGCTGTATCCACTGAAAAAGTGCTGTGGAATGTCCCTTGGCTGCGGGTCAGCATTACACATGTTTAAGCTGCGCTGACCCCAGGCCAGTAACTGGACAGGAGAGAGAGGAATTGGGGCTGGAACAGAGACAGGGCTGCGGTGACCCCAGGCCAGTAACTGGACAGGAGAGAGAGGAATCGGGGCTGGACCAGAGACAGGGCTGCAGTGACCCCGGGCCAGTAACTGGACAGGAGAGCGAGGAATCGGGGCTGGAACAGAGACAGGGCTGCGGTGACCCCGGGCCAGTAACTGGACAGGAGAGAGAGGAATCGGGGCTGGAACAGAGACAGGGCTGCGGTGACCCCGGGCCAGTAACTGGACAGGAGAGAGAGGAATCGGGGCTGGAACAGAGACAGGGCTGCGGTGACCCCGGGCCAGTAACTGGACAGGAGAGAGAGGAATCGGGGCTGGAACAGAGACAGGGCTGCGGTGACCCCGGGCCAGTAACTGGACAGGAGAGCGAGGAATCGGGGCTGGAACAGAGACAGGGCTGCGGTGACCCCGGGCCAGTAACTGGACAGGAGAGCGAGGAATCGGGGCTGGAACAGAGACAGGGCTGCGGTGACCCCGGGCCAGTAACTGGACAGGAGAGAGAGGAATCGGGGCTGGAACAGAGACAGGGCTGCGGTGACCCCGGGCCAGTAACTGGACAGGAGAGAGAGGAATCGGGGCTGGAACAGAGACAGGGCTGCGGTGACCCCGGGCCAGTAACTGGACAGGAGAGAGAGGAATCGGGGCTGGAACAGAGAGAGGGCTGCGGTGACCCCGGGCCAGTAACTGGACAGGAGAGAGAGGAATCGGGGCTGGAACAGAGACAGGGCTGCGGTGACCCCGGGCCAGTAACTGGACAGGAGAGCGAGGAATCGGGGCTGGAACAGAGACAGGGCTGCGGTGACCCCGGGCCAGTAACTGGACAGGAGAGAGAGGAATCGGGGCTGGAACAGAGACAGGGCTGCGGTGACCCCGGGCCAGTAACTGGACAGGAGAGAGAGGAATCGGGGCTGGAACAGAGACAGGGCTGCGGTGACCCCGGGCCAGTAACTGGACAGGAGAGCGAGGAATCGGGGCTGGAACAGAGACAGGGCTGCGGTGACCCCGGGCCAGTAACTGGACAGGAGAGAGAGGAATCGGGGCTGGAACAGAGACAGGGCTGCGGTGACCCCGGGCCAGTAACTGGACAGGAGAGAGAGGAATCGGGGCTGGAACAGAGACAGGGCTGCAGTGACCCCGGGCCAGTAACTGGACAGGAGAGAGAGGAATCGGGGCTGGAACAGAGACAGGGCTGCGGTGACCCCGGGCCAGTAACTGGACAGGAGAGAGAGGAATCGGGGCTGGAACAGAGACAGGGCTGCGGTGACCCCGGGCCAGTAACTGGACAGGAGAGCGAGGAATCGGGGCTGGAACAGAGACAGGGCTGCGGTGACCCCGGGCCAGTAACTGGACAGGAGAGCGAGGAATCGGGGCTGGAACAGAGACAGGGCTGCGGTGACCCCGGGCCAGTAACTGGACAGGAGAGCGAGGAATCGGGGCTGGAACAGAGACAGGGCTGCGGTGACCCCGGGCCAGTAACTGGACAGGAGAGAGAGGAATCGGGGCTGGAACAGAGACAGGGCTGCGGTGACCCCGGGCCAGTAACTGGACAGGAGAGAGAGGAATCGGGGCTGGAACAGAGAGAGGGCTGCGGTGACCCCGGGCCAGTAACTGGACAGGAGAGAGAGGAATCGGGGCTGGAACAGAGACAGGGCTGCGGTGACCCCGGGCCAGTAACTGGACAGGAGAGCGAGGAATCGGGGCTGGAACAGAGACAGGGCTGCGGTGACCCCGGGCCAGTAACTGGACAGGAGAGAGAGGAATCGGGGCTGGAACAGAGACAGGGCTGCGGTGACCCCGGGCCAGTAACTGGACAGGAGAGAGAGGAATCGGGGCTGGAACAGAGACAGGGCTGCGGTGACCCCGGGCCAGTAACTGGACAGGAGAGAGAGGAATCGGGGCTGGAACAGAGACAGGGCTGCGGTGACCCCGGGCCAGTAACTGGACAGGAGAGAGAGGAATCGGGGCTGGAACAGAGAGAGGGCTGCGGTGACCCCGGGCCAGTAACTGGACAGGAGAGAGAGGAATCGGGGCTGGAACAGAGACAGGGCTGCGGTGACCCCGGGCCAGTAACTGGACAGGAGAGCGAGGAATCGGGGCTGGAACAGAGACAGGGCTGCAGTGACCCCGGGCCAGTAACTGGACAGGAGAGAGAGGAATCGGGGCTGGAACAGAGACAGGGCTGCAGTGTGTGTTTCTGTTCTGTGCTGTATTCCAGCGGCTTCTAATAAAAGCATCTATCTGAATATGAGATTGAGTTATTACAATAGCAATAAAAGCTTATCACATGCGTCCGGACAAATACTTGGTTCAGAGGTTTCTTCTGTAGTTTTAGTATTTTTGGGCGGCATTTATAAGACAGGCTCAGCCTTTATACATTATGGTTATGAGTGATTGTTTGGCAGCTCAGCAATGTATTGGCGTTATTACACGTTTGTGGATTTTTGCCAAGACCGTCATAGTGATGGGCACACGCATAATATATAATATAAGCATCGTTCATATATTCTCGCTATTCTGTCTTTATATTGTAAAATGGTGCTTTAACCACAGTTTATAGCGAAAGTAAAAGTTTGTCTAAGAGGCCATTTGTGCTTCAACGCAACAAAAATATGTATAAAAAACCCAAAAACCTGCTTTATGACCCCCTCCCGGAGGTCGCTGTCCGCCTCGGTCATCGCCTGAACTTACTGTACTGCACAGCATGAGGATATCGTCAGGTTGTGCAGGTCCAGGAATGAGGGAGTGTGCCGGCACTGAACGACATATCATTCAGTGTGGGCACATTGGGCCTCATTCAGACCCGCTCGCAAGCGGGTCGATGGTGGGGCACTGCACATGCGCTACTCGTGCCGCGCGCGCAAGCCCAGTAGCGAGTGAGAAATTCACTCGCTCCGGGGCTCGCTACAAACGGGGCGGCTGTCGATGTTGACCGACAGCTCACCCCATTTTGTAGGCGGGGAGGGGGGGTGGCAGGTCAAATGGAGGCGTTCCCGAAGGAACGCCTGCTGTTTGTGGGCGGCCCTACTGACATCACTGGTGATGTCAGTAGTGAGCTTCCTGCTCTATTTGAGCAGGAAGCTCACTGGGACTTGCGACAGACGAGACCCTACCACAAGGGTCTTGTCGCAAGCCCGATAATCGCGACCATCACCTGGCCGCTCGCAAAAGCTGTGGGTGGTCACCCACAGCTTAGCGAGCGGCCAGGAGGCCAGGTTAAAAAAAAAAAAAGCGGCCGTCCTGATTCAGAGCGAACGCTCGCTTTTTGCGAGTGCCTCTGAAGCAGGCCCATTATCCAATGCACAATTTAAGGAACGATTGAACGATACCGATGTCGTTATCGTTCAACCGTTCGATAGTCGTGTAGTGGATATGCAGCGTTCCTCTATTGCCAAATCTGAATCATGCCCTTTGCCAAAAGAATGCCCTATTACAGCCCAGTTATGCCCCTTCAGTCGCAAGCGGAACTATGAATGAAATGCTTATGACTCGGCTGCGGATGTACTTGCGCACGATTGCATCGGGAACATACGCAAGATACACTGCGCGAATAGGGCGCATTGCCCCAATCTGCACAAGCCCTTAAATGTTTATTTATCTCGTGTAATAATGATCCTCGAGGTGAACTCTGCAGGACAAAGCTCGGTGCTTCTTACAGACACTATCCCGGATCAACAAATTGTCCTGCCAATTCCTTTCCTTTTGCCAACAGCCCATAAAAACAGCTTAGTTTTGGGATCGCTGGGGGACCTATAAAACTCCAGCTTGGAAGTCAGCTCAGCGAATGACTCTAGAAATAACTGCGTACTCCCCCATTACAGGTGCTGAACGGTGCACAGCAATCTAATATTCAGGACTCAAAATGCCAACAAGGGACCAAATAAACCCATCAGCAGGGATTTAACATTAAGTGCAGGATTCAGAGCCCTGAGCCTACGGTACGTGGTGTTCGTCTATGCGGTCTCTGGAGCGACGGTTTTGAGAACTGCCGGGACTCGCCTGGGCTGATGAAGCGTCAGTCAGGAATTGGCTGTACTACAGTGTAGGCAGACACCAGGCCAATAGGTGTAATATTAAAATATGGTGGGATTACTGTTTAACATTATAATAATGTAGTGTTCACTATATGGTGATTCGTTCTTTACCCCACTCCCCAGAATTAGTAATTAGGGGTTCTCCCCTGTCTATCCTGTCATTATCATATACTGTAGCCAGCTCCCCGTGGCCACCTAAAGATATTACTGGAAGAAAGACCTACTGTACCAACTTGAAAATGTTTCTAACACTTGGGGCGGGATATATCTAGGCCTATGTTGTAGTCAAAGCTGCGAAAATGTAGTTTTCGGTGGTTTGGCCGCTTACCGCATTGCACTAGGGCTTCGGAATGCGATACATTCTGCAGCTTAGATGTACAGTAGTGGGCATCTTTAGATGGAGTTACCCATTACAATCCTATAGGCATTGTGGCAGTACCACCAGAGGTGGTGCTGGTGAGCAGCAGATTCTGTGTGGGGCAGGACAGATCCGCCCACACAGAGTAGAAAAGCATTGTGGGAAGATGCCTAATTGCTGCCTTGTGGAGTGAGCTCAGGTGTGGGCTGATGAGAAGGCAGACCAGTCAGGCTGCTGTTGGAGACAGTCTATGTGGGACTGTGGCAGGCAGAGAGCCCAGTGAAGCTGAGGAAGCCATTGGGGGCCAGAAGGCCTGGGTCTGTACCTGCAGGAGGCAGGGTGGACCCCAAGACTCTCAGACTGTGTGACATTGAAGCAGCTGGGCTGCAGGCTGAGGAAGCCAGGGCCTACTGTATACCTGGAGGATACAGGGAAGGCATAGAGACTGACTGTGTTTGTATAGCTGTTGCAGCCAAGCCAGGCTGGAGCCTGCAATAGACCTGCCGAGAAGCAGGCTGAGACTTTATTGGCAGATTAGCTGCACCCTTATAGAGAGGGTTCAAGAAGTGAGTTAGACGCCCTAAATAGGGGCTAGGTTGTTTATTATTTTCTGTTTGTTTCCTGACTTTCCATGCTGGAAAGTAAAGCATCATTTATATACTTGAAAGCTGTGTGTGGACCCTCATTAAGCACCTAAACACTGCACCAATCCACCCTCTGCCGAGCTAATTACCCCCAAGATATCACAGCATCTATTCACATTGTGTCCTGGGAGGAAACCAATAGGGGATGAAGAGCATGAGACATATACAATTTCCATGTTTATGATAGGACAGACCTCTGATCACAGCTCCGGCTCCTAGAGAGCGATACATTGAGGATACTTGTCCTTCTGATCCTTTATCTACTGGCTGTAATTACTATGCCACTTACTGAAGCCTCACATTCATTTCTCCCAATGCAGAGGGTAAATGAAAGCTTCAGTACAGGTGGGTTCAGTGCATACTTACCGACTTTTAAGTTGTCTTTTCCAGGGGCAGCCGGAGAGGACCAAGGGCCTCATTCAGAGGCGGTCGTAGGATGCAAGCAGTCGTTCAGAAATAGGGCGGCCGCTTGCATCCTGAACGGCCGCCTCCATGTCGGTCGTTAGGCTGTGGGTTAACACCCACAGCTCTAATGACCGCTAAGGTTAATGGTCGCGATGGTCAAGACCATCGCGACCATCAGGGCTTACGATGAGACACTAAGGTAGGGTCTCGTCAACCTTAAGCCCCAGAGAGCTTCCTGCTCTGTTTGAGCAGGAAGCTCCCCACTGACATCACTGATGATGTCAGTGGGGCCGCACCCAAACGGCAAGCGTTCCGACAGGAACGCCTCCGTTTGGCCGGGCATGCCCCCGGCCCGCCCAGCAAACGGGGCGAGCTGTCACTCAACATCGACAGCTCGCCCCGTCGTTAGCCGGGTCTTGCGCATGCGCACGACGGAGCCGGCTCCGTTGTGCGCATGCGCACTGGAGCAACATCGACCCGGTTGCGAGCTCGTAGAGCTAGCGACCGGGTCTGAATAAGCTCCCAGGTGCTCTCAGCTTCAGGGGGCGGGGCCAGGCTACAGCCATCATTATGCGATTCGCGTCATTAGGCACCATCCCCTCACTATGGACCCGCAAATTTCTTGGAAAATCTCCCCATCGTGCGCTAGGGATGGGACATCGAAAGAAAACATTGGAAGTACCAATGTTTTTAACATTGAATAGAAAACATTATTTAGATATAAACATTGGCTGTCTGGGGTGTTTAAGGGGCTACACCTCAAAAGCTGTTGAGGGTAGCAAGCTGAAATTTGGCATGGGCAGGTAGAACTGTTGCTCGGTGCTGCATGCCAACTTCAGGGCATAATGATGATTTGGGAGTAATCTAAAACTCCAACTGTCACTTTTTTCTGGCACTCTCAGTTAGGACCACTTTTCTGCGGTAGTCTATGGGGGATTTTTGGGAAGGCATAACTCAGGATAGGGGACGAATTTAGACTTGGGGTTTATTTTATTAGGTAGCTATTGTGCCAGGGTAGGTGCCTTTGGGGTTCAGGTAAATTAGAAAGTTACAGTTTTTAAACTATTACCTCAAGAATGCGCCATTGAATAGATAGGAAATTTCAACTTGTTGTGCAGCCGCAGTAGGAGCCTCTACCACTCAATGTGGCTTCACTTGGGTACACAAAGATGGCCGTCGTTTGTGGGCTTTAGCGGTGGTGGGCCCGGGGTAAAGAAGCGGCCATTAGCTGCAGCGGGACCTGGGGGAAAGGCGCGGGGGGGTAGTGGGCATTCGCTGAGGCCAGAAACCGGGGACGATAGTGGGCCTTAGTTAGGACCCGGGGGAGATAGCAGCACACAGAATGCAGGCTCGGATCTGGAAGATCCGTGATATCTGCTTCTGTGTTTAAAAAAAATATATATTGTGGCCCCGCCCCCAAAAAACAACCAGCACCGGGCTTTGGAGACCCAGTACTGGGACAAATTATGTAGGGGTCCCCCGTATTAAGCACAACCAGCACCAGGCTTTTCAGAACCAGTCCCGGTTGCCAAAATATGGGGGACAAATGACGTAGGGGTCCACCATATTCAGCGCAACCAGCACTGGACTCTGAGCCAGCCCTGGTTCTGGAAATACAGGGGGAAAATATGTGTAGGGTCCCCCTGTATTTACCAGAACCAGCACTGGACTCTTTCTAGTGGGGGGGTGATGCGACAGCCAGGTGAGCACTTTTACCGGGCCCCCAGCCAAATAATCACCCCTTTCTGCTAGTCAGCCAAGGCTGGGGATCCCTGTGGAGCTGGGGACCACCCACAATACAGGGTTCCCCCACTTCTGGGCACCCCAGGCCCAGGCTGATAGCCCAGGGCTATCCCCGGCACCCCAGGAGCGGTGGGTGCTGGATTGATTCTGTAAAGTGTGGTGCAAGTAAAGAGTTAAAATATTGGCTTTTGCTGTGGAACTACAGTTCCCAGCAAGCCTCCCCCACATGCTGGTACTTGGAGAACCACAAGTATCAGCATGCAGGGCATTACGGGCCTATTGGTACCTGTAGTTCCACAGCAAAAGCAATATTAAAAAACCATAGAACACACACCGTAGAAAAGTAAAATTTTATTAAAACATACATGCACACACACATGTGCTCACACATGCACACACTATCTCACATACACACCTAGTATCCCTGAAGCCAATCTGTCTTCTTCTCCAAGTACAGGTAGATAATTCTATGGATTACCTGTAATAAAAATTCCATTCTCAACTCCTCCTATGCATGGATTTGTCCTCTTCAGGCAATCCAGGGTCTTGGCAAAAAAAAACAAACACAATTACGCGGACCCTCGAACATTAGTAGTGCCCTCTGAGGACACTACTACCCGAATGTCAGCTTTGTCCGGGATTTCAGTTAAGAAATCCCGGTGCGGAGCACTCATTGGCTGAGAGAGGCGAGCCTTCCGCCTCTCAGCCAATGAGTTGTTCTCACCATTGACGTCAATGGTGAGAACCGAGCGTGCCCCTTTTCAAAAATGGCGCCTCAACGCCATTTTTGAAATTCAAAGATGGCCACGCTAGCCAATCATGGCATCTTCACCCCGTCCCCTCGGCTGGCTTATATACAGTCAGCGTGAGGCGCCGTACACTCACAGTCCGTCGGCCGGGAGGAAGCAGAGTAGAGCTGCCAAAGACAGAAAATGCCCAGGAAGCCCTGGATAGGCGGCAGCCGTGCAAAAGAGCTTAAAGGCCGCCGCCCTCCAGGTGAAGATGCCGTAGAAGTCCTGGGGGAAGCAGCAGCCATGTAAAAGAGCTTAATGGCTGCCGCCCCCCAGGTGAAGGTGCGGCATAATAAAATCTAAAAAAAAAATGTGTAATTTTTTTTATTTTAATATTTCTTTTGCAGGGGTACTATAGGTACCAGCAGGCCCTTAATGCCCCGCCTGCTGGTACTTGTGGTTCTCAAAGTGCCAGTATGTGGGGATGCCTGCTGTACGACTGCAAAGGACAATATTTATATTTTCATATGCTCCACACAACACAATCAACCCAGCACCCACCGCCCAGGGGTGCTGGGGATAGCCTCGGGCTACCATCCTGGGCCTGGGGTGCCCTGGAGAGGTGGACCTCTTTATTGGGGGGGGGCCCCAGCTCCCCAGGGATTCCCG
Source organism: Taudactylus pleione (assembly GCA_031769625.1). NCBI lineage: Eukaryota > Metazoa > Chordata > Amphibia > Anura > Myobatrachidae > Taudactylus > Taudactylus pleione. The sequence goes on from JAUIMM010001210.1 coordinate 280,288, forward strand.
GCCTGGGCTGACTAGCAGTCAGGGCTGATGCTTCAGCTGGGAGGCCTGGTGAAAGGGCTCCCCTGGCTGTGGCATCACCCCCCCATCCCACCGCTAGAAAGGATCCGGTACTAGTTCTGGTAAATACAGGGAGACCCTACGCATTTTTTCCCCCTGTATTTTCAGAACCAGGTCCGGTTTAGAGCCCAGTGCTGGTTGCGCAGAATACGGTGGATCCCTACGTCATTTGTCCCCCGTAATTTGGCAACTAGGGCTGGTTCTGACTAGCCCGGTGCTAGTTGTGCTTAAGTACAGGGGACCCCTAAATCATTTTTCCCCTGTATTTAAACACAACCAGGACTGGCTGTTAAAAGCCTAATGCTGATTGTGCTTTGGGGGAGGAGGGCCCCTTTTTATTTTACACATTCAACTTTTAACATAGATGCGTAGATCTCACTGCTACGTTCGTCCATCTGTGACTTATTGATTTGATTTTCTCAGGTGCATACGCTCTACCAGTGAGCCCTCTGTCTCCCACTGATGCCCCCTTTGCACTGCACCACTGCCACTGCTCTGCACCACTACTGCTGCCGCTACCCTGCATGCCTACAGCCGTCTCGCACTCTGCACCCCCCAAAACCAACCTCCTGTGTGTTGTCCCATCTCCCACCTGCGTTAATGTACCATTTTGTTGCCCTTCTCCCCTGCAGGTGGCCCGGTTTGCTCATCCAAACCCTGATAGTTAATACATTTTAAAAAAGCTATGAAATTCCATAGACAAAAAAACCTTACGGTTTCACATGTCCCATTAAGGCTGCTTAGACATGATCTGACGCCTTAATGGACGTGTTCCTTGCATAATACAGATATGGTATACCATCACACCCTGTGGTTAACTGCAGATTCAGCACTCTCACAGAGGGCTCTATGTACTACAATCCGCATTAGTAATGCAGATTGTAGCGTGATATTATCGACTGAATTTGCATTGCAAATTCAGGCAATATCACAGGGATTTACTACAAATCCCTTGCAGGGACAGAGCTTGCGAGAAACCACTGTCCCTGCGAATCCCCTCCGCACTCTAGTCACGATATTTTCGGAAAAAAAATACTGTGACTAGTGCCCCGTATATGCGCCGACCGACTGTCGCTGCTAACCTCCCCCGGCGCTAATCCCCACACAGCATCTATCCACAGTACGGGAGGAAGCCCGGGGGCAGCTCAGCATCTCGGAGATGCTGGGCACACCCTTTAGTGATGTAAATGGGGGGGTGCTATCAGGACATGCCCCCTTTACAATCTGGCCACGCCCCCTTTTCCGGCGCGCGGAAGTCCTGCATCTTCAGTCACAAATGTTGGGAGGTATGTATATACCTAATCCCTAATCTATCTAACCAGATATACTTATACCAGGGCACATGGTGTCCAAAAATCTCTGACTGAAATAATGGGAAATTATGTTTTCTTTTATCAAGCTCATTTGTTCATGCAATATTTCACCTTTACTTTCCTGTTGGGGGTCTGACCTGTTTGTCATTTCCTATCGATGTGTGTGTTATTTTTTCTTGTGCAATGTTTTTTATGCATCTAAGTTGCACTCAGTGCCAGATTAAGGTCCATATGGGCCTGGAGCTGAAATGTATGAAGAGCATATTGTGTGCTGTCGCAGGGGGTGTGACTAGTGATGTTGAGGGCGTATATACGAGTATTATATATATATATAGATATATATATATATATATATATATACTAGGTTATTGGACCCAGCATATGCCGAACCCCAAACTCTGACTCATTGGCACTGGCAGTCTCTCAACACTACCATTCCTGACTCCCTGGCACTACCATTCCTGGCACTACCAGGGAGACAAGGGTATGACGTGCTAGTGAGTCTGGGATTATTGCTCCTAGAGTCTGGCAGAGCCGGGGAGCTCTAGAAGGCAGAAGAGGCATTGACTGGTGCACTGGTCATTATGTATGATGTGAGTGTCAGATAGGTATTAGTAGGTGACTAGCTCAGAGGATGGATAAAGGAGCTGGAGTTTATGGCATAGTGTAACTGGCAGTGCCAAGAATCTAGGGAACGTTGTGTGGAGAGAATGTGCCAGGTAGCCAGCCCATAATAAAATGTTACTTAGTGGCTGGCAGTGCCATGGAAATTGATGGTTAGGATTTGATATAGAACCAGGTGAGTAAAGGAAATTTATAAAAAAATCAACATCCACTCATAGAGGCCTAACGTCTATGTAATATTCTCTTTATCCATCAAGATTTTGTACTGTCCTCTCCCTCCCTATGTTTTATTTATTGCCAGTTATTTATATAGCGCAGACATATTCCGCAGCGCTTTACAGAGCATATTTGGCCATTCACATCAGTCCCTGCCCCAGTGGAGCTTACAATCTATATTCCCTATCACATGTACACATACACACTAGGGTTAATTTTTGTTGGGAGCCAATTAACCTACCAGTATATTTTTGGAGTGTGGGAGGAAACGAGGAAACCGGAGTACCCGGAGGAAACCCACGCAAGCACAGGGAGAACATACAAACTCCACACAGGTAGGGCCGTGGTGGGAATCAAACCCACGACCTCAGTGCTGTGAGGCAGTAATGCTAACCATTACACCATCTGTGCTGCCCATGTTTTGTGTATTGTGCTTTGCCCCCATAATGTATATTGTCCTCTGCCCCCCTCCCCCTGCTTTTTGTATTGTCCTCTAAAACACCCCCTATTATTTGTATTGTTCCCCGGGGGGCCTCTAGGAAACTTATCTTTGCATGCATCAGTCTGTGCTCCTCAGCCGCTCGAGGCTCTGCCGCTGCATGTGATCCTCTGCATGTGATCCGCTGCATGTGATCCGCTGCATGTGATCCGCTGCTTGTGATCCGCTGCATGTGATCCGCTGCTTGTGATCCAGGTGGAAGCTGCTGGGCAGAGCTACTTGAGGCACTGAATGTAGGAGGGGAAGGAGCAATCACCCCGACGGCCCGCCATACCAGCCGGATACAGTGTCACAATCGCCCGTTGTGCTGCAGGTACCCAAGTGGCCAGTATGTAAGGCGGAATGGCGTACTGGCCCGTACCACCTTACTTAAACCACCGATGTCCTCTGGGCCTAGTTTCAATATAGGGCTTGGAGCTGCAGCTCCACCCGCCCCATTGTTAATCCGGGCACGGTTGCATCCCGGTGATGTCCGTACAGAGTCGCAGTACTGATTCAGGCCCACGCACAAAGAAGTGTATTAGAAAGGTGTTTGGCGCTCCTGTGTGGTTACAGGGGGTTGGCTAAGCAGACGCAGATGTAGCGATGGGCGTTATTGGGGTGACACGGGCGGGTTGCTGAGAGTGTTTGTGTACAGAGACGCTGAATCGCTCACATCGGAGGCCATATTCAGACGGATGATCTGCACTTGGCATAGGGCTGGTGCATGTTTCAATGGTGCGACCGATGGCGGCGTCTAAAGCATGAGTGCAGCATCTGTACACACTGACAGCGGGCGTCTCAGTCCTTGCACAGTCAGACGCATGGATGTACACCAGGGAAGGGCTTTGTAGCGGCAGTAGAATAAAGTCATACACACAACTGCAGCTAAAGATGCAGGGGCTTGGACAGGTTGCCGGGGACTGGGATGATTGCCTGCCTTTCCAAGGGGCCAGGAGCGGCACCCAATTTTCGGGAGGCTCCCGACCGAACAGGGAGGGTAGGCAAGTATGCAACAAATGGCTATTGCCAGCGATAAATCACCTGCGAGTGGTGAGATTCACAGGCGAGGGCTTGGGGCATCAGCCGGTGAATGAGGAAGCTTCATTAGCATAGACGGCTGTGACTTCCCACCAGGGGAATAGTTTTATGTTTTTCTTTAGCAGGGGGCTGGGGGCATGCTGCGGACAAGTGGAACTGGTCCTCAGCAATTTGAATGTATATGCGGAGGACAAGTATTATATAGGAAACAAAATAGGTAACCGTTATATTCATACAACTTCACTTTTCCTGGGAATCCCTGGTTCGTCTCACACTTCTCCAGAAAAATGACGATTATGGTTTCTGATTTGGTCTTCAGCTCACATTCCCCCTCCCCAGCCATTATAAAGTGGCCAGCCTGAAGGTTTTATCAGTCTGGTGACACATTATTCCTCCCCACAAGTGCTGCCAGTCCGACCCACTAAATCCACGTGTTTCTCATGCAGTCGGACACACTCCTACATAAAAAGAGGCGCTGTCTCTCTCGCTGTCTCTCTCGCTGTCTCTCTCGCTGGTGTTAATTCTTGTGGAATGACTTGCGGTCTCTGCTCCCAGCACTGAATGCAGCTGCACCCAGCTTTCTGCTATATACAGATGTGTCCAGCTACGTCTTTGCCGATGGCGCTACAAACGTGCGCATGCATCGCGCCATGCGATGACCCGCAGTAGCATACGCTACGGCACGTTATGGCACGCACTGCGGTCGCACCGTGCAATCCCATGTCGGCGCGGGTGAGAACGCAGTGTGCGTATCGACTCGCGGGCGCACGCGTGGCGTGATTTTGCTGCGTAAGCAGCAACGATGTAGCAGGACACATCTGTAATATTCCAGGAAAACAACAACAGAAGAGAACTTCGCCTAATGTTGTAAATACAGCAGTGAAGAGCACAGCAGGAAGCTATGAAGACTAAACAGTGGTAAATAGTTACACGAGGGTGTGTAAGAAGTAAGATCCCATAAATGAAGGTCGTGTAAACTTGGAAAATGGAATTCAGTCAGAAAATAAGACAGGTGTAACATATTTCCCTATTTAGAAATGCTGTGTAACATAAAGGCTGCACGGGGTGTGCGGTGTATTATACATAGAGAGTAATATGGTCACAGTAACACAACTAAAGCAGATTAAACAGCTCCTCACCATATATTTATAATTAGACCCATAAATGAAGAAATTATTCCGACTGACTCACGGGAGGTTTTTACAAGATCCCCGCACGGTCAGATTATCGGAGGCGATCATTTATGACAGCCGCTCCGTGCTGATTAATGGCAGTCAGCGGCTCTGCAGTCAGCGGCAATGAAAGTACAAAACATCTCGGAGAGCAGTGCCCGTTCCAGGCGCAGATTGTGTTACAGACCGGCTTCGGCGTATGGACTGAGGCAGCGCAGCCACTGCTTAAAGGGCACCTCCGATAAAATGCGGATCTTAATATGGGGTCTAGTCACAGAGCAGGGAAAAGTCCTGTTTAGCTGAAAACCACTGTGTACCAATTAGCAGCTGCATCTGATCCGACCACGTCAGGTTAGTGCTACCAGAAACCATTCGTTTAATGATTACAGGTTTGTTTTTGTTTTTTTAATTCATTCATTCTTTACTAGCGGACACAAAACCCGAGATCTGGGAATTCACTTCCACTGTACATGTATGTTCCGGCCAGCGCGGCTCGCCAGCCACTTATGTAGAGAGAACATCCTAGCAAAGAGGTGAGATGCCCCCTCACTGCTCCAGGTCTGTATTGTAAGGCTGCTCCGCTGCCCAGTGGCGTATCTATAATGGTGAAGTGTGTGTCCAGGGGGGCCCCGCACCGCACACCCTGCACCCATATTATTTTAGACTTACCTGTCCGTGGTCCCACATCGGGTGTCTGCGCTGCTCAGAACACCGGAAAATGGCCGCCGCAGCCATTTTTCCAGTGTTCTGCGTATGCGCAGTAGACTCCGGGCACACTCTAGTGCCCGGAGTCTACTAAGGCTCCGGTGGCTGGCTAGCTGCGTCTGTCGGTTGCCGGCCAACGGGGAGAGAGGAGGGGGCCCCGCACAGGGAGTGCACATGGACCCCCTCCTCTCTTAAGACGCCACTGCTGCTGCATCTCAGTGCGCGAAGGCACCACTGTGATCACGGGAAGCCATCACAGAGTGAGTGACAGGCAGTGAGCCTTTTGGAGGTGGTGACAGGGGTGTGGTCGGAGAAACGCAGGCGTGCCTGTGTGTTTGAACGCCGTTGCGTGGACGTGCATAAATTAGCCATTGCATACGCAGCTTGAGTACTCACTGCGTGCAATGCGTTAGCAATTTCTAAGTAAGGTCAGGACTGCTGTAATCCTGCGTGAGGGGCCGATGGTACTCCATGTTACCGATGTTTATGGAGGATTGCAGGGTACAACGGATGTGAGATATCGGTAGTGGAAAGGTGGGAAGTCCAGGAGCAGAGCATTTTGTACCGGATGGAAGGGGTCATGTTGGAGGCTCTGCATGCTGCACTGCGGTTGGGGCAGATGTAACATGTGCAGAGAGAGTTAGATTTGGGAGGGCTGTTTCCAAACTGACATCTAAATTGCAGTGTAAGAATAAAGCTGTCCAGCATTTGTGGGTAATGGGCCGCATCCATCTGCGATGGATTGCCGCGATCCCGCGATCCAACATGTTGGATTTTGCCCATTTGACGATCGCGATCAAAAAATTATTTCAATCGTCAAATCGCCGACATTTAACATGGCAAATGTCTGCGATCCGGCGACGGATCGCAGAACAACGATGGTGGGTGATAGGAAGTTTCCGAGGGGCGATCGGAAATTTCCGATCGCATCCCTGCATCACGACGATCCGTCGCAGATGTATGGATGCAAAAGCAGCCGGTATTTACCCCACATGCAATAAATAATGTATATATTTGCACCTCTTGCATTGCAGCATGGTTTGTCCAGGTACAGAGGGCCTGATTCAGAGCCGCTCGTAAGCGGCCGCTCGTTCGCTCCGAGCGATGTTCGCACATCTGCGCATGCGTATGGGTCGTAATGCGCATGCGCCAACCAGTCAGTGCGGTCGGAAATCATGTGCTCGCAAAATAGCGAGTGCCTGCTAATTTGAGTGACAGGATGAGGCGTTTGTGGGTGGTAACAGGGGAAGGTGCTTGAAAACGGGGAGTGGAGATCAGAACGCAGGCGTGCTTAAAGGTCAAAACGGGCGTTTTAAGGGTGTGCATAATTAACAAAGCAGCGTCATTGACCACGTCACTTGGTTGTCTTTTAGCCTGAACTGCTCGCATGATTGCGGTAGGAAAATGCTACCACAAGAATAGCGAGCAGTTCATACGCCTTTCGATGTACTCGATTAATCTAATAAATAGCGGAGATGATGTATGATGCGAACGGCCAGGGGGCGTCTTTTGTTTCGTTCGCTCGCTCATACAGACCGCAAAGAGCGAGCGCTCTATTTAAATATCTGGCCCCTTTTTCTGAACGAGGGAGCGCAAATAGCGTCCGGCTCTGAATCAGGCCCAGAGTTACTTGCTCTATCTTAACGCTATTCACAAGTCTGAATCAGGCCACATGTACTAAGAATCCACGTTCTGTAGCGATAATGCTGCTCCCGCTTAGCCTATTATCGGTGTGAAGCAGGAGTCGGCAACCGCCATGTGCACTAAGAATGGTCCTGCCGAAGTTGGTGTATGAAGAGTCACCCCCTCGGCGGTGTGAGCAGGGCCACATTCCGCCCCTGCTGTGGACTCACCTGTCCCTTTTAAACGTTGTTTTTTATTTTTTTTTATAAACAAACTTTACTGACATCCTGCTAAAGGTGACAATATCAGCGCTGGAGAAGACAGCTGGCGGTAAGTGACATTTCTTCTCAGTAACACCTGAGTTACCTAGCGCTGCCACATGCTTTTTTAGAAATGAAGTGATAATGAATGTACCCCTTAGCCGGTTCTACCCTATCAGTACAAAACGTACACATATTCTCTCTTCTCTCCATACCTACCGACATTCTGGCAGCCCCCTCAGGGAGTGTGGGGACGGTTGAAGTGGGTGGTGTGGCGGGGGGCACTGGCGCATTCGCTTCACCGTGGCCCCATCCACCACTTTAAAATGACGATATTACCGGCACTATAAAGCAGGGGGCGGGGCTACGATGACGAGATTCAGCAAATCGCGTAATCGCACCCCTGGACCGCCCACTTTCGCGGTCCAGGGGTGCGAAACACGGGGCAGCCCCTCCGGGAGACTTGCCTACACTTGCGGGGGCGGGAAAGTAGGGACTATCCCCATCATAATCAGGACTGTCGGTAGACTTTCCTGCTGTCTACCTGTTCTTGCAAGTTTCGCTACCTGTTTCTGCCACTTGTGTTTACGACTCATTTGCTTTTCTTGTCTGGATCCTGGTATGTTGGGACCCTGTTTGGAAAAGGAATTAAATATACGTAACATATAGAAAGCCTAGCAATGAATGAACACTTTAGGCCTCCCGAACATCCCTCTCATTAAATCAATAGCACCCACATTTAATAATTAGGTGTGTACTGTCCTGCAACCAAACCTGTCATAAAATAAATAGTATTCGCATTGAATACATAGATGTAATTCTCCCCAGCCTGCCCCAACAATACATTAATGATATTAATACTATTCACATATTTATTTTTTTACACAACCAGCTTTGGCACAATACACAGTACTGTAATTAGTACTCACATATTATTTTTATTTTAAATATCCTCTAATCTAAGCATACACAAAACACTTGGATACAGCAATGTAACAGGGCGGCAGTGCGTCCTGTCTCGCCCCCCGACCCCTAAACCTGTGACGTCTGCAGAAACGGGCGCATTTCGCAATTTTCCTATGACTGCACCTGCGTCAGAAACTGCAAATTGGGTTGGCGCATGTATCAAGCAGGGATTTCTGGTCGGCAACCACTTGTGCGATCGGAAAAGCTGCTTCAAGTGGGAGTGTCTTGTGCTTCCTTGAGGCGTCCAGGCGCAGCTTCAGGTGGATCTTTTGCACTCAGCATGGGACAAGTGCAAGGGCCGATACTAATGACGGAGGCTGCAGGTGGACAAACAGTGCACGGCGTGGCTCATTTGCATGCAGATGCGTGGAAACTCGCGCCGACGTGCAAATACTCGCAATAGTGTAACCTAGCAAGTAGGCTGCGGAGGCCACAGATGCACCCTATTCACTATCAGTCCCAATATGCACAATATCAGAGAAATGAGGATAAGCAGCATATATCATAAGCAACATAAACCTCGTAAGGCTTATGGGGGTCATCAGCCATCCCTAAGTGAGGAAGTGTCAATGTTATAAAGCGATGTTGCTAATATACTGTAATGGAAATATGAGCATTATAGAACACACATTCTCTATATTTTACTCTAATCCACCATGATATGAAACAGAGTCTCTCCAGCTTCCAGAGATCTAGACAGACTCAGACTGGGCTTACAACTCAAACCATTACAAAGGAAACCTGATACTGCTGCATTACATTTGTTTTAGTAAGTTGCCCGCGAGGAAATATTGTATTTAAGCATTGCGAAATGCGTTGGTTGATGTTGTTCAAAATAATCATGTAGGTAGAAAGTCTTCCTGTTCAGATCACTCTGCTGTAGATCAGGTGTCAATCATCCCGGGAGCAGGAGACTGAACACTCATGTGACCGGTGGTGAGATAGGCAAGGAGCCAAACCAAATACAATTATCCCCAAAAAAGATTTTATGTTCTTAATCCCTAGAGGTTGGTTACGCCATTACTCCAGCATGAAATCATTAAACTGCCCGAAAACCCACCCTAAGTCATCTGGTCTCGTTTTGTTCTCTTTATTTCATCTCATGTTCCGCAGAATATTTACTCTGTACCCACAATGCAACTATTTACATTGATGGAGGCTTTATCAATCACTGTGCAGTTTGCAGCTGAATGTGTAAAGGAGAATGTGTTATATTGCCACTAGAGGGCGCTGAGACACCAGATATCTTTTTAGTTTTGTTTCTTGTGGTTGGAGCAATTCTGCATTTTTTTTATTTACTGTACTTCTTAATTCATCAATATTCTTCCCTCCCCCGAAACTAGTGAAAGCCAGGATTGGTGGCTGCTTATATCAGGTTATTCATACTGAGAGCAGCATATACACTAAGGCAGTGGTTCTCAACCTCAACCATCAAGTACCTCCCCGAAAAGGTCATGTTTTCAGGTCTGTGGAAACAGGTGGGATAAATACTGACAAAGCAACATTGTTTAACCTGTGCATGATTCAAGAAATCCACAAAACATGACCTGTTGGTGGAACTTGAGGACTGAAATTAAGAACCCCTGCTCTAGGGGGCGTCGAGAGGGAGGGGGGAGCGGATACTAGGCCTGGGCTTGTTGGAAGGGCCCGACGGGGGCCTGAGTCCAATGCCACCCCCCCTCCCTCTTATCTGTCAGCAGCCCAGTACACGCCGCTGTGTGCTGGGCTGCAGTGGGAGACCAGGGAGACTGCTTCCCTCCCAACAGTCTCCCCTCCTCTGCCTGTGGGGGGGGGGGGAGCTATCACACTGATCGCATCCCCCCTCCCAGATTTGCGCCAAGCTGAAGGGGCTTACAGCGCCCCCCCTCCCCAGCACAAAGGGGCTCTGCAAATAAGGGGGCATGGCCACGCCTCCCACTATTGGGCCACGCCCCCTGGTTAGTAATGTGCTGGGCTGGCTCCCTACGGCCATGTCTGCAGATTCATGAATGAAATGAAGCTGGACAGGTGCAGGATATTGGCAGCACCTATAGGTGGTGATATAGGTGGCAGCAGTGTGTGATAGAGCCCAGTTTACAAAAAGGGGGATATCCAATTAGATGCAAAAACTTTTTGCACCTATCGCCCGAATATTTCACTTATCGCAGCTAGGCGCGCTCCCGTTTATCGGGCTATTGCAAGGCCGGCGATAACCAATTTGCATGTTAATTCTTGCATTGATGACAGGCGATAAGTACCGGTGAAAATAGGGAACTCAGCCTGTACCCCCCCCAAAAAAATGCAAGCTAATATTGGGCAATAGTACAGAAGTCTGGAGGTGCGTACACACACAACGATTTTTTTTAATAATTTAACTAGAACGACGTCATTGTCGTTCAAAAAAATCGTTCAGTGTAAAACGGTAAACGATGAACGATTATCGTTCATGCGCGTTCACGTTTGTCGATTGTAGTTTGTAGTTCAGTCAGACTGGACAACTGAACGATTTTCAATAGTTGCAACATTTTTCCTTCAACACAGAAAATCGTTTATTATGTAAAGTAAAACCAACTACTTTGTAAAACGATTTTCGGCCACTTTTTCAAGGGAAAAACTGAACGAAAATCGTTCAACGAAAATCACTCATTACTTACATCGTTGTGTGTGTACGCACCTTTAGGGTTTGAGGTTCTGAAACTGTATCAAATATCTGTTATATGCATTTTTCTAAATCAGTGAAATAATGACAGAAAGCAAGTTTTTTTTTGGCCAAACTAAATGCTGTAGTTAAATTAGGGGTACACTAAAATGGGTGTAAGTATATTTTTGAGTCAGTTTAAGGCACTTTAAAAAATAAAATAAAAAAATACATCTGTCACTGCCTCCTGAAATGTTTAAAACACCTGTCCCATCCAAACAGCCCCCCATATACCTGTCCCACTACTTTAAACCCCTTTTTCTTCACTTTTTCACCCCAAGAATGGCATGTCATTATTGGCCTAATTAAGATAATTTAAAAAATATGTTTACCTAAATTCTCATTAAGGAGGGTAACCCAGTGGTTCTGCACCGGGTAGTCTTGACATTTTTAGCCAAAAATAGGGGTTTTGCACAACTTCTCACCAGCTCCAGGGTCCCCGGAAAAAAAAACTGCGATAACTGCAATACATAAATTCGTACCCGTGAAAAACGCCGGCTAATACCATAGCCCGATAACCATTTTTGGCAAAAAGTTTTCACAGTTGAAAACTTTTCGGGGAAAAACGGGTTATCAGGGCTAATAGGATATCCCCCAGTGAATAACTTAACCAGGTTGTGGTTCACTAACCAGATAGAATGGGTTGCTGAATAACGCAGGGTTAATGCAGCAGGCATAGATATAATGTGAGTAGCAGGTTCAATCACACTGGCCTAAAAAGCATTTCAGGGAGATTGTGAAAGCAGCACCTATGAGCGCGGCGGTAAAGTGGGCGTGTACTGCTACATCTGAGGGGCGTGTCATACATGTGATGGGCGTGTACTGCTACATCTGAGGGGCGTGTCATAAACCTGACTTACATCCAAATGTAAATGAGCCCCAAAGCAGTCAGTAAGATCTACATTATGATGAAAACACAGATCAGGGTTGCTTACCCTCCCAATAAACGGGTGCAGCTCCCAGCCCCCCGGAAAAGCAGGCAACCCTCCCGGCTGCCGCCGATCCCCCCTGGCCCCCCCTCCTGCAATTACCTGTTAAACCCCCACAGCTGAATCGCGTCATTTTGGCCCCACCCCCTGCTTCACAATACCTGTATTATCGGCATTGTGTAGCGGGGGCGGGGCCAATATGACACGATTGCGTAGCCCTGCCTCCATCACGTCTGCAAATGTCATCAGCCCGCCTGACCACGCCCCCTTTTGCTGGCCACGCCCCCTGTCCTGACGATCTGGCTGCTCCCTCCCGGAAGGAGTAGCCAGATAGTCAGCAAGTATGACACAGATACCTTTCAGAAAATGCATGTAGCCATAGGGATCATTGTGCCCTATAACCAATGGATGGAAATGATACTAATCATCCCATTAGAATGTATCTATCTGGTTTTTTTATATACAGTAACAGCTTCATAATGGGGATAAGGTGCAATCAGGGAGATTACTAGACTCTTCAAAGAGTCAGGGAGAGCTGGCAAGTATGCGTTCAACAGATCCAGCCAGGAACGTGTGAGAGCTGAATACAGGTGGTGCGCTGTGTAGTGAGGCAAACAGGTGCTCTAACACACAGTCTCACTTGAAGGGTCTCTGGTGTAAATCGCCCTCTCCGCACAGTGGCAAACACAGGATTTCTAGAGGGGGGTTTCCAAATGCCTGAGTTTAGAGTAGGGATGTGCGCCGGACCATTTTTGCCGGATTTGGATTTGGTTCTAATTCGTCGTCCGGCTTTGGATTTGGATTTGCCAAACTGCGGTGACTGGCTTTAAAGCTAAAATCACATAAATTGGTCTTTTTTTTCTTCCTAGAGTATTATTAACCTCAATAACATTAATTTCCAGTCAATTTAGACCATATCACAGCTTATAATATTGTTTTCAACATTATTGGCCAAAGGTTGCAGTGAGCTGACTGGTTACCAAGCGACAAAGCAGCGGCACAACGACACAGACACCACAGTATAAAGCACATCTATGACACATTGCCTCACAGCAGTGGCAGAAATGATAAGTAGTGCACCCACCCAGTGGGGTACGGCCAGCAGAGTCACAGTACTTGTTTACACAGTGGGCTACGGCCCAAGGAGTCACAGTGCACAATCTTATTCACATTACACCGCACATAGGGCCTGATTCACATTACACCATAAAGTAGTGTCTCTTATATATGTTACGACACACAGTAGTGACCCTTTTACACAATGCCCACAGTAGTGACCCTTTTACACAATGCCCACAGTAGCGGTGTCCCTTACACAATGCCCCCAGCTGTGGTGCCCCCTATGCAGTCCCCTTAGTAGAAGGGTCCCCTATGCAGTGCCCCCAGTAGAATGCCCCCCAATAGTATGCCCCCCAGTAGCAGGCCCCCCCAGTAGTAGGCTGCCCCAGTAGTAGCCCCCCTGTAGTATGGCCCCCCAGTAGTATGGTCCCCCCCAGTAGTATGGCCCCCCAGTAGTAGCCCCCCCTGTAGTATGGCCGCCCCAGTAGTATGGCCCCCCCAGTAGTATGCCCCCCCCAGTAGTAGGCTGCCCCAGTAGTAGCCCCCCCTGTAGTATGGCCCCCCCAGTAGTATGCCCCCCCCCAGTAGTAGGCCCCCCCAGTAGCAGGCCCCCCCTAGTAGTAGGCTGCCCCAGTAGTAGCCGCCCCTGTAGTATGGCCCCCCAGTAGTATGGCTCCCACAGTAGTATGGCCCCCCCAGTAGCAGGCCCCCCTAGTAGCAGGCCCCCCCCAGTAGTAGGCTGCCCCAGTAGCAGGCCCCCCCCAGTAGCAAGCCCCCCCCAGTAGTATGGCCCCCCCAGTAGCAGGCCCCTCAGTAGTATGGCCCCCTCAGTAGTATGGCCCCCCCAGTAGTATGGCCCCCCCAGTAGTATGGCCCCCCCAGTAGTATGGCCCCCCCGCACCCTCAGTAGCAGGCACCCCCAGTAGCAGACCCCCCCAGTAGCGCCCCCGGCCCTTACACAAGTAAAAAAAAAAAAACTTACCTGTATCCCCGCTCCCGCGCCGTCCACTCTGCTGTCACACGCTGAGGAGGGAGCCGGAAGACGGAGCTCATGTGTGAGCTCCAGCCGGCTCCCTCCGTGCAGCAGCCAATGAGAGTCTGTGTGACTCTCATTGGCTGCTGTAACAAACACACAGCTGCCGCTGGCGGCTGTGTGTTTGTGTCTGTGTAGGGCAGAGCGCTATCACAGCGCTCTGCCCTACACAATAGGAGCCCTGATGTCGGATTCTCTAGTGAGAATCCGACATCAGGCGGCCGCCGTTCGGCCCCGAACGGGGATTCGAGTCAGGCGGTGAACACCCGAACAGGGTTCGGGTGGACTCGGATCCCCTATGCTCGGAGCGGTTCGGATTCCACAGAATCCGAACCGCTCATCTCTAGTTTAGAGTGAGTGTGGCCAGTCCATGAAGAGTGCAGAATTAGCATTTAACCAGCTTTAATATGCGTCATACAAAGTGTTATGTGTGTCATAATCCCAGCATATACAGGACCAGCAATCACAGTAAGCCACTAGGGCTATCCTGCCTGAGCTGAACATTTTTATTTTAGATGTGGGCACCATTCCTAGAACATGCAGCACTAGTTAAATTCTATTATATTACTATTTCTATTGTGGTAATGGTATGTGCTGGGGAGGGGGGTTTCCAGGCAGACGGAACCCCCCCTGCGTTTGCCTATGCCGCACAGGACAGACACACACGGGCACGTCCTTTCAGAATGGGGGACGGAACTGAAGGCCCGGACGAGCCACGCATGCACAGTAACACATCTAGCTGCCCAGGTCGGAGGTGGCAGTGAGGCAGCTCCTGCAGTACGGGGTCCCGGAGGCTCAGAGGAGACAACGCAGAGCAATCTCCTCCAACACAGTCACTTTGCTTTGGATAGAGTGAATGAGTTATCACTTGGGGTAGTAGAAGTGACTCAGTGAACATCTGCTGGATTACTTTGAATACAAAGGGGTCGATCCAATTTGGTGGCGAATTGCGAGTAGCGAGTTTGTTTCCTGAAACTCGCAGACTTCGCATTGAAGCGCGCTCCCGACAATTCTCCAATCCAATAAAAAATGCCTATTCGCACTACTCGCAGCGGAAGGGTGCGAACTGACTGCCAAATGAGATTTGAGAGAAATGCATGTAAAAGTGGGGAGAACAGACCCCCCAAAATGGATAATTTTGTTAGCAGGACCGTATAGACGGCTGTTTGTGGGCATTAGGAAGGTACTGTATGTTTTGAAATGGTGTCAAATGGCTGATTTGTGGGTTGTTGTTTTTTTTTCATTTAATCTCAAATGAAATAAACAAAAAATGAAAAAAAAAAGTAGTATCCACTTTTGGGGTACTTTGAGGGAATCTTGAAAAAATGTAAAAACAAATATTTTTCGATTAAAAAATATCGTAAATTAATTTTGGGGTGCCTAAACTAACGAGTTGATTTTGGGGTAATTTGAGGAAATTATTTTTTTTTATACCACAACAAAATTACATGTAATTATTGGACTAATTAAGCTAATTGGAAACTTCCAAATGCCTAATTAGTCATTGGGGGGTTGTCCAAGGGGTACAGCACAGTGTCCTGACATTTTAACCTTAAAATAAAGATTTTCCTTTCTATCTCTCACCCTCAGGGAGGTGCGAGAGTTGCTAATTAGATTGCAAAATTAATTTGCGATGCGAATTTGAAGTGAAAATAGCACCTCGCACCTCACAATTCGTACCTAATTGGATTGACCCCAAAGTGTTTTGATACCCGTGCTCAGGTTCCTTTCGGCCAGACTCCCAGACCAGCCATATTGACCTGGTAATACTGGGTCACGTATGTGCAGAAGGTTCCCCAACTGGCTGGCGATGCCGGCAGTAGAAATTCGGCCATTTCTGGTGTTAGGCCACTCGCCCCCATTGCAGCTCCCCCAATACTGAATTCTAACCATGATAAGCCAAAAACCCAACTGTGGGGATTAATCTGCTCACGATCCACCAGTGAGACGCACACCTGCATACCCCACAACAGGGCCAAGCAGGACAGTCTGAACCAACAAAAAGTTGGAGCATGGGGCGGGATGTACTAAAGGAAAAATGCGGTAAAAACCCCTGTTTTCGGGGGTTTTACCGCATTTCCATATGTACTAAGCTCTGGCCACCCTTTTTTCGGCACGGAGGGTAACGTCAGAAAAACCTGGCGTTACCCCATAGAAGCCTATGGGCTTTTACCGCAGCCTGCTCCCGACGGTTCGCCGCTGCCCTGACGTCACCCAGCGCTGGCCCCCACTCACCTGCTGTCCATTGTCGCCGGCCCGCGGTCCTCCTGGGTCATCCGCCTCCTCCTCCTCCTAGTCTTCTTCCGGGTGCAGGGGGGAGGAGGAGGAGCCCTGGGCTTCCTGCACATGTGACCAGCAGGAAGCTCCAAGAGGCTTGGAGGGGGCAGGGTCCCACGGAGACCCCGTCACCCGGCGTCAGCTATTTCGCAAAGGGCAGCTCTTATCGCGAGAGCTGTCTATTGCGATCCTAATCGCATACGTTAGTACATATGCGATTAGTAAGGTTGCGGCGACTGGCGGAATGGTCACTGCAACCTTAGTACATCCCGCCCATGGTCACATGACTCTGGGGAAACGGCCACATCCCCCTGAAGTGATTCCTCCCTTCCCCTCCCCTAAAAATACCCCTGCACTGCCATGTGCGCCAGTGGAGGAGCAAGCGGCGATCTCTCCTGGCGGAGAGTGAAACATACCCCCCCAACAGCCCTGTACCCCCAATAGTCCTGGCAGTCAGGAGTAGTCCAAACTGTAGAGACAGCAGGACCGTCTCCTTAAATAAAATACTAAATCGCGGTAGCTGTAGTCGCATCACCGGTGTATGTACAGAAAACGGGGGTCTGTGCAGAAAATGGGGCTCTATACAATACGACCTCACACCAGGCAAGGGGCCTGCTGATGCTGCAAACTACTGCTCCGAAAGAAGTCCCGTTATCCGTACGCTGCTCTCTATAAAGTGTGAATGTGTGCGATCCTGTGCGTAATGTTCTTTTCAGGCGTTAGCTACAAGAAATCACTTTCAAATCCAACCAAAGAACTGACAGAAAAACATCTATCAGGGTAAAACAACAGAAAACAGAACCCAAACTTGCGGTGTAAACCTGGAAGAACAATGTTGCACGTTCTGTATTCAGACTGAAATGAAATTCTAAGACACATTTTCCGTGCGCCAGCCTTGTTGCATTTACACGGTCCCGTGTTGACGCGCTGGTTTAATGGTTATTATACAGATATGAGAAGACATGTGAGAATGATTTGACGTGGCACTGCGCCCGACCCGACTGGGGGCTGTTTCCACGTTCCTTCCACTCCTATGCAGCTATTAGGATACTGGTGGATCGCAGCCCAAAATCTAACTTTGCACCCTTCCCAACGTTTAGATTTTTTTTTCTTTTTTTTTTAAGACATTTATAAAAAGCTGTGCGGTGTATACTGTGTAATTGGCAGCGGCTTGTATCGTGTTACTTTGCAGGATAATCAGGGTAGACTTGTGGCTGGAGGGTCTCACACTGTATTTTGATTTTTCTGAAGGTCGAATATGAAGGCTAGTCAGAAAGACGGGGATTAGCGAATCCCCGAGCCCTAACGGTCCATCATGCTGTATCACTCCTTCCAGTGTAGATGTTCTCATGGCTTCCCTGCTTCCTCCTATTTCCAAAGTTTAAGGGGCCATTAAAACAAAAAGTATAATTTTTCCCTTTTTGACAATCAGAATGTCGATACAAGATTGTCAACATGGTCTGAATCTCAATATTCAGAATGTCAACATGGACCGAATGTCGACTTTCCTTATGTCCTCATTCCCAATGTCGAAACTGACAGAATGTTAATACAGGCAGAGTATAAGCATTGTGAATGTCAGCATTATGTCAGTGTCGACATTGCGAATCTCAACATTTACCATGTCGACATGCTGTTTCATGCTGACATTCGGGATGCAGTCAGGAAGCCAATGGTCGAAATGCCTACCACCGGCTTCCCGACTGTCTAATCTCAGTAGGGGTCTAATGACAGGCGTCGAAATCCCGACGCCTGTCATTTGACCTACGCCGGGAGCCTGACGTCCGGCATACCGATCAAAGGTAAGCCGGGCACGGACAGCCGTGGAGGGGGGAGGGTTAGGTTAGGGGCTCCCGGGGGGGGGACTTAGGGTTAGGCACTCCCCCCACTGGGAGGGTTAGGGTTAGGCTAGGGGAATGGGGGTTAGGCAACCCCGGGGGAGGTTAGGGTTAGGCACCCCCGTGGGGAGGTTAGGGTAAGGCACCCCCGGGAGACTTGGGTTTAGGCTGCGGGGAAGGGGGGGTTAGGTTTAGTCACTAGGGAGGGAAGTTAGGCACCCCTAAAGGAAGGTTAGGGGGGGTTAGGTTAGTAAGTACTTACCTTTACAGCTGTCGGGATCTTCACTGGTGCCGGTCTTCCGGCGTTGGGATTTCATACCGATCCCCTGACATTCTGAATGTTGACCTTTTTACACCAAACCCCTATATAATACAGCAAATTGCCCCCTTTCCCCGCGTTGTGCCGGTTTCCACTGAGAAGCCCCCACCGGGGCAACAATATTGTCCCAGAAAATGGTGACCCACATTGTGCCGCTCAGCCATTGGTTGGAATGCCAGGCCCTTTTCTGCAGTGTACTCAGGGGCGTATCTATAATGGGTGCAGGGGGTGCGGTACACACGGCCCCTGGGGGCACACACCGCACCCATTTATTCATTACTTACCTCTCCGGTGTCCCACATCAGCGGTAGCATCGCCGTACAAATCACCTGGAAAATGGCCGCCGCAGCGTTTTGCGCATTCACAGTAGGGAAATCACCGGGAAATGGCTGCCGCTCCATTTCCCCGTTGACTTGCACGTGCGCAGTAGACTCTAGCACAGACTAGTGCTCAGAGTCTACTGGTGCTGCCGGGTAGGGAGGAGGAGGAGGCTCCGAGCTCAGCTGCTATGGCGACATGTGATTGATAAAATAGGGAGATAGGAGATTTTCTATTACTGTTATTAGAGGTGATAGAAAATCAGCCCTATCCACTATTACTGATAAACAGCCCCCGGCGCTGTCTGTGGATGTCTGGTCAGCTAGTCGGCATTCAGAAGGTCGACATATACATTAGATTGACAACCAATATGCCGACATACATTTAGGTCACCGTGGTTATAATGTCAGCATGGTCAGAATTTTTGATATTTAACATGTCGACCCCGGAATGTTGACTCATTTTTTGGGGTTTAGGTTTAGATTTAGGGATTAGGGTGAGTAGTTAGGGTTAGGTTTAGGCATAGGATTAGGTTTAGGTGTTAGGGTTAGGTTTAGGTGTTAAGGTTAGGGTTAGAGATAGGTTTAGGGGTTAGGGTTACTGTAGGATTAGGAATTAGGGTTAGGGTTACTGTAGGTTTAGGAGTTTGGGTTAGGTTTAGGGTTAGATTAAGGGGTTAGGGTGACTGTAGGTTTAGAATTAAGGTTTAGGGTTAGAGTTAGGATTAGGCTTACGGTTACAGTTTGGGTTGGGTTTATGGGTTAGGGTTACTGTAAGTTTAGGGTATGGTTTAGGGTCAGTGTTAGGTTTAGGGTTTGATTTAGGAGTTAGGGTAAGGTTTAGGGTTAGTGTTAGGTTTAGGGTTAGATTTAGGGTTACTGTAGGTTTAGGAGTTTGGGTTAGGTTTAGGATTAGTGTTAAAGTTAGATTAAGGGGTTAGGGTGACTAGGTTTAGCAGTTAGGGTTAGAGTTAGGTTTAGGGTTATATTTAGGATTGGGTTTAGGGGTTAGGGTTACTGTAGGTTTAGGGTATGGTTTAGAGTCAGTGTTAGGCTTAGGGTTTGGTTTAGGTTTAGGGATACTGTAGGTTTAGGAGTTAGGGTAAGGTTTAGGGTTAGTGTTAGGTTTAGAGTTAGGTTTAGGGGTTAGGGTTACTGTAGGTTTAGGAGTTAGGGTAAGGTTTAGGGTTAGTGTTAGGTTTAGAGTTAGGTTTAGGGGTTAGGGTTACTGTATGTTTAGGAGTTAGGGTAAGGTTTAGGGTTAGAGTTAGGTTTAGGGGTTAGGGTTACTGTAGGTTTAGGAGTTAGGATAAGGTTTAGGGTTAGAGTTAGGTTTAGGGGTTAGGGTTACTGTAGGTTTAGGAGTTAGGGTAAGGTTTAGGGTTAGGGTTAGAGTTAGGTTTAGAGGTTAGGGTTACTGTAGGTTTAGGAGTTAGGGTAAGGTTTAGGGTTAGTGTTAGGTTTAGGGGTTAGGGTTACTGTAGGTTTAGGAATTATGGTAAGGTTTATGGTTAGTGTTAGGTTTAGGGGTTAGGGTTACTGTAGGTTTAGGAGTTAGGGTAAGGTTTAGGTTTAGGGGTTAGGGTTACTGTAGGTTTAGGAGTTAGGGTAAGGTTTAGGGTTAGAGTTAGGTTTAGAGTTAGGTTTAGGGGTTAGGGTTACTGTAGGTTTAGGAGTTAGGGTAA
Organism: Taudactylus pleione; assembly: GCA_031769625.1. Classification (NCBI taxonomy): domain Eukaryota; kingdom Metazoa; phylum Chordata; class Amphibia; order Anura; family Myobatrachidae; genus Taudactylus; species Taudactylus pleione. The sequence continues at coordinate 300,877 of JAUIMM010001210.1, forward strand.
GGTTTAGGGTTAGTGTTAGGTTTAGAGTTAGGTTTAGGGGTTAGGGTTACTGTAGGTTTAGGAGTTAGGGTAAGGTTTAGGGTTAGAGTTAGGTTTAGGGGTTAGGGTTACTGTAGGTTTAGGAGTTAGGATAAGGTTTAGGGTTAGAGTTAGGTTTAGGGGTTAGGGTTACTGTAGGTTTAGGAGTTAGGGTAAGGTTTAGGGTTAGAGTTAGGGGTTAGGGTTACTGTAGGTTTAGGAGTTAGGATAAGGTTTAGGGTTAGAGTTAGGTTTAGGGGTTAGGGTTACTGTAGGTTTAGGAGTTAGGGTAAGGTTTAGGGTTAGAGTTAGGTTTAGAGGTTAGGGTTACTGTAGGTTTAGGAGTTAGGGTAAGGTTTAGGGTTAGTGTTAGGTTTAGGGGTTAGGGTTACTGTAGGTTTAGGAATTAGGGTAAGGTTTATGGTTAGTGTTAGGTTTAGGGGTTAGGGTTACTGTAGGTTTAGGAGTTAGGGTAAGGTTTAGGTTTAGAGTTAGGTTTAGGGGTTAGGGTTACTGTAGGTTTAGGAGTTAGGGTAAGGTTTAGGGTTAGAGTTAGGTTTAGGGGTTAGGGATACTGTATGTTTAGGAGTTAGGGTAAAGTTTAGGGTTAGAGTTAGGTTTAGGGGTTAGGGTTACTGTAGGTTTAGGGTTAGAGTTAGGTTTAGAGGTTAGGGTTACTGTAGGTTTAGGAGTTAGGGTAAGGTTTAGGTTTAGAGTTAGGTTTAGGGGTTAGGGATACTGTATGTTTAGGAGTTAGGGTAAGGTTTAGGGTTAGAGTTAGGTTTAGGGGTTAGGTTTACTGTAGGTTTAGGAGTTAGGGTAAGGTTTAGGTGTAGAGTTAGGTTTAGGGGTTAGGGATACTGTAGGTTTAGGAGTTAGGGTAAGGTTTAGGGTTAGAGTTAGGTTTAGGGGTTAGGGCTACTGTAGGTTTAGGAGTTAGGGTAAGGGTTAGGGTTAGAGTTAGGTTTAGGGGTTAGGGTTACTGTAGGTTTAGGAGTTAGGGTAAGGTTTAGGGTTAGAGTTAGGTTTAGGGGTTAGGGATACTGTATGTTTAGGAGTTAGGGTAAGGTTTAGGGTTAGAGTTAGGTTTAGGGGTTAGGGTTAATGTAGGTTTAGGGTTAGTGTTAGGGTTAGAGTTAGGTTTAGAGGTTAGGGTTACTGTAGGTTTAGGAGTTAGGGTAAGGTTTAGGTTTAGAGTTAGGTTTAGGGGTTAGGGATACTGTAGGTTTAAGAGTTAGGGTATGGTTTAGGGTTAGTGTTAGAGTTAGGTTTAGGGGTTAGGGTTACTGTAGGTTTAGGAGTTAGGGTAAGGTTTAGGGTTAGTGTTAGGTTTAGAGTTAGGTTTAGGGGTTAGGGTTACTGTAGGTTTAGGAGTTAGGGTAAGGTTTAGGGTTAGAGTTAGGTTTAGGGGTTAGGGTTACTGTAGGTTTAGGAGTTAGGGTAAGGTTTAGGGTTAGTGTTAGGTTTAGAGTTAGGTTTAGGGGTTAGGGTTACTGTAGGTTTAGGAGTTAGGGTAAGGTTTAGGGCTAGAGTTAGGTTTAGGGGTTAGGGTTACTGTAGGTTTAGGAGTTAGGGTAAGGTTTAGGGTTAGAGTTAGGTTTAGGGGTTAGGGTTACTGTAGGTTTAGGAGTTAGGGTAAGGTTTAGTGTTAGGGTTAGAGTTAGGTTTAGGGGTTAGGGTTACTGTAGGTTTAGGAGTTAGGGTAAGGTTTAGTGTTAGGGTTACTGTAGGTTTAGGAGTTAGGATAGAATAAGTAAAAAAAAATGTCTGATCTGGTCAATCATTTTAACTGTGTTTATGTTACATATTGGTTGTCGACCTAACGTCCATTCTGACTGTCGATATTCAAAATCTGTCTACATTTAGAATATGGACGAGTCACACCCCACCCGTGTCTGTGTATAACTACGGTCACACCCCACCCGTTTCTGTGTATAAGTCTAAAGTGAACACATCTAGTGGTTAATTTCTTTACCCCGCCACATCAGACTATTAGAAGAGCACAGTAAAAACGTCTTGGTTTTGCACCCCCTCACCCTGATGTTCTGCCAGGGCAAGTGAAGATGCTCAACTACTGGGAGAGGACCCTAGAAATTAGAAGGACACCACGGGATCAGACTGTTCTGTAGATGCTCTCTGAATAAAAGTGTAAATAGCACAAGTCAGACTTTCTGCCACTATATAGCCGCACCTAAACCTTCTATCAGATGAGGTGTGCCATGTGTGCAAATCACTTAACAAATATAACCATAATAATAATAATGCTAATAATAAATAAAGACGCAGATGAGAGTCATCACGGCTGCGAGGGATGTGCGATCAGGTGCCATTGCCGGCATTTTAACGATGTGGCAACGACAACTCGCACCCTTCACAGACAATTGGATTGACCCTAGAGACATAAATTTGTCAGAAGAACTTTTAGCTGCGGTATTTATTGAAATAAATATATAATTAAGGGAATGTTTGGTGGCAAAGGAAGGACGGCCAGAATGAGCACAATCCACAATAACAACCAACAACATGCATTGCAGGGGGATACCGCCCAAGGTGCTCAACTCAAACATACACAGCCATAACATAAGAAAGGGAAGCCCACTCGACCTTCTAACTTCACCACCCACCCGTTTCATTAATGATGCTGCCCCTGTCACTGTGGTCAGCCAACTAACCAGTCAATGAAGGGAGTGTACCCGAAATGAAATGATTGCACCAGGACTGGTTAGCCGCCATTGTGTCACGATACACAATAGCCAGTGATCAATCAGCAACCAGCAAAAACTATTAGGGAGAGAGGGTGAGAAGATGGGAACAGAGAGGCTTTGGCCCACAGTCCTTTACATAGCAACACGCCCCTGCCAGACCATAGGCCGGCTAAGTCATGAGTCAGCCCTGCCACACCATTGGCCGGCTAAGTCATGAGTCAGCCCTATCATTTGGTCTCCTAACATGCAGTACTGCTCGGTTTCTCCCGGTTTATGCACTGTACACACTTCTGCTCCTCCACCAATGCTGCCATCGTGAGCTGCACACCTATGGACTGAGGCACAGCAGTGCAAAGTGAACCGCATGACATCACAAAGTGCACAGTACGCCTAGGCTGTTTTGTACATATTAAATAGCCTTGAATATTAAACATTGGCTAACACTGTGCAACACCTTCCCCATGTTATCCGTCACTCATCTATAATGATTTAGAGCTGAGCCAGCCTAGCCATGGCTTCCCGGAACTACACGTCCTACTCTGCGGAGGCCTTAGCGTCATTTCGTGCACTGGACGTGTTAGTGACAAATCATACAGCTGGGACACTGGAAAGCAGAACATGCTCCGTCCCTGCGCTGTCACCCGCTTCCTAATGCTTCCATGTGACCTGATCGGACGTCTCTCCACCAATCCCCGAGTTAGCTTCTGTCTGTGGGGTAACTCCTGTGCGCACAGACACAGAACAAATTGTTTTATCTTCACTCTTCATCTTTATTCAATTTATTGTCCTTTAACTAGGCCTTAAATGCACCTTTTATAGCACCACGTGCACGCCCCTAGTTACAGCCCCGGCAGACAGTGTAAGTGATGATATAAGGTAAGATTGAGGAAAGGAGACACTAGCTATATGTATGTGTGTAAGTATGTGACTCCTGTATGTGTGTGACTGTATGTGACAGTATGTATATATGTGTATGTGTGTGACTGTATGTATATATGTGTATGTGTGTGACAGTATGTATATATGTGTATGTGTGTGACTGTATGTATATATGTGTATGTGTGTGACTGTATGTGACAGTATGTATATATGTGTATGTGTGTGACAGTATGTATATATGTGTATGTATGTGACAGTATGTGACAGTATGTGTATGTGTGTGACTGTATGTGACAGTATATATATATGTGTATGTATGTGACAGTATGTGTATGTGTGTGACTGTATGTGACAGTATGTATATATGTGTATGTATGTGACAGTATGTGTATGTGTGTGACTATATGTGACAGTATGTATATATGTGTATGTGTGTGACTGTATGTATATATGTGTATGTGTGTGACTGTAAGTAACAGTATGTATATATGTGTATGTGTGTGACAGTATGTGTATGTGTGTGACAGTATGTATATATGTGTATGTGTGTGACTGTATGTATATATGTGTATGTGTGTGACAGTATGTATATATGTGTATGTGTGTGACAGTATGTATATATGTGTATGTGTGTGACTGTATGTATATATGTGTATGTGTGTGACAGTATGTATATATGTGTATGTGTGTGACTGTATGTATATATGTGTATGTGTGTGACAGTATGTATATATGTGTATGTGTGTGACTGTATGTGACAGTATGTATATATGTGTATGTGTGTGACAGTATGTATATATGTATATATGTGTGACAGTATGTATATATGTGTATGTGTGTGACAGTATGTATATATGTGTATGTGTGTGACAGTAAGTGACAGTATGTATATATGTGTATGTGTGTGACTGTATGTATATATGTGTGTGTGACAGTATGTATATATGTGTATGTGTGTGACTGTATGTGACAGTATGTATATATGTGTATGTGTGTGACAGTATGTATATATGTGTGTGTGACAGTATGTATATATGTGTGTGTGACAGTATGTATATATGTGTATGTGTGTGACAGTATGTATATATGTGTATGTGTGTGACTGTATGTGACAGTATGTATATATGTGTGACAGTATGTGTATGTGTGTGACTGTATGTGACAGTATGTATATATGTGTATATGTGTGACAGTGTGTATATATGTGTATGTGTGTGACAGTATGTATATATGTGTATCTGTGTGACAGTATGTATATATGTGTGTGGGGCACACGAGCCCCCAGGTCCAAGGGGGCCCCGCACCGCACACCCTGCACCCATATTATTTTAAACTTACCTGTCCATGGTCCCGCGTCGGGTGTCAGCGCTGCTCAGAACACCTAAAGAATGGCCGCCGTGGCCATTTTTCCGGCGTTCTGCGCATGCGCAGTAGACTCCGGGCACACTCTAGTGCCCAGAGTCTACTAAGGCTCAGGTGGCTGGCTAGCCGGTCAGTCGGCTGCCGGCCACTGGGGAAAGAGGAGGGGGCCCCGCACGGGAAATGCACACGGGCCCCCTCCTCTCTTAAGTCGGCCCTGTATATATGTGTATGTGTGTGACTGTAGGTAAGTAGGAGATATCTGTGATACTAGTGAATGGGGACAGCGGCCATTCCAGGAGAGGAAGGTAAGTAGGAGATATCTGTGATACTAGTGTATGGGGACATCGGCCATTCCGGGAGAGAAAGGTAAATAGGAGATATCTGTGATACTAGTGTATGGGGACATCGGCCATTCCAGGAGAGAAAGGTAAGTAGGAGATATCTGTGATACTAGTGTATGGGGACAGCGGGCCATTCCGGGAGAGGAAGGTAAGCAGAAGATATCTGTGATACTAGTGTATGGGGACATTGGCCATTCCGGGAGAGAAAGGTAAGTAGGAGATATCTGTGATACTAGTGTATGGGGACAGCGGCCATTCCGGGAGAGAAAGGTAAGCGGGAGATATCTGTGATACTAGTGTATGGGGACAGCGGCCATTCCGGGAGAGAAAGGTAAGCGGGAGATATCTGTGATACTAGTGTATGGGGACAGCGGGCCATTCCGGGAGAGGAAGGTAAGTAGGAAATATCTGTGATACTAGTGTATGGGGACATCGGCCATTCCGGGAGAGAAAGGTAAGTAGGAGATATCTGTGATACTAGTGTATGGGGACATCGGCCATTCCGGGAGAGAAAGGTAAGTAGGAGATATCTGTGATACTAGTGTATGGGGACAGTGGCCATTCCGGGAGAGGAAGGTAAGTAGGAGATATCTGTGATATTAGTGTATGGGGACAGCGGGCCATTCCAGGAGAGGAAGGTAAGCAGGAGATATCTGTGATACAAGTGTATGGGGACAGCGGCCATTCCGGGAGAGAAAGGTAAGCAGGAGATATCTGTGATACTAGTGTATGGGGACAGCAGCCATTCTGCAAAAGGAAGGTAAGCAGGAGATATCTGTGATACTAGTGTATGGGGACAGCGGCCATTCTGCAAAAGGAAGGTAAGCAGGAGATATCTGTGATACTAGTCTATGGGGACAGCGGGCCATTCTAGGAGAGGAAGGTAAGTAGGAGATATCTGTGATACTAGTGTATGGGGACAGCGGGCCATTCCGGGAGAGGAAGGTAAGCAGGAGATATCTGTGATACTACTGTATGGGGACAGTGGCCATTCCACAAAAGGAAGGTAAGCAGGAGATATCTGTGATACTAGTGTATGGGGACAGAGGGCCATTCCGGGAGAGAAAGGTAAGCAGGAGATATCTGTGATACTAGTGTATGAGGATAGCGGCCATTCCAGGAGAGGAAGGTAAGCAGGAGATATCTGTGATAGTAGTGTATGGGGACAGCGGCCATTCCGGGAGAGGAAGGTAAGCAGGAGATATCTGTGATTCTAGTGTATGGGGACAGCGGCCATTCCAGGAGAGGAAGGTAAGCAGGAGATATCTGTGATTCTAGTGTATGGGGACAGCGGGCCATTCCGGGAGAGGAAGGTAAGCAGGAGATATCTGTGATACTAGTGTATGGGGACAGCGGGCCATTCCGGGAGAGGAAGGTAAGCAGGAGATATCTGGGATTCTAGTGTATGGGGACAGCGGCCATTCCACAAAAGGAAGGTAAGCAGGAGATATCTGTGATACTAGTGTATGGGGATAGCGGGCCATTCCGGGAGAGAAAGGTAAGCAGGAGATATCTGTGATACTAGTGTATGAGGATAGCGGCCATTCCAGGAGAGGAAGGTAAGCAGGAGATATCTGTGATAGTAGTGTATGGGGACAGCGGCCATTCCGGGAGAGAAAGGTAAGCAGGAGATATCTGTGATTCTAGTGTATGGGGACAGCGGCCATCTAGTGTATGGGGACAGCGGCCATTCCAGGAGAGGAAGGTAAGCAGGAGATATCTGTGATTCTAGTGTATGGGGACAGTGGGCCATTCCGGGAGAGGAAGGTAAGCAGGAGATATCTGTGATACTAGTGTATGGGGACAGCGGGCCATTCCGGGAGAGGAAGGTAAGCAGGAGATATCTGGGATTCTAGTGTATGGGGACAGCGGCCATTCCACAAAAGGAAGGTGAGTAGGAGATCTTTGATATTTCCTGCTTTACCATCTTGATGAATGGTACCATATCTTAATTTTTACAATTGCAGGTGAAAATGTGCATTTTCACCTGCTTTTGTAAAAATGAAGTGATGATGAATAGGCCCCTCTGTTGCACACAGATATATCATATATACACATGTTCCATTAATCAGTACAGTCTCCTGGTGCTTCCTAATTGCATCATATTGCGATTTTCAGGCACAAAAAGACGCCTGACGCCTGCTTGCCAACTCTCCCTGATTGTCAGGGAGACTCCCTGAAATAGCAGCAATCTCCCTGACTCCCTGCAGAGTCTAGTAAGTCTAGTAGGCAAGTATGCTGCATAGTATAGCTGCATGGTACCTGGTGGTTCAATCACGCCGGGCATATCGCGCCACATGGCGTATTGAGGCTAGATGAGCAAGGACACATCTGTATGCGTAGGCACAGAAGATTGTGACAAAAGCACCATTTGTCATCTGAATACCTATATTGCTTTCAGCAGTGGCGTCCCTCCCTCTGGTGACCTCCGATGCGGGTAGGGGCTGGTAGGCTTGTAGCGCACCCGACAAAGGGGGTGTGGCCTCGCAGGTAGGGCGTGTCCTTGCGGTAGTGAATGTGGTCCCGCGGACCAAACCCCCATTTTAGTAATTCCGGGGGTCCCGGAGATGCGGACTGTCCCCAGGGGCAGTCTGTGCGCAGTGCCGGCTCCCTAACTGTGTCAGGAGCTACAGTGCATCCCCCAGCTCCTGTCACCTCGGCGGGTGACACCTGGGTGTGACCCCCTGCACTCCCCTTGTGATGCCAATGGCTTTCAAGAAATACACTACAGGCTCGCACCCGCCATCTTGCTACGTAAGGACACGACTGTACACATCACAAGTTATATACACCGCAGCCTTCACCATCAATCTGCATCTGGGTCCGGCACATAGACAGTCTCATTCGCATTCTGGAGCTTGGCAAAACTGCCAGCTTAGCCGACCTTATTGAAACCTAAATATTTGTGGGTGCTTTCGGGCGATATTCAGCCAATATTCTATCTTAAAATACGTCCCTTTATGTCTTATATTTTGCTTTTCCTTCTGCCATTCCTATCTCAGGTACTGTATGTTTCTGCCTTATTAACAACACAAATAATGAGTCCCATTTTTACCAACCAGACCCATGAAATACCAGCAGAAACCTTAGATTTACACATATCCCAGATGTCCCTTTCCCTGCGTGGAAGTATACCAGGACAGGCCCTGTGTGGGAGTATACCAGGACAGGCTCTGTGTGGGAGTATACCAGGACAGGCCCTTGGTGGGAGTATACCAGGACAGGCCCTTGGTGGGAGTATACCAGGACAGGCCCTTGGTGGGAGTACACCAGGATAGGCCCTTGGTGGGAGTATACCAGGACAGGCCCTTGGTGGGAGTATACCAGGACAGGCCCTGCGTGGGAGTATACCAGGAGAGGCCCTGCGTGGGAGTATACCAGGACAGGCCCTTGGTGGGAGTATACCAGGACAGGCCCTTGGTGGGAGTATACCAGGACAGGCCCTTGGTGGGAGCATTCCAGGACAGGCCCTTGGTGGGAGCATTCCAGGAGAGGCCCTTGGTGGGAGCATTCCAGGACAGGCCCTGCGTGGGAGTATACCAGGACAGGCCCTGCGTGGGAGTATACCAGGACAGGCCCTGCGTGGGAGTATAAGAGGACAGGCCCTGCGTGGGAGTATACCAGGACAGGCCCTGCGTGGGAGTATACCAGGACAGGCCCTGCGTGGGAGTATACCAGGACAGGCCCTGCGTGGGAGTATACCAGGACAGGCCCTGCGTGGGAATATACCAGGACAGGCCCTGTGTGGGAGTATACCAGGACAGGCCCTTGGTGGGAGTATACCAGGACAGGCCCTTGGTGGGAGTATACCAGGACAGGCCCTTGGTGGGAGCATTCCAGGAGAGGCCCTTGGTGGGAGCATTCCAGGAGAGGCCCTGCGTGGGAGCATTCCAGGACAGGCCCTGCGTGGGAGTATACCAGGACAGGCCCTGCGTGGGAGTATACCAGGACAGGCCCTTGGTGGGAGTATACCAGGACAGGCCCTGCGTGGGAGTATACCAGGACAGGCCCTTGGTGGGAGCATTCCAGGACAGGCCCTGCATGGGAGCATACCAGGACAGGCCCTGCGTGGGAGTATACCAGGACAGGCCCTGCGTGGGAGTATACCAGGACAGGCCCTTGGTGGGAGTATACCAGGACAGGCCCTGCGTGGGAGTATACCAGGACAGGCCCTTGGTGGGAGCATTCCAGGACAGGCCCTGCATGGGAGCATTTCCAGGACAGGCCCTGCGTGGGAGTATACCAGGACAGGCCCTTGGTGGGAGTATACCAGGACAGGCCCTGCGTGGGAGTACTCCAGCACAGGCTCTTGCCTCTTGCATTTTACGCTTTGTGATCAATGTAGAAGGTTTATCTGTGTTTGAGTACCGGTGTGACTACAATCAGTCATCGTGGTTGGCAGGGTGCCTAGGAGACTTTGCTGAACCCATAATCCTGCCGGGCACCATTCGGTCCCAAGTCTTCGGAACTAGACACATGGACACATAATATAGTCTCCTGTATTGAGAAGCCTCAGACCAGCAGAGTACAGCAGACAATCCTTTCATTATTATGTAGCTGAATTGGGAATAACAAGCCTTATCCTAACACGCCTCCCTATAAAAGCACCAGGAAATTGCTTACAAATGAGACATTCTTAGGGATAAAACAGATGCACATTTTTCGCTTCAGAATTCGATTCCTTTTGGAAATGTTAAGTGTCTGTTTTTATCCTGAGAGAAGTTCTTTAATGTTACAACAATGCGTTTCTGTTTACACACAGGCGAGGAATGGCAGCCGCCGAGCGCGATCACAGGGGATGCGACCTTTCTCCTGTTACTGGATCTGACTACATAAGCCGCACTTATGCACAAGCTGTGCTCTCGGCTTGTCTGACACGCCGGCCCGTGGATAGCGTCGCTGCTCAGACGGGAGGAAACCTGTCACATCCTCAAACACAACATGGCCGCAATGACCACATTCACCTGCAAATGTGTATTATTATATATACTCAGATTGTAGCATCATATGCACCATATGGCTCATTAAATTAAATTAGAAAAAAACAAACAAAATTCCCCAGCACACTGCAATGGACGGGCAAGAGAGACCCTAATCCTGCATGATCATAGTAATGCAGGGATCTCAGGCACATACATTTGCAAACACATTGGAAAACCACCAGACACGGCATGGCGCCATTGCCCTGGTGGTTCCACACTACATCATAATACCACCACTTTGTGACACACATTTATGTGTTTCTAACTTGAGAGCCAACTCACCTGGAGGCACCAGACGTAAGCAGCTACCATTCTGTGCATCATGAAATAACACATGCACACGCAGGGGGGGGTTCCGAGTGCCTAGAAACCCCCCCCCCCCTGCCCGTTGCTCTATTCGCCGCTGGCCCGAGCGGCGGAGCTATCTTACTTTCTTTTTTTTTTTTTTCAAGAGTCCCAAACTGCCTGGGTTGGATGTAGGGGGAGCTCAGCGCACAAGCCCCTCCCAGTCAGTTCCCGCAAGACCCACTACTGGGGGGCACTGTATAGGGGGGACTACTTCTGGGGGCACTGTATAAGGGGTACTACTGGAGGGCACTGTATAAGGGGCACTACTGATGGGCACTGTATAAGGGCCCTACTGGGGGTACTGTATAAGGGGCACTACTGGGGGCACTGTATAGGGGGGACTACTACTGCATAGGGGCTTCACTACTGTGGGCACTACATAGGGGGCACTGTATAAGGGACACTACTGGAGGGCACTGTATAAGGGGCATCTATATATTTATTTGTGGCTAGATGTTTTTTAACCAAGAATTTGGAAACCCCCCTTTCAAATTCCTGCGTTTGCCACTGCTACAGGTCATTAATATATTACTACGCACATGTGGTGCATTTTAAGTTGTATGTCAAGGGGGAGACTGCAGCCCAGGGCTTTAAATGGTCAATCTTCATTTAATGTGAGTTTTTTCAGGGCATGGCTATCCAATGTAGATGATGTAGCCAGCAGGGAGGCTTTGAACTACCCTCTACTCAATATTAACATTCGTAGCATAATCTACTGCTCTCCTCCCAGTGCTTCCACCATAATCACATGACCGATAAGTAGCTTCCAGACTGACTGGCTTTGAGTCTGAGGAAATTCATAATGTATGACTGAACGGACGATGGACTCAGTGTCTGTGATGTCCAGGTTATGGATGTTACTGTATATTGAAATATCATCAGATACATTGGCCAATGTTGGGTCCTTCTGATAAATAGAATATAATATTGGTTTTCGCTTACCTATTTCTCCTCTGTCTCCTCTTTCACCTTTTTCTCCTTTAAACCCACGATCACCTGTAAGATAGCCATGAGATTGCACTGTAAGTAATGTCTAACATGGTAAACATATTGGCATTTTAGGTTCAAGAGCTCACAATTCTAAGATGGAAATTGTTACATATCAACACAGGGGCTGATACAGCAATGCACGCAGGTGTAATGCTGAACACAGACTCACGATTATCGGGAATCTGCGTGGGCGCAGGACACATTCGGCGAATGTGAGCAGAATGGGTCCTGCATAATCGCACGCAGCCCCTTCGATGTCTCTGCGTGATTGACAGGCAGAGGCATTTAAGGGGTGTGTGTGGGCGGGGGTTTGGCCTTGTTTTCCGGGAGTGTCAATGCTAGGGACTGCGCGGACGGGCGCAGTTTCCTGGCCTCGCAAGCCAGCCAGCCTGAGTAAGCTGAGGCTAACTCAGCTGGCCGGCAGCCCGGCGCCGCCCACCATCACGACCATCGACGGACGCGATGGTGATCCCAGCCAGCAAAATTGGTCACCGTGCTGGGATTGCAAATGCAGCAGGGGGTGTCATACAGGGGGTGTCATACAGGGGGTGTCATACGGGGGGTGTCATACACCTCTTGCTGCATTTGCATATTAGCAAAGACGGAATTGCAAAGCTGCTTAAGTGCTGCCCGAGTGCTACCCAAGTGCTACCCGAGTGCTGCCCGAGTTCTACCTGAGTGCTGCCCGAGTTCTACCTGAGTGCTGCCCGAGTTCTACCTGAGTGCTACCTGAGTGCTGCCCAAGTGCCATCCGAGTGCTGCCTGAGTTCTACCTGAGTGCTGCCTGAGTTCTACCTGAGTGCTGCCCGAGTTCTACCCGAGTGCTGCCCAAGTTCTACCTGAGTGCTGCCCAAGTTCTCCTGGAGTGCTGCCCGAGTGCTGCCCGAGTTCTACCCAAGTGCTACCCGAGTGCTGCCCGAGTGCTGCCCGAGTGCTGCCCAAGTGCTACCCGAGTGCTGCCCGAGTTCTACCTGAGTGCTGCCCGAGTGCTGCCCGAGTTCTACCCGAGTTCTACCCGAGTGCTGCCCGAGTTCTACCCGAGTGCTGCCCGAGTGCTGCCCGAGTTCTACCCGAGTGCTGCCCTAGTTCTACCCGAGTGCTGCCCGAGTGCTGCCTGAGTGCTACCTGAGTGCTGCCCGAGTGCTGCCCAAGTTCTACCTGAGTGCTGCCCGAGTTCTCCCTGAGTGCTGCCCGAGTGCTGCCCGAGTGCTGCCAGAGTTCTACCCGAGTGCTACCTGAGTGCTGCCCGAGTTCTCCCTGAGTGCTGCCCGAGTGCTGCCTAAGTTCTACCTGAGTGCTGCCCGAGTTCTCCCTGAGTGCTGCCCGAGTGCTGCCAGAGTTCTACCCGAGTGCTACCTGAGTGCTGCCCGAGTGCTGCCTAAGTGCTGCCCGAGTTCTACCTGAGTGCTGCCCGAGTTCTACCCGGGTGCTGCCCGAGTGCTGCCTGAGTGCTACCTGAGTGCTGCCTGGGTACTACCTGAGTGCTGCCCGAGTGCTGCCTGAGTGCTGCCTGGGTACTACCCGAGTACTACCTGAGTGCTGCCCGAGTGCTACCTGAGTGCTGCCCAAGTTCTACCTGAGTGCTGCCCGAGTTCTACCTGAGTGCTACCTGACTGCTGCTCGAGTGCTACCTGAGAGCTGCCCGAGTGCTACCTGAGAGCTGACCGAGTGCAGCTTTGCAATTCCGTCCAAAGCTGAATGTGTGAAGGACAATCCTTGCACTCACATGTAACTTGTCATTAACAGGATTATAGGGAAAACTGCATTATATATGTCTCAGCAAGAACAGAAATATTGTATTCTTAGGCTTGCAGAAATATAGGGCCTGATTCAGCAAGGATCACAGTTGCTAAGCTGCACACAGGCTGTAGATATATGATGTATGCACGCAGGCTATAGATATATGATGTATACACGCAGGCTATAGAAATATGATGTATGCACGCAGGCTATAGATATATGATGTATGCACGCAGGCTATAGATATATGATGTATACACGCAGGCTATAGATATATGATGTATGCACGCAGGCTATAGATATGATGTATACACGCAGGCTATAGATATGATGTATGCACGCATGCTATAGATATATGATGTATGCACGCAGGCTATAGATATGATGTATGCATGCAGGCAGCTTTGCAATTGCGTTCCTTGCAGATATGGTAATGCACAGAAGGCATCACGCCTCCTGCTGCATTACTTATCCGAGCTGCGTTGTCCAGCGCAGCATCGGATACTCTGCGGAACATCGGCTGGCTGAGGTGACCCATGGGGCCGCCATACATGAGTGGAAGAGGCCAGGAAATCTCCGTCAGCCGGCAGAGATCCTGGTCTCTTCCCTCCACCCAACGGAAGCGACGGGAAAGGAAGGCCCCCTCTCCGCCCAGAAATGGCAGCAGACTGTCAATCAATGACAGTCTGTTGCCAGTCTGCGTGTGGGATCGCAGACCCGTTCTGCGAATGCGCAGAACGGATCAGGCACCTGCACAGATTCCCGATCATCGGTAATCTGCGCTCAGCTGAATAAGGCCCATAATAAAATGAAGAATTCAATCACCAATTCCATTATCTTAATGACATATTAATCACTCACACCACAAGACCGAATGCCCAGCTCATACAGTATAACACATTATTTTGATATCATGCAAATATTTACATAATGCCACATATGCTCTATGGGGTCAATTTACTAAGAATCGTGTCTGGTCGAGTTTTGCTGGATTTGTATCACTGAAACTCGGGTGATTTTAGACTTCTGAGACACTCACATTTACCAAGGATCGTGATTTGCTGAGATCATGTTTTCCGGTGTTTGTGATCAAGATTTCTCACCTGAGTTTTCATTGTTTGACCTCAGCCAAACGCTCTCAAACAAGCAGCCTGCACGTATCAGTGAGTTATGTCAGGGCAGCTTGTGTGTTTTACAGGGGAAAAGAGGGTTAAGTTAAAAAAAATGACATAGGGTCCCCCTCCCAAAACAAGCATAACCAGCCCTGGGCTAATCAGCCAGTCCTGGTTCCTAAAAATATGGGGTGCTCAGGAGAGGGGGGACCCCTTTATTGGGGGGTCCCAACTTCCCCAGAGATCCCCGGATTGGGGTGATAATGCTTTGGTTGGAGAGACCCGGTGAAAGGGTCCCCTGCCTATGGCATTACACCCCGGCTGGAATTGAGTTCAGCGCTGGTTTTAAAAATTGGGATAACCCTACGCAATTCCCCTCCCCCTCTATTTTTAAAACCAGGACTGGCTCAGTAGCCCAGTGCTGGTTCCTAAAATACGGGGGAACCCTACACATTTTTTTTCCCCGTGTGTTTGGAACCAGGACTGGCTGAGGTGTCCGGGGCTAGTTATGCATTTTTTGGGGGGCCCTACGTAATTTTTTTTGTTTTTTTCAAATTAACCCTTTATATAGTGTTTAGAGGCAGAAATGCACACAAATCACACTGATCTGTGTATGTTTGGTAAATTCCCGAGTTGTGGAATTTTCAGTGAAAGTACTTGGCCGATGGTGTATATAATCGTGTTTGCAATCTCACCTGAGTTTTTCAGTGTAAATAGAGAAATCTCTCCAGAGTTTGTCTTTAGTAAATTTGCGAGTTGAAAAAAAAATGGCAAAACTCACCCGAGATTGCAATCTCGACCTAACTCGATTCTTTTACGCCTATGTATCTAGCTGTCAGCTAATTGACACTTAACCACCCACAATATTGACTTTTCACAACCAAATAGGATGACTTATGAAAAAACGTGTGGCCCCAAAATCTGTGTGGACCGGGACATGACCTAACTTGCACCAATTGGCCCAATGTGTTGGAAAGTGCTAATAAAACAAGATTTCATAGAAAACAGCCAGTTTTGGTGGCAATGGGGTACTGTTGCCGCTGTCGGTGGTAGCATTTGATAAATAGGGAGAAACCTATAGAGCTTTTCTCCCTTTAATAAATATCCCCCGCAGTCACCGCCTTTATTGACCTCCCTTATTCAGTGCAAACTCTAAACCCGCGATCTTCACATAGGTCCGTTTTATACAAGTCAAACATTCTCCTACAATGTATCCCCTATTTACATTACACATTTGGAACACGTCCTCTAAAAGTGCCCGTTTCCAAATATATCAGTAAAACTGAACTTCTAAGCCACGGTCTAAGGTTTAGGAAGTGAATATAAACATGAGGAATTTGCTGAGTAACTGTAACTGTATACCGTACAGTATCTGATGTCTGACAGTCAGGATTGTATAATAAGGAGACAGCTCCGCTGTATACTGTACAGTATCTGATGTCAGACAGTCAGGATTGTATAATAAGGAGACAGCTCCGCTGTATACTGTACAGTATCTGATGTCTGACAGTCAGGATTGTATAATAAGGAGACACACCGTACAGTGGGCCTGATTCAGACCCGCTCGCGAGCGCTATGCGCTCGCAAGCGGGTCGATGGTGGCCCAGTGCGCATGACGGAGCCGGCTCCGTCGTGCGCATGCGCGAGACCCGGATAGCGATGGCCAAACCGTCGCTCCGGGTCTCGTACCAAAGGGGGCGTGCTGTCGATGTTGAGTGACAGCACGCCCCCTTCGGTGGGCGGGCCAGGGGCGTGGCTGCCCAGACGGAGGCGTTCCCATGGGAACGCCTACCGTCTGGGGCCGGCCCCACTGACAACACTAGTGATGTCAGTGGGAGTGCTTTTGGCTCTGTTAGAGCCAAAAGCACTCTTGGGCTTGCGGCATCGAGACCCTACTGCAAGGGTCTCGTCGCAAGCCCGATGGTCACGATGGTCTACTCTTGACCATCGCGACCATCATCATGGCCGCTCGCATAAGCTGTGGGTGGTAACCCACAGCTATGCGAGCGGCCAAGAGACCGCAACAATAAAAAAAAAATGCCCCGATTCAGAGCGGGTGCTCGTTCAGAGCGTCCGGCTCTGAATCAGGCCCAGTATCTGATATCAGACACTCAGGATTGTATAACAAGGAGACAGCTCCGCTGTATACCATACAGTATCTGATGTCAGACAGTCAGGATTGTATAATAAGGAGACAGAGGGCCTGATGCAGACCCGCTCGCGAGCGCTATGCGCTCGCAAGCAGGTTGATGGTGGCCCAGTGCGCACGCGAGCCCTGGAGCGAGCGCAAAAAGCACTCGCTCCGGCGCTCGCATTCAAAAGGGGCAGCTGTCGATTTTGATTGACAGCAGCCCCGTTTGGAAGGCGGGGAAGGGGGGTGGCTGAGCAAACTGAGGCGTTCCTGCAGGAACGCCTGCCGCTTGTGGGCGGCCCTACTGACATCACTCGTGATGTCAGTAGGTGGACTTCCTGCTCTAATAGAGCAGGAAGTCCACTGGGGCTTGCGGCAACGAGACCCTACCACAAGGGTCTCGTCGCAAGCCCGATGGTCGCGATGGTCTTGACCATCGCGACCATCATCATGGCCGCACGCATAAGCTGTGGGTGGTAACCCACAGCTATGCGAGCGGCCAGGAGGCCGCACCAAAAAAAAAAAAAAAAACGCCCTGATTCAGAGCGAGCGCTCGTTCAGAGCGTCCGGCTCTGAATCAGGCCCAGAGTCCCCCATGGGACCCATCGCTAGGAGTGATGAGCGAGGCTGCAGCGAGATGAAGTATGTTGTTCCCGTAACACAACCTTCCAGCTCCGCTTCTGCTGCGCCATTCTGCACTGCGGCGATGAAGCAGAGTTGAACGTACGACAGTTTGCATACGATTGTGGGCGGTTCGTCCGCTGAGATGCGCAAAGCCTTGTACACTTGCATATATACACATTTAGTTCAGTGCATGTAGAGCAGTAGCAATTACAGGCGACATATGTTCTACTCTACATAAGTCCTTCTGTACGGGATGTGTCAAGCATGGCATTTTGAAGGAATTGGTATGAAATACAGACAATCGGGATCCTGGTGGTCAGAATCCAGACGCCGGGATCCCGACAGGGTTAACATACTGACACTTGTTGGCTAACTCTCCCTCTCTCCCTACCCTAACCTCCCCCCCCTAGAGCCTGAACCTAACCTCCCCCTCCCTGCACCCTAAACCTGACCCTAACCTCTTAGTGCTTAACTCTAACCTCTAAACCTAACCTCTAAACCTCTAGTGCCTAACCTCTAAACCTAACCTCTAAACCCTAACCTATAACCCTAACCTCTAACCCTAACCTCTAAACCTAACCTCTAGTGCCTAACCTCTAGTGCCTAACCTCTAAACCTCTAGTGCCTAACCTCTAAACCTAACCTCTAGTGCCTAACCTCTAAACCTAACCTCTAGTGCCTAACCTCTAAACCTCTAGTGCCTAACCTCTAAACCTAACCTCTAGTGCCTAACCTCTAAACCTAACCTCTAAACCTCTAGTGCCTAACCTCTAAACCTAACCTCTAGTGCCTAACCTCTAAACCTAACCTCTAGTGCCTAACCTCTAAACCTCTAGTGCCTAACCTCTAGTGCCTAACCTCTAAACCTAACCTATAAACCTCTAGTGCCTAACCTCTAGTGCCTAACCTCTAAACCTCTAATGCCTAACCTCTAGTGCCTAACCTCTAAACCTAACCTATAAACCTCTAGTGCCTAACCTCTAAACCTAACCTCTAGTGCCTAACCTCTAAACCTAACCTCTAAACCTCTAGTGCCTAACCTCTAAACCTAACCTCTAGTGCCTAACCTCTAAACCTAACCTCTAGTGCCTAACCTCTAAACCTCTAGTGCCTAACCTCTAAACCTAACCTCTAAACCTCTAGTGCCTAACTTCTAAACCTAACCCCCCCCCCAACTCCGGTACTTACCTTCGGCATACCAGCAGTAGGGATGCAGGCGCCGGGATTCTGACCAGCGATGGTAATGTAAGCGCCGGGATGCCAAACGCATACCATTTTGAATACAATACATGCCACTTATGACATGCATATGGGCGTTTATTAACGTTGTCTGCATGTACAATTGCGATTACAAATGTAAAGGACAGCTATTCCGATAAGAGCTGTCTTTTGCGGACTGAGGACCTCCTGGGTTTATGACCCGGGAGTTCTTCTGCTTATGCGCAGCTATCGGCCAGTGCATTCGCAAGCTGTGGGCGACCCTGGGAATGCTCTGAAAAGAAGCCCATAAGCTTCAATTAGACAACACCATCTACAGATGGCAGTGCCTACTGGGTACAAGCTCCGTAAAAGTTTCGCTATCCGGAGCTTGGTACATAGAGGGAAGGCGGTCAAACCTCCGAAAGCGGCAGTATTTGAGGTTTGACTGCATTTCTGTGTTAGTACATCCCGCTCTTTGTCTGTAAATTCAAATACCATGGAATTTAGCGTCAACTTCTGATTCTGAGGTTGGCGCTAATACTTGTGCAGCTGCGATTTCATTCGGATTCGCTGCTGCATTGGTATGCAAATGCTGGTCTCAGCCTTCTTGTGTAATTGCGTGCGCCGGATATTGCAAGCCCTGAGACGCCCACTTTTAATGGACAGTGCAAATCTGCCGGAGTACTCAAACACCCCAACATCGGTGCAAACACAAAAAGAAGAATTACAAGTGCACAACTCCAACATTACTAATTATATATAATAATAAATTTTGCAATAAATAAATAGAGGTTTTGGCATAATCATGGCCATGGTTATGGGCCTACTCACCGCGCCCAGGTAACCTCTGAGGGTAGGTCCCTAACATACTGGGGTTGAAATCCAGAGCGCAGGACACCCATAAACAGGCCCAGCTGAGCCACCCCAGGGCATCACTCTTTTTACACTTCACCTTTCCTCATTAGAGCGATGCCCTGGGGTCAGGGCCATCTCTTCCACTGGGCTTGTTGGACAGTTGCCCAAGGGCCCAAAGCTTGTAGGGGCCCGCCAACCCGCCCCCCTGCAGCTGCGGCCAGTGGGTAAATTTGGGATATTTTTATAAGCCGGCACTGTATTCTGATCTAACCCCCCCCATCCCCCCCGATGACGAGTACTTACCTCAGTCCCAGTTTCACTTCATCCGCCGGCTTCAGACCAGTCAGACAGAGGCCCTCTGCCTGTGTGGGAGGTCTGATGGGCAAGGCAGGAGGGTTTCATTTTATTGACCATTTACATTTTTTACCGTGAATGGGTGGGTAGGGGCCCCAGTGCATTGCTTTGCCCAGGGCCCACGCACACTGCTGTTAAGACAACCCTGACTGGTGTGGCTCAGCTGGGCTTGTTTGGGGGTGTCCTGTGCTCTGGATTTCAACCCCAGTATGTTAGGGACCTAACTTCAAAGGTTACCTGGGCGCGGTGGGTAGGTTCATAACCAGTACCTTAACTAGGGTAGTGCGGCCGGTGCCATCGCACAGGGCACCGCAGGGCTGGGGGCGCTGTTTGGGCCTGTCAACTTTCTGTTTATTATCATCCTCACTTGTAGTTTCCTCTTATTTCATCCCCAGCATCTCCTGGCCTCTCCTATCTCTTCCCTGGCCCCAGCATCTCCTGGCTTCCCCTATCTCTTCCCTGGCCCCAGCATCTCCTGGCTTCCCCTATCTCTTCCCTGGCCCCAGCATCTCCTGGCTTCCCCTATCTCTTCCCTGGCCCTTCCCAATGAGGCTATGACCCTTTTTTGGGTGCATTATGTCCCTATTTGAAAAATGGGGGGGGCGCCAATGCTCTTTCTGGCACAGGGCACCAAAAAGTCTAGTTACGGCTCTGTTCATAACCATGGCCATGATTATGCCAAAACCTCTATTTATTTATTGCAAAATTCTATTGCAAAATGTATTATATTATATATAATTAGTAATGTTGGAGTTGTGCACTTGTAATTCTTCTCTTTGTGTTTGCAACAATAGTCTCCACAGGTAGCACCTCCAATTATATATATATATTCAGGGTGTGCAGTCTAGGGCCCTTTTCTACATACTCCACCATCGGTGCACAATTGCGATGTCCATTGACCAGGCTTCCCAACTTTCTGGCTGACACTTCTGCTGCAGGTGGCGGTGACGGCGGCCGGTGAGGGGGCTGGGCTACAGAGACGCAATTCAGCGCAAATCGCATCATCGGACCGCCATGTAAGTTGGGGTGGGGTGCGAGAGATGGCGACCAGACTGGGAGACTTGCCCTTTAATTAAAGGAGGCCAAGAGCCCCACCTGATTTTCGGGAACCTCCCGGCCATTGCCAGAGAGTCGGCAAGTATGCCATTGGCACTTACGACGCCCAATGGCTGGCACAGTATCTCCTTCTAAACTTTGTCTAATCATGGCCTCTGTGGCTGTGGCTCTCTGTCTGAGAACGCAGCTGCGTGTCGCCCAGGACACGCCCATGACACACCTTTTTTTCTTGCAATCACTACAAGTGGTCTCCCAGTCACCTCCCAGGAATGCCCCCATGGTTTTCTGCCGTGAGATCAAATGGAAGCGATTCCATATGCAGCAGCGGCCTCTGGGCCTGATTCAGAGCCGGACGCTCTGACAAGAGCGCTGGCTCTGAATCAGGGCGTTTTTTTTTTCTTGCGAAGCGGCCTCTTGGACGCTCGCATAGCTGTGGGTGACCACCCACAGCTATAGCGAGCGTCCATGATGATGGTCGCGATGGTCAAGACCATTGCGACAATCGGGCTTGCGACGAGACCCTTGCGGTAGGGTCTCGTTGGCCGCAAGCCCTGGAGTGCTTTTGGCTCTATCAGAGCCAAAATCACTCCCACTGACATCACTAGTGATGTCAGAGGGGCCGGACCTAGACGGTAGGCGTTCCCATGGGAACGCCTCCGTTTGGGCAGCCACGCCCCCGGCACGCCCACCAAAGAGGGCGTGCTGTCACTCACCATCGACAGCACGCCCCCTTTGGTGCGAGACCCATAACGACGGCTTCCCTGTCGTTATTCGGGTCTCGCGCATGCGCACAACGGAGGCGCCTCCGTCGTGCGCATGCGCATTTGGGCAACATCGAACCGCTTGCGAGCGGGTCTGAATCAGGCCCTTTGTGTACACTCAGTGGGACACATGTGGTTTTCCAGGACTATTATGCGTATGTGCAGTAGCAAATTATCGCTCAAAGGTGCAAACACCGTTACTGCGTCCAACTCTGTCTCAGGCCCTAAAAGGCTATTCATAGAGTTGGGACGGTGACAGTTCAGTTGTGTGATAACCCTGGGGGGGAGATGCACTGAGGGGTCTATTCATCAAGTAGTGAAAAGTGTGGAGAAGTTGCCCATAGCAACCGATCAGCTCCTACCTATTATTTTATAGATTGTACTTGATAAATGCTACTTCAAAGCTGATTGGTTGATATGGGCAACTTCTCTACTGGTCCACATCTCCACACTTTTCACTGCTTGAATATAGACCCCTAAGCCTTGGCGAGTGATAAAGTGGATGGAGATAAGTACCAACCAATCAGCACCTGTCATTTTTCAAACACAGCCTGTAAACTGACAGTTACGAGCTGATTGGTTGATACTTTATCACTCCAAGGCTTAGTCCATCTCCCCCCAATGGGGAGAACTGGGAATATTTCACGGAAAACCTTTGATAATTTCGCCCACATCTAGATCCAAACCTCCTGGCCCTGTAATACCATCAGCCGCCCTATTTATGCAGATTCCATTCCAAAACAAGGGTGGGTCTGAAATACGTTCATAAACAAAATTTCTTTTGTACGATCAACAATGATTATCTTGACACAGCTTAAGGGGCCGATAGCTGCAGCGGGACGTATCCTGTTACACAACACAGAGAAGGGGAATATTTCTGGGGAATGAGGGATCCGCTGATATGTGTCATTTCTCACACCGGGATCCAAGCTTGTCAGAACAGAGCTGCAGGATATTTATCTTAGATTTGCACTTGCTCCACGGCTTGGAAGTAACTGGTATAAATATATTGATTTGGATTTATTAGAAAGGAAGATGCATTGGAAAAACAAATGATAGAGTTGAGGGAGAAAGCCTGGTATTTAGCATATTCTGTATTCTAATTGCTCTGGAGTCTACCATTACCCCACTGCACATAGACACTGCTGTGAGGTTGGATATCAGGTCTGGCTGCAGCTTACTAAACACCCATTTGTGGAACGTCAGCTGCAGCAGATGCCATGGTGCAGTAATGACCACCTCTTCCACAAACACAGGCGGCCACTAAGGCAGATATTACATCTGAGACCTTTTAAACAGAAATATAAACAGCCACCTGTCCTGGATCAGTGGTACAGATCTGCGATCTAAGCATGGTGACATCTCATTCCCATTTGTATCCTCTCATCCAAAACTGAGCATCCGTGTTTTAACAATATTAATCGATCAAGGTGAAGATACTGTACTGAGGGGGAGGTGTATGAAGGGGCGGCTGAGGGCCGTTAAATGCCTGGACCTGCTTCAACTATTTTACGTAGGGATGGCCATCGACGATTGCCAATCATCGATGGTTTATGGTCGATGTTGAATGTTTTTCCCATCGATGGAGGAGAACCAGATGGTTTCCCTCCATTGATGGAAGAACACAACCGAATAGTTTTTGTTTTTTTTACAAGGTGTCGGGGCACGGAGCATAGCTCCAACCCCCGACACCCGCAAAGCCACGTCCCCGGTTCTGATTCAGTCAGTCATAGAACAGAGATGACCATTGGTTGGTGAAACCATCGATGGTCATCCATTGCATAGTTGGTTTCCATCGATGGCCACTTGCTATTTTGCCATCGATTGTAACCATCAATGGTAACCATACCGATGGCCATCCCTAATTTTACGTGGTGTAGCTCCAGTCCCCGCCCACAGGTGTCACCGCCTCGTTTGCTGAATCACCAGGTTGGTGATTTGCACATTCCCTCTTTCGGCTCTGACGTTGCTGTCAGTGAGCTTCAGGCAGAAACTGCCAGTGGCACCCGCAGCTAATACAAAATAAAAGCGTCCCGTGGCGCACGCATGCACAGCATGGCACGGTGCGTGTGCGCGTTTGGTGTCAAAGCGGCAATGATGGAAGGAAGAGAACACATCTGTAGACTACCAACATTTAAAATAACATTGTTACTATGATCCCTAGGTTATACTGTAACTGTATATGACCTAGGAAGTGTAATTGTTACATACAGTAACACCTTCATATACTCGCCTCTTCAATTAAACATTGACTGGTTTAAATATATTGTGATATATTACTGACTTTGATCATGAGAGGGAAATCTAAATACCAAGCACCCTATTTATTAAAGTGTATTTGTGGTCAATCCTCTGGTTTCTGAGGTTTTCTGCAATATTAAAATATATCTACATGACGAGGGGAACTGGTGCCTGAGATATCTGCGGCAGTCCCTGTGTTTCCGGCTGCTGAAGCTTAGCTTTTCGGAGTTTGGTGCCAATAACCAATGAGATTGTATCCTATACGCTACATTCCTGCCTGTATTTCCGGCCACACATGTGCATTAGGCAGGCTGGCAGCAGTAAGGTCATAGCGTAAACTAATGTATGGACTTTTTACTCTTAGCCAGAATTCGCTCTGATCGGAGTCACTGTCCCAGAGAGAGACATTTAATAAACTGACCTGAAAAAATAATTTCTTATTGTGGCGTAAAACTAATCATAGTTATTGGGGCAAAATTGAAATTGGAATGGTGCCAGGAATTTTCATAGCCGCTTGAATAATTCTTACTATATTCTATATTTAATGCTTACTGAATAGAGATAAAAGAGAGATAACGATCAGTTTTGTACTACGCTGGATTCCTCTGTGTCTCCATTTTCTACAGACCATCAAATTACACACAGCAATCAGCTAGAGGCGGTTCAGAGTTTTTAAAACTATGCAGGAAGCTTTAGGTCCTATACATTACAAAAGTAACCAAAAAAGTCAATATTAAAAATAGTAAGTTTAGAGAATGAATGTACAGAACAGTGCATCAGCCTCACACGGATGGGGATGAGGACTAGCGGGAAGGTGCAAAATCCTCATACAGTAGGTACAGTAGGATGTAGTTAGAATCCCGATGCACTGGAAGCCGCCTGAAGGAATCCCGGCGTTGAAATCCCAACTCAGTAATAAAGATAGGCGACACCTATAGTTAGCCCGACGACGGAATCCCGACAGACGGCTTCCCGAATGAAAGTAAGAGGGAAGGATTAGCTGTTAGCCACGGGGGGGGAGGGTAAGGTTTAGGCACCCCCGGGGGGGACTTAGGGATAGGCACCCCCGGGGAGGGTTAGGCTAGGGGAAGGGGGGTTACGGTTAGGCACCACCGGGAGGAGAATAGGGTTAGGCACCCCCATGGGAGGGTTAGGTTAAGGGTGCAGGATGGGGGGTTAGGTTTAGGCACCCCCAGGGGGACTTAGGGTTAGGCACCACCTCGGAAGTTTTAGGGTTAGACACCCCTAAGGGAGGGTTAGGGTTACGGGGGGGGAGGAGGGTTAGCATGCTTACCTGCCCCATCGGAATTCTGCTGTTTCGGGCTTCTGGCGTCGGCATTGCACCCGGCAGCTATTCAGCCACCGTCATTTCATACCCAATACGGTAGAGTGGGACAGTGTGTTGTTGGAGGTGCCGGGTCATGGAGCATGCATCAGAATTCCCCAGGCGGGCCGTAGACCACAGCCATGTGGGTACAGACAGATCTGACCGGCGCCTGTGCCGCATCGGAGAGGTGACTGTAACAGTCTGCGAGAAGACAAGTGGAGAAATTGCCCATAGCAACTAAACAGCTTCTACCAATCATTTTATAGACTTTACTTGATAAATCCTAGCTAGAAGCTATCTAAAGAAAGCCAAGTGACTGGGGAGACTGTGGGCCTGATTCAGAGCCGGACGCTCTGACCAGAGCGTTCGCTCTGAATCAGGGCCCTCCTCCATGAAAATGGAGCGTCCTCCTGGACGCTCGTATAGCTGTGGGTGACCACCCACAGCTATAGCGAGCGTCCATGATGATGGTCGCGATGGTCAAAGACCATCGGGCTTGCGACGAGACCCTGCGGTAGGGTCTCGCTGCCGCAAGCCCAGGAGTGATTTTGGCTCTATCAGAGCCAAAGTCACTCCCACTGACATCATCACTGATGTCAGTGGGGCCGAACTCAGATGGTAGGCGTTCCCATAGGAACGCCTCCGTCTGGCCGGCACGCCCACCACTCACCATCGACAGCACGCCCCCTTTGGTGCGAGACCCAGAGCGACGTATTTCTCGTCGCTCGCCGGGTCTCGCGCATGCGCACGACGGAGCTCCCTCTGTCGTGCGCATGCACAGTCTAACATCATCGACCCACTAGCGAGCGAACTTTGCTCGCGAGCGGGTCTGAATAACCCCCTGTGAGGGTGACCACATGCATTAGGACGTAGTCACGCCACCCCATAACGAACCCGGCTCTGCAGTTTAGGGGAGGTATGCACTGATGTGGACGTGCAATAATAACATTTACGCGGGACCCCAGATAAAAAACTCTGGCGCTACCAACTTTTTTTTTTTCTTTTTCTACTTCAAGATTTTAATTTTACTAATTTGTTTTCTGTCCCACTCTGAGAGGAGGATGGGTTACACGTCTCTGTGTAATATATCTGTTTACGCAATAATAATGTCTATATTGTAAGTTAATTGACTTTGTTGTAAACGGTTTATCCTTTGGAAGTAACCCCAGATTAGTACATGGGATGTGTATTTTATATAGGAATGGATGAAGTCATGTGTGAGGCTGAAGACGGAACGTCTGTTGGTCACAGCACAAACAATAGAAAGCAATAAGACTTTAATAGCTTGTGTGCGCGCCAATGTTCTGTACAATTCTACAAAGAACGCAGTGCAGCCTAGAGATCCACTGGTCGCATCCACTGGTCTAACACGCCACAGGGACCATACACCCAATATAGGAACGCCACTGGGCAGGAGGTGACGGAAATGGGGGCAAGGCGTGCGGTGCAGGGACGTGTGCAGCACAAATCCTACACCCGTTATATGGAACATCACTGGGCAGGAGGTAAGTAACAGAAATGGGGGCATGGTGTGCGGTGTGAGCCCATGTGCACCACACACCCTGCACCCATTATAGATATGCCATTAGGCAGGAGGTAAGTAACGGAAATGGGTGCGGTGTTAGCCCATGTGCACCAGACATCCTACGCCTATTATAGCCAGTGGCGTCATGAGGGGGGTGCGGGCAGTGCACCGGGTGTCACCCTTGAAGCATTGTACATCTCTAAGATGTTATATCATGTTGTATCATTTTGAAACCAATCTGAAAGGACTATCTAATGCACATTGGGGTTAGGGTTGGAGGGGGTGACACCAAAATGCCGGCTCCTCTGCGGTGACAGGAGCCGGGGGCTGCAGTGTGACACTCTCCCGTAGCACCCGGCTCCCGTCATAGGAGAGAAGCCGACAGTGCTGACAGCCCAGTCTCCAGGGGCAGCCAAGTATCTCCGGTGATGCTGGACTCCCCTCGTAGTGAAGTCATCGGGATCCCCTGTGAGGCCACGCCCTGCTCTTTTAGGACATGCCCCCTTTCCAGGTGCGCCGGGGTTGTCACAGTGCGTACCAGGGGCCAAATATAATAGGGTGAGAATTTAGAACATGTGAGAGTTTAGCAGTAACCTCTAACACTTTGTACACTCGCCCAATGTAACAGAGTCTGAGAACATGAATACTGGCCCAATGTAACAGAGTCTGAGAACATGAATACTGGCCCAATGTAACAGAGTCTGAGAACATGAATACTGGCCCAATGTAACAGAGTCTGAGAACATGAATACTGGCCCAATGTAACAGAGTCTGAGAACATGAATACTGGCCCAATGTAACAGAGTCTGAGAACATGAATACTGGCCCAATGTAACAGAGTCTGAGAACATGAATACTGGCCCAATGTAACAGAGTCTGAGAACATGAATACTGGCCTGTTTTTACACTAAGAAAACTCTCACGGTTTAAACTCTCGTCCAGATGTTTTCCCATTTTGAACATAAAAATCGACCAATGTGAGAGGTTACTGCTAAACTCTCACATTTTCTAAACTCTCACTCTATTACATTTGGCCCCAAGTGACACCAGACCCATGTGACGCCTCTGATCGTAGGTATGCCTGCCCCCCACTCAGTTCTATCCATGTGAGGGCACAATAACCTCGTTCTTGCCAGTCATGTAATGTTCACAGAAACTATAGAGACGCCACATTATACGTACTGTACATACTTACTTTATCATCATGTTATCTATACTAATACTATAAGAACATTGTGTCTGCCAGTTCCAAGTTGGCGCAAAAACTACTGAACCGATTTCCATGAAAACCGCATCATTGCGTAGTGGAAACTCCTAGAAATAACCTGCACTTTTTTCATCTCGATCCGTCATGTTAAAGCTGAGCAATAACAAAAACAAAATATCAATGCAAGAGATAGGTGCGGCACCATGCGCCCGGCCGGTAAGGGGTGGGGGGAGAGGTGCTTTGGGCCCACAGTCTCTTCTGTGGTATCCAGATAGAAGATCGACAATGTAAAGTTCAACAGATGGTTGACATGCAATAGGTCGACAGGTACAAAAGGTCGACATGGTTAAAAGGTCAACAGGTTCAAATGGTCGACAACAAAATGGTCTACACTTTTTTATGGTTTTTCAACATTTTTAAGGTTAGGCTTCTGGAGGGGGCAGTTAGGGTTAGGCACTAGGCAGAGGATTAGAGTTACTGGAGGCTAGGGTTAGGTTCAGACACTTGGGGGAAGGTTATGGTTAGGCACTAGGAGGAGGGTTAGGGTTAGGCTACTGGAGGGGAAGATTAGGGTTAGGCACTAGGAGCGGGGTTAAATTGCAAAAAAAAGTAAAAAAATGTGTTGACCATTTGAACCTGTCGACCATCTGGTGTTGACACATTGACTGTTGACCTTTACATTGCAAAGGATAGGCTACATAGCAGTCTGTACAAAGGGCACACAGTGACATTGTTGTGAGTGGTGGGTGAATAGGTTACATAGCAGTCTGTGCACAGGGCACACAGTGACATTGGTGTGAGTGGTGGGTGAATAGGAGAGGTTACATAGCAGTCTGTGCACAGGGCACACAGTGACATTGGTGTGAGTGGTGGGTGAATAGGATAGGCTACATAGAAGTATGTGCACAGGGCACACAGTGACATTGGAGTGAGTGGTTGGTGAATAGGAGAGTTGACATAGCAGTCTGTGCACAGGGCACACAGTGACATAGGTGTGAGAGGTGGGTGAATAGGATAGGTTACATAGCAGTCTGTGCACAGGGCACACAGTGACATAGGTGTGAGAGGTGGGTGAATAGGATAGGTTACATAGCAGTCTGTGCACAGGGCACACAGTGACATAGGAGTGAGAGGTGGGTGAATAGGAGAGGCTACATAGCAGTCTGTGCACAGGGCACACAGTGACATTGGTGTGAGTGGTGGGTGAATAGGAGAGGTTACATAGCAGTCTGTGCACAGGGCACACAGTGACATTGGTGTGAGAGGTGGGTGAATAGGATAGGCTACATAGCAGTCTGTGCACAGGGCACACAGTGACATTGGTGTGAGTGGTGGGTGAATAGGTTACATAGCAGTCTGTGCACAGGGCACACGGTGACATTGGTGTGAGTGGTGGGTAAATAGGAGAGGTTACATAGAAGTCTGTGCACAGGACACACAGTGACATTGGTGTGAGTGGTGGATAAATAGGAGAGGTTACATGGCAGTCTGTGCACAGGGCACACAGTGACATTGGTGTGAGTGGTGGGTGAATAGGAGAGGTTACATAGCAGTCTGTGCACAGGGCACACAGTGACATAGGTGTGAGTGGTGGGTGAATAGGAGAGGTTACACAGCAGTCTGTGCACAGGGCACACAGTGACATTGGTGTGAGAGGTGGGTGAATAGGAGAGGTTACACAGCAGTCTGTGCACAGGGCACACAGTGACATTGGTGTGAGTGGTGGGTGAATAGGAGAGGTTACATAGCAGTCTGTGCACAGGGCACACAGTGACATTGGTGTGAGAGGTGGGTGAATAGGGGAGGCTACATAGCAGTCTGTGCACAGGGCACACAGTGACATAGGTGTGAGAGGTGGGTGAATAGGATAGGTTACATAGCAGTCTGTGCACAGGGCACACAGTGACATAGGAGTGAGAGGTGGGTGAATAGGAGAGGCTACATAGGAGTCTGTGCACAGGGCACACAGTGACATTGGTGTGAGTGGTGGGTGAATAGGAGAGGCTACATAGCAGTCTGTGCACAGGGCACACAGTGACATTGGTGTGAGAGGTGGGTGAATAGGAGAGGTTACACAGCAGTCTGTGCACAGGGCACACAGTGACATAGGTGTGAGTGGTGGGTGAATAGGAGAGGTTACACAGCAGTCTGTGCACAGGGCACACGGTGACATTGGTGTGAGTGGTGGGTGAATAGGAGAGGTTACATAGCAGTCTGTGCACAGGACACACAGTGACATTGGTGTGAGTGGTGGATAAATAGGAGAGGTTACATAGCAGTCTGTGCACAGGGCACACAGTGACATTGGTGTGAGTGGTGGGTGAATAGGAGAGGTTACATAGCAGTCTGTGCACAGGGCACACAGTGACATTGGTGTGAGAGGTGGGTGAATAGGATAGGCTACATAGCAGTCTGTGCACAGGGCACACAGTGACATTGGTGTGAGTGGTGGGTGAATAGGTTACATAGCAGTCTGTGCACAGGGCACACGGTGACATTGGTGTGAGTGGTGGGTGAATAGGAGAGGTTACATAGCAGTCTGTGCACAGGACACACAGTGACATTGGTGCGAGTGGTGGATAAATAGGAGAGGTTACATGGCAGTCTGTGCACAGGGCACACAGTGACATTGGTGTGAGTGGTGGGTGAATAGGAGAGGTTACACAGCAGTCTAAGCACAGGGCACACAGTGACATAGGTGTGAGTGGTGGGTGAATAGGAGAGGTTACACAGCAGTCCGTGCACAGGGCACACAGTGACATTGGTGTGAGAGGTGGGTGAATAGGAGAGGTTACACAGCAGTCTGTGCACAGGGCACACAGTGACATTGGTGTGAGTGGTGGGTGAATAGGAGAGGTTACATAGCAGTCTGTGCACAGGGCACACAGTGACATTGGTGTGAGAGGTGGGTGAATAGGAGAGGTTACACAGCAGTCTGTGCACAGGGCACACAGTGACATTGGTGTGAGAGGTGGGTGAATAGGAGAGGTTACACAGCAGTCTGTGCCCAGGGCACACAGTGACAATGGTGTGAGTGGTGGGTGAATAGGAGAGGTTACACAGCAGTCTGTGCACAGGGCACACAGTGACAATGGTGTGAGTGGTGGGTGAATAGGAGAGGTTACACAGCAGTCTGTGCACAGGGCACACATTGACATTGGTGTGAGAGGTGGGTGAATAGGATAGGCTACACAGCAGTCTGTGCACAGGGCACACAGTGACATTGGTGTGAGTGGTGGGTGAATAGGAGAGGCTACACAGCAGTGTGTGCACAGCGCACACAGTGACATTGGTGTGAGTGGTGGGTGAATAGGAGAGGTTACACAGCAGTCTGTGCACAGGGCACACAGTGACATTGGTGTGAGAGGTGGGTGAATAGGAGAGGCTACACAGCAGTCTGTGCACAGTGCACACAGTGACATTGGTGTGAGAGGTGGGTGAATAGGAGAGGTTACACAGCAGTCTGTGCACAGGGCGCACAGTGACATTGGTGTGAGTGGTGGGTGAATAGGAGAGGTTACACAGCAGTCTGTGCACAGGACACACAGTGACAGTGGTGTGAGTGGTGAGTGAATAGGATAGGTTACATAGCAGTCTGTGCACAGGGCACACAGTGACATTGGTGTGAGTGGTGGGTGAATAGGAGAGGTTACATAGCAGTCTGTGCACAGGGCACATAGTGACATAGGTGTGAGTGGTGGGTGAATAGGAGGTTACATAGCAGTCTGTGCACAGGGCACACAGTGACATAGGTGTGAGAGGTGGGTGAATAGGAGAGGTTACATAGCAGTCTGTGCACAGGGCACACAGTGACATAGGTGTGAGAGGTGGGTGAATAGGAGAGGTTACATAGCAGTCTGTGCACAGGGCACACAGTGACATTTGTGTGAGTGGTGGGTGAATAGGAGAGGTTACATAGCAGTCTGTGCACAGGGCACACAGTGACATTGGTGTGAGTGGTGGGTGAATAGGATAGGTTACATAGCAGTCTGTGCACAGGGCACACAGTGACATTGGTGTGAATGGTGGGTGAATAGGAGAGGTTACATAGCAGTCTGTGCACAGGGCACACAGTGACAATGGTGTGAGTGGTGGGTGAATAGGAGAGGTTACACAGCAGTCTGTGCCCAGGGCACACAGTGACAATGGTGTGAGTGGTGGGTGAATAGGAGAGGTTACACAGCAGTCTGTGCACAGGGCACACAGTGACATTGGTGTGAGTGGTGGGTGAATAGGAGAGGTTACACAGCAGTCTGTGCACAGGGCACACATTGACATTGGTGTGAGAGGTGGGTGAATAGGATAGGCTACACAGCAGTTTGTGCACAGGGCACACAGTGACATTGGTGTGAGTGGTGGGTGAATAGGAGAGGCTACACAGCAGTCTGTGCACAGCGCACACAGTGACATTGGTGTGAGTGGTGGGTGAATAGGAGAGGTTACACAGCAGTCTGTGCACAGGGCACACAGTGACATTGGTGTGAGAGGTGGGTGAATAGGAGAGGCTACACAGCAGTCTGTGCACAGTGCACACAGTGACATTGGTGTGAGAGGTGGGTGAATAGGAGAGGTTACACAGCAGTCTGTGCACAGGGCGCACAGTGACATTGGTGTGAGTGGTGGGTGAATAGGAGAGGTTACACAGCAGTCTGTGCACAGGACACACAGTGACATTGGTGTGAGTGGTGGGTGAATAGGAGAGGTTACACAGCAGTCTGTGTACAGGGCACACAGTGACACTGGTGTGAGTGGTGGGTGAATAGGAGAGGTTACACAGCAGTCTGTGCACAGGACGCACAATGACAGTGGTGTGAGTGGTGGGTGAATAGGATAGGTTACATAGCAGTCTGTGCACAGGGCACACAGTGACATTGGTGTGAGTGGTGGGTGAATAGGAGAGGTTACATAGCAGTCTGTGCACAGGGCACATAGTGACATAGGTGTGAGTGGTGGGTGAATAGGAGGTTACATAGCAGTCTGTGCACAGGGCACACAGTGACATAGGTGTGAGAGGTGGGTGAATAGGAGAGGTTACATAGCAGTCTGTGCACAGGGCACACAGTGACATTTGTGTGAGTGGTGGGTGAATAGGAGAGGTTACATAGCAGTCTGTGCACAGGGCACACAGTGACATTGGTGTGAGTGGTGGGTGAATAGGATAGGTTACATAGCAGTCTGTGCACAGGGCACACAGTGACATTGGTGTGAATGGTGGGTGAATAGGAGAGGTTACATAGCAGTCTGTGCACAGGGCACACAGTGACATTGGTGTGAGTGGTGGGTGAATAGGATAGGTTACATAGCAGTCTGTGCACAGGGCACACAGTGACATTGGTGTGAGTGGTGGGTGAATAGGAGAGGTTACATAGCAGTCTGTGCACAGGGCACACAGTGACATTGGTTTGAGTGGTGGGTGAATAGGAGAGGTTACATAGCAGTCTGTGCACAGGGCACACAGTGACATTGGTGTGAGTGGTGGGTGAATAGGAGAGGTTACACAGCAGTCTGTGCACAGGGCACACAGTGACATTGGTGTGAGTGGTGGGTGAATAGGAGAGGTTACATAGCAGTCTGTGCACAGGGCACACAGTGACATTGGTGTGAGAGGTGGGTGAATAGGATAGGCTACATAGCAGTCCGTGCACAGGGCACACAGTGACATGGGTGTGAGTGGTGGGTGAATAGGAGAGGTTACATAGCAGTATGTGCACAGGGCACACAGTGACATTGGTGTGAGAGGTGGGTGAAGGTGAGGCTGCCATCAGTCTGTATAGCGCTGCTGGTCACGTCACCCACTCTCACCACAGGGCCCCATGCAAAGCAACACAACTAGAACACCTCAAATAAAAACAATGTTGGTAGAAGCGATTTCATGGTGGGCGAAGCCCCGGGAAACAGCTAGTATATTATATGAGTGTAACGTGCATGTGTCTGGTCATCTCAATAATACAAAGTTACTTCAACAGTCAGGAGTCAAAACATGTCCTGCAAATAAATAGGGACTGTACTGAAAAAAAGAAAGGAAAAAAAGCAGGGATAGATGAGAGCACTAAGTAAGGAACGTGAAAAAACAGGACTGTCCTGGGATAATTGGGACATGTGTGATCCTTAGACAAGGCGCTTGGGAAAACATGCAATGCCTGTAGGTTCCGTTGAGAACTCTACCTAATGTAATTCTGCCACTCAACACGGAGGAGTAAAGGGCCAGGACGAGCACTTTAGTGGAACATTTCCAGCTGAACACAGCGCAGGGTGCTCAGGTTTCTTTTCATGCCTAGAAACATATGGTGGTAGCAGAATGTTATAAACATAGAGCGAGCAATTACACAGAGCACCGTACGTTGCTGATCATTAAATCGCCCAGGCCTGGTTTAATGCAGAGCACTATTATTGTTTAAGCTGATATATAAAATTGTAATAAAAAGCTCAGGAAATTCTTACCCTTGAACTTGAAGATACTGGGGGGAGTGTTGTTCCCAGGGGCGCCCCAGCTAGCCCCCCGCCCTGATGAGAAGCAGATGAGTGGTGCACGGGCTGTTAGATGCTGCACATGTTTAGGGAGCGGTAATAAGCCCGAGCGCCACGTGAAGAGCAGCAGCGATGTAGGTTTCTGAACATACTGTACGTCATAAAGGTCAACAGAGGGGGGCGCAATTTCTATGGACTCCTAACATATGCCTGAATCAATATTTAGCCCAAGCTCCAGCATAACAATAGTATAGAGGCTTTAAAAGAGGTAGATAGCGAGTGTAATACACTGGAGCTGACGCGTGGTTCAACGCAAGCCGGCCGCATTTGTGGGCCTGATTGAGAGATGGACGCAATGGCGATATGTCCGCAGATCGAGCGATTGTTTGCCAGTGCGCATGTGTTTAAGTCGTAATGTGAACGCTAGTCAGCTTTTGGGGGGGGTGGTAACAGGGGGGTGGGCAGAAAAAATGATCATCGGTGAGCAATTGTAGCAGCCTAGCCCACAGTTCCATCACTGCGCCCTTACCGCTCCGTCACAGCCAGTTACGCCACTCGCAAGTGGAGATGTAACTGAAATATGTATGGGTCAGCATCGCCCGTACTTACATCTGCCCGCCAGCCCCCAGCCCCTCTCCGATAATGTGCTGGGCAAAAGCATGAAAGTTATGCTCTGCAAACTGCCCTACGCTAAACTGTTTATCATCTCCATTATTGCAGATTATTGCCTTTCTTATATAACTATATATATATATATTCACTTCTTGCACACACGTCCTGAGGAAAAGGTCCTTGAAACGTCGACCACTGTTTGTTGTGGATCCATGTTGTGGATTTAATACAACCCTTTCTGTTTCAATATTGGAGTGCCGTCTATCTTTTTCCATTGGGACCATCACAGCTCAGTGGGGAACTGTTGCATATATATATATACAGTATATATATATATATATATATATATATATATATATATATATATATATATTACAGTCTAAACATTTTGCTCTTTTTTATTTTTTTTAATTAATAGTATTTCTTGGATCCCTTACTACAATCACGGTGGTGCTTTTCCTCCGCTATTGGAGCATTTACATTTTTCTGGTCCGAGAAACTTATTTAATTATCTTTCCAGCATTATTAATTTTAAGGAAGAATCTGATTGGTTGCGATTTGGCAACATCTCCACTTCTAAAAAGTTTCACTTTAGTAATTATACCCCGTACAATCTGATTGGTTGCTATGGGCAACAGCTCCATTTTTTTATAAACCCGCATATACTGTACCCCTGAGAATCTTTAAAAAAAAGTGTGTTTTTCCAAAAATTTTGCCTATTTTTATTTTTTATATATCAGACTTTAGTAAATATTTATTGGAAATTGCAATAAGCTACTGTATGAAAAACAATATAACATTCACATTAGTAAACAAACAAAACAAGATGTTCGCAGATAAGCAGACACAGCCGAATCCTAAAGAATGAAAGGGGGACACTCCGATCATGGAGAAGGTGTCAAACGTTATCCACACACTGGGGTCGAGTATTATACCCACAAAGACAAACAAGCTGCATGTCCAAATCATTGACAACGGCTATTACATTAGATGCTAATTTGCATCTAAACTCCGTAAAGTCATTTGGCAGAGACGTAAAGTTCCAGTGATACGATAATTGAGTTCCATACGTGCTTCACCCTACTGGAGCGATCTTTTTGCTACTGCGCATGCCTCAAGTTCCATTACCGTATTCGGACGCTGCAAGTCTTTATTCGCAATGAAATCGACAGTCAAGGAGACTTGGATGGAGGTAACGGGAAGTAGCAGCAAAGACCACCAGCGCGTCTCGACCAATTTGGGGCGTTTTAGATCCTTTGTCTGCAATTCCGTATGCAGATAACATAGCCCCGCATTTTTGGTACGGTGGCTATGCTGCGCAACCATAGACTCACTCAAGGATTCGATGTTTGCCTGATCGGCGCCCCAATGCTGCGTATGTGTGCCCAGTTGCGGACAGCTGCGATGGCTCAGGTGGCTGTCTCAGGACAAGTCCTGGCTGCTGTTGCATTAGAATATTTATATATATACACAACTGCAATAGCGAAAATCCAGGCCCTGTATTTGTAAAATATAAAAAGGTAGAGCTGGGACAACAATGGCAAATTCATTGTCATATTCTGTGTTGCTGGGGTATGATAAGGAAGAGGTCTAGGTGGAACAAAAACAATAGAGGCATTCCGGGCAGAAGAAAAGTAATAGGGAAATTCTGGGTGCAGAGCAAAAGTGAAAGGGAAATTCTGGGTGCAGAGCAAAAGTGATAGGGAAATTCTGGGTGCAGAGCAAAAGTGATAGGGAAATTCTGAGTGCAGAGCAAAAGTGATAGGGAAATTCTGAGTGCAGAGCAAAAGTGTTAGGGAAATTCTGGGAGCAGAGCAAAAGTGATAGGGAAATTCTGGGTGCAGAACAAAAGTGCTAGTGGACTTCTGGGGGCAGAACTAAAAGTGATAGGGAAATTCTGGTAGCAGAACAAAAGTGTTAGGGAAATTCTGGGTGCAGAGCAAAAGTAATAGGGAAATTCTGGGGGCAGAGTAAATGTGATAGGGAAATTCTGAGTGCAGAGCAAAAGTGATAGGGAAAATCTGGAGGCAGAGCAAAAGTGATAGGGAAATTCTGGAGGCAGAGCAAAAGTGATAGGGAAATTCTGGGGGCAGAGCAAAAGTGATAGGGAAATTCTGGGGGCAGAGCAAAAGTGATAGGGGATTTCTGGGGGCAGAACAAAATTTATAATGGAATGTAACTTTGCAGTCTATTGTTCTGTTACACACCTGAAGTGACCCCATTTCCCTTTCCACTGTAATAAATATACCAAGCTAGTTTCCCTTCAGTGTGGATGCGTGTAGATTATCTTTTGTGCATGGTACAATGGGGTCTCCTGAGTCATCCCCCAGTGGGGGAAGGATTCCTATCCCTGCAAGTTGAGGAACATTTGGTTGGAGGCACTTTGTGGATCTCTATGTGTGTGTTGTGCCTCTCACCTCTCATAGCAATGTTCAAAGTACAGGGGTGCACACAGGCTTTAAAGGTAAGTGTATGTGGAAGTTTAAAAAAGAAAATATACTAGGTGTGCACTGCACATGTTACAGTAGGTCCAACGTGATGACATCATTTTTATCAGCATTTAATTTTACAATATACATTATCTGTAGCATTGCCCTGTTGATCTGTCAACATGGTTAAAATGTCCAAACTGAAATGGTATGTTCACAGTGTGTATGGTGAGTGCAGAGCTTCTATAAGTTTTCGTTTAAACATGGTGCCACATCCTGTACTACTTACACCAGAGATATACAGTAGTAGTGGAGAGTGCACTGCATAAATGTCATATATATATATATATATATATATATACTGTATATATACAAATATATACACACACACACTCACACACGTATACACTATAGCTACACC
Organism: Taudactylus pleione; assembly: GCA_031769625.1. Lineage (NCBI taxonomy): Eukaryota > Metazoa > Chordata > Amphibia > Anura > Myobatrachidae > Taudactylus > Taudactylus pleione. The sequence goes on from JAUIMM010001210.1 coordinate 338,565, forward strand.
ACATTTATTCCATGCAGCATTTTGGGGGATTTGGTTTGTTTCTATTTCCATCAAATGTCGTCCCGGATATATCAGATCAGGTTTTCTGGGAAATAAAAGTCCACGTTGAATTATTTGATTTGAAGAAGTGAGAAAACTCAGATGTTCTAATTATTCAGAAAAACATTTTAGATAGAGATCCGGTGGTAGGATAATAAACACTGCTGTACCGGAATGCACAAAACATCTGTACAAAAACAATTGATGTTTCCTATAAACAAGAAGACAGAATCGAAGTTTTAAATTCTAAATAACCTCTAATTGTAAATAAAGGAGCCGCGAATCTGCACCCCCGAGACCCCGTGCTTGTGTTCAGCGCAGGAAGGACTTATTATATTATCATTATTTGTACAGTACTATTGTGTAGCAGAGGAGTCTGTACAATGACTGCAGTACATCAGCTTAGGGAACATACACACTGTACACACCGCCTAACATCATTCTGCGATCCACCACGTGGCACCACTTTTGTTTTATTATTATTTCATGGGGGAGAAACAGCATCCTAACATCTGCAGATCTACCACAGACTCTCTGTGACACTAGGATATATACGCGCTGCTAGCAAAGCTGTATATTTGTCTAGTACTGTAAACAAACCCTGGTTAACTTTTTCACATCTATTTTATTTTTACTTTTCATACGTTTGCAGATAATAGATTAAGTAACCTGGTTTCATGTCAGTGACTAGAATCTGTGTGACATAACCAGTTTCGCTTGGAATAACTGATTCTCTTTCTCTTAGTGAAGTGAATTGTATACATATTATTTATATTTTTTTTATTCTAAGGGCATTAGAACAGTGATTGGCATGCTGGCACATTTCTTGTGCCCAGTGGGAGAAATTCTAACCTTCAAAAGGGCCGCACGTCAATCTCAACAATAAGTGATAACTGATGACTTGTTCCCTCCATTAGATCTTGCAGGGTAACGTCAAGGTGGAGAGTAGGTATGGTGCCATGGATTGCAGAATTGCAGACCCTCTCCCCACAGTACATAACTATGATTTGCAGAACTGTGCAGCAGGGGGCTTGTCCACAGTGACACAATCCACCACCCATCATGTCATTAAGGTCCAGGACTGCCTACTCATCCAGGAACCTGGTCTAATTTCATGTAGGATCAGAAGGGAATCGACTGACAGTGACATCCCGATGCCTACAACAGGGCCGCAACTAGGGGGGGGCTAGAGGTGCACGTGCACCGGGTGCTGGAATGCAGGGGGTGAAAAAGGGATAACTAACAGTGGCTTGGGGACTGGAGAGTCAGAAAACGGCCATCCAAGGAGGCGACAGATGCTAGAGGTCCTTACTGGACCTCTAGTGTCTGTTAGGCCAGTGCAAGTGCCGGGTGAAGATGCTGAAAGCTGCATCTTCTCCCATGAAACCCCCTGGCAACGAGCATAAATCCCATGGCAATGAGCATAAACCCTCTGGCAATGAGCATAAACCCCCTGGCAACGAGCATGAAACCCCCTGGCAACGAGCATGGAACCCCTGACAACAAGCAGGTAATTTTAAAGTAATTAGAAGCCTTACTGTGGGGCATAAAATGGTGTCGGGCAAATATGTAAGTGGCACTTTGGTAATAGGCATTTACAGTGTGTGGCATAATGTGTAATGGGCATTATGGTGTGTGGAATAATGTAAGTCACTATACCAGGGATGTTTGACTAGTGCACTGCCTTATAGAGGAGCAAGGACAAAATCCAGGTACGGGAAGGGAGGGGGCGCAAAATTGCTACCTTGCACCGGGTGACAGATATCCTAGTTTCGGCCCTGCCTACAATCCAAACAGGGGAACGGTAAGTACTGTTCCCCTGACCTATTCATCCCCAAACCCTAACCCTCCTTTCCTGCACCCTAGCACTAACCCTCCCTACCCCACACCCTAACCCTACCGGTAAGTGCCTAAACCTAACCCTCCCCCCTTAGTGCCTAAACCTAACCATGCCCCCTTAGTGCCTAACCCCAACCCTGCCCCCTTAGTGCCTAACCCTAACTTCCCCTGTCCGGAGCCTAACCCTAACCTTCCCCCTCCCGCAGCCTAACCCTAATTCCCCCCGGGGTGCCTAAACCGAACCATCCCGCCCCTGTGGCTAAAAGCTACCCGGCCGTGCTATACTTATGATCAGGGGGTGCCAGCTGACGAGATTACGGCGTTGGCATCTCCAGCTATGTCGGAATTCCGGCACCGGTCTTCTCACGCTGATCGGGATTCCGGCGCCGGGACTTCAGCATCGGTAAATTAACCATATCCCGACCAGAGAGATCCCCGAAATTGGAGAGTCCTCTGAACAGGAGTGTTGGATGAGGTGTAATGCTTTTATTTTGGGGGGGATGATTAATTGGATGTTATTTTATCAGTCTGCAAACTGAAAGAGTCACCTGTAGTCCCCAGCACCGTACAGAGGGCAAACCACAGGACAGTACATGGTAACACAGTACAATGCAATACCGGGGGCGTATCTATAATGGGTGCGGGGAACACGGGCCCCTGGGTCCAGGGGGGCCCCGCACCGCACACCTTGCACCCGTAATATTACTTACCTCTCCGGAGTCCCACGTCAGTGCGGGGGTCCGGCGCTGTAAAACGACTGGAAAATGGCCCTGGTGGCCATTTTCCCGTCGTTTGCGCATGCGCAGTACAGGGAAGATGGCCGCCACGGCCATTTTCCCGGTGACCTGTGCAGACACTATAGACTTTGGGCACTATAACTCCGGCGCTGGCCGCGCACAACTCAGTGCGCTGCCGGGCGGTGAGGAGGGGGCCTGTGTCGGAGACTGCACACGGGCCCCCTCCTCTCTAAGAAACGCCCCTGTACAATACAGTATACAATTAACAAATAACACTACAACTCTCGACACAGTTATTAATGGAAGGGGGAATGTGTAAAGCAGGCTGAGACCTGCACCCATAGGCTTGGACACAACTAATAGATTTAAAGCCACTGAAAGACAAAGAAGGGGTGAAGTCCCAGGGCAGAGAGCCACAGAAGGAGGTGAGGAGTGTAGCTGGTGAGCAAGAGTAGTAGGTGATACGACAGGAGGGCCCTGCTCGTTAGGAGTTTTCATACTAAAAGGAAGGGGTAACAAACGGATGACACAGGGGAGCTGAGGGGAGGAAGAGAAAACATGAAATGCAGCCCAATATTATCCCTTTGTGCATAACAGCTAAACACAAAGTTTTTCCAGAGCTGGGGGCTACAGTGCCCAGAGTGCCAGTGTACAGTAATCGGGCAGCCACACCACATGATACAAGAGTACAGTGGATGATGCTGGCCTCAGAAGCCACGTTCATCCTTCCTCCACCTGGCTGGCTGTGTAAGGAGCAGGATGGAAATACTGGCTGCTTCTTTGTAATACTGGGAGCCAATGCTGTGTACTGTATGTCTCATTATCAGGCTCTATGCTGTGTATGTCTCATTATCAGGCTCTATGCTGTGTATGTCTCATTATCAGGCTCTATGCTCTGTACTGTATGTCTCATTATCAGGCTCTATGCTGTGTATGTCTCATTATCAGGCTGTGTGCTGTGTATGTCTCATTATCAGGCTGTATGCTGCGTATGTCTCATTATCAGGCTCTATGCTGTGTATGTCTCATTATCAGGCTGTATGCTGCGTATTTCTCATTATCAGGCTCTATGCTCTGTACTGTATGTCTCATTATCAGGCTCTATGCTCTGTATGTCTCATTATCAGGTTCTATGCCGTGTATGTCTCATTATCAGGCTCTATGCTGTGTATGTCTCATTATCAGGCTCTATGCTCTGTACTGTATGTCTCATTATCAGGCTCTATGCTCTGTATGTCTCATTATCAGGTTCTATGCCGTGTATGTCTCATTATCAGGCTCTATGCTGTGTATGTCTCATTATCAGGCTCTATGCTCTGTACTGTATGTCTCATTATCAGGCTCTATGCTGTGTATGTCTCATTATCAGGCTGTATGCTGCGTATGTCTCATTATCAGGCTCTATGCTGTGTATGTCTCATTATCAGGCTCTATGCTGCGTATGTCTCATTATCAGGCTGTATGCTGTGTATGTCTCATTATCAGGCTCTATGCTCTGTACTGTATGTCTCATTATCAGGCTCTATGCTGTGTATGTCTCATTATCAGGCTCTATGCTGCGTATGTCTCATTATCAGGCTCTATGCTGTGTATGTCTCATTATCAGGCTGTATGCTGTGTATGTCTCATTATCAGGCTCTATGCTGTGTATGTCTCATTATCAGGCTCTATGCTGTGTATGTCTCATTATCAGGCTCTATGCTGTGTATGTCTCATTATCAGGCTCTATGCTGTGTATGTCTCATTATCAGGCTCTATGCTGTGTATGTCTCATTATCAGGCTCTATGCTGTGTATGTCTCATTATCAGGCTCTATGCTGTGTATGTCTCATTATCAGGCTCTATGCTGTGTATGTCTCATTATCAGGCTCTATGCTGTGTATGTCTCATTATCAGGCTCTATGCTGTGTATGTCTCATTATCAGGCTCTATGCTGTGTATGTCTCATTATCAGGCTCTATGCTGTGTATGTCTCATTATCAGGCTCTATGCTGTGTATGTCTCATTATCAGGCTCTATGCTGTGTATGTCTCATTATCAGGCTCCTACTTGCTCAGATATTCCCTTATTTCATGTGTAATAATTTTTCTGTGAGCTATTTATATTGTATTTAGTCTTCCTCTGCTCTATGAGTTTGGGACTGAGCTCAGCGGAAGCTTTCTATAAGGATTTGTTTCACATTTCACTACTTTTAAAAAATACTTTTTTAGCAGTATTCTAATATTTACTATTTTATTTTTTCATTAATGGAAATGAAAGCGCAATATGTGCCCAGAACCATCTTCATTTCATGTTTGAGAAAATTTATATTTGAAGGCAAAACATTGAACGACTTTTATAAATATCAAATTCCAGGAAGGGTTAATCATACAATGTCCGTCTGCAGCAGGACTGGCAGAAACCAGTGGGTGTGGTGTGTGTAAAAGATCGACAGTCAATAGGTCGACACCCAATGGTCGACATACAATAGGCGGACAGTGCAAAAGGTCGAAAGGGTTAAAAGGTCGACAGGTTCAAATGGCTGACACTTTCTTTTGTAGTGTAATCCTAACCCTCCCCCTGCATAACCCTAACCCTCCCCCTAGTTTCTAACCATAACCCTCCCCCTAGTGCATAACCCCTACTGCCCCCTCCGGCAGCCGCCTCCTAGTGCCTAACCCACCGCCGCCTTCGGCATCCTAACCATAACCCTCCCCCTAGTGCCTGACCCTAACCAGCCCCTTTGGCAGCCTAACCCTAATCCTCCACCTAGTGCTTAACCCTACCCCTACTGCTTAACTCTCCCCCTAGTGCCTAACCATAACCCTCCCCCTAGTGCCTAAACCTCCCCCTAGTACCTAACCATAACCCTCCCCCTAGTGCCTAACCCTTACCAGCCCTTCCGGCAGACTAACCCTAATCCTCCACCTAGCGCCTAAACCTCCCCCTAGTACCTAACCATAACCCTCCCCCTAGTGCCTAAACCTCCCCCTAGTACCTAACCATAACCCTCCCCCTAGTGCCTAACCCTTACCAGCCCTTCCGGCAGACTAACCCTAATCCTCCACCTAGCGCCTAAACCTCCCCCTAGTACCTAACCATAACCCTCCCCCTAGTGCCTAACCCTAACCACCCCCTCCGGCAGCCTAACCCTCACCAAAAATGTTGAAAAAGCCATAAAAAAAAACAGTTAACCATTTTTGTGTCAAACATTTCTGTCGACCATTTGAACATGTTGACCTTTTAACCCTGTTGACCTTTTGCACTGTCAACCATTTGTAACTGTCAACCACTTGCCTGTCGACCATTTGGTGTCGACCAACCGACTGTCAGCCTTTATTATTGTTGATCTTTAATCCGGATACCAAAACCAATTTGGCCAGTGAAAGAGGTCATTCTCATTGGCAATAGAAATGTAAAACATGAAGCATATTTCATTGGACAACAAATTCTAATTTTTTTTTTCATATTTACCTATTTTTTTAGCTACTTTCTGAATATTATTTTTAAACTGAAAGCTCAAGACTCATCTGTCAGGTCCCACTGTGCACGTGCGCTGACCGGCCCAGCAAAAGCATTAACCCTTGGGGGTCCAGGACAGACTTGCTGTAAAAATTGTGGTTATCTGCTTTGTTAGTAAATAGGCCCCATAATAATAAGTATCAATGGTTATAATAACGTTCATCCAAGTGGGCACTTAGGCCCTGATTCAGAGCCGGACGCTCTGACAAGAGCGCTCGCTCTGAATCAGGGCCGGGTTTTTTTTCTTGGAGCGGCCTCCTGGCCGCTCGCATAGCTGTGGGTTACCACCCACAGCTGTTATGAGCGGCCATGATGATGGTTGCGATGGTCAAGACCATCGCGACCATCGGGCCGCAAGCCCCAGAGAGCTTTCGGCTCAAGTTGAGCCGGAAGCTCTCCACTGACATCACTGGTGATGTCAGTGGGGCCGCCCACAAACGGCAGGCGTTCGCATGGGAACACGCCCCCGGCCCGCCTACCAAAGGGGGCGAGCTGTCACTCACCATCGACAGCTCGCCCCCTTTGTTGCGAGACCCGGAGCGATAGAGCGCCCGTCGTTATCCGGGTCTCGCGCATGCGCATGACGGAGCCGGCTCCGTCGTGCGCATGCCCAGTAGGCCACCATCGACCCGGTTGCGAGCGGTCAGCGCTTGCGACCGGGTCTGAATCAGGCCCTTAGTTCTGAAGCATGCAATGAGAAAACTGGCAAATTAGCTCCGCAAACAGGCGTGCATTCATCGATACATGAGCCCCCGTGTCTCCTGTGCCACTGTCATGTTACACTCAGACAGAAAGGCAGTAATGTACAGGAATGGTCTAGCACCAGCATTGCCAGCTGCCTACATGGGGCACACTACCAGCCCAGCACCAGCAAGCGTCCTAAAGGGGACAGCCTCGGTAACGGCGTGACCAAGCAAATCAGATGGCGACACGTGTCGGCATCTCGGAGAAAACACATAAAAAAAAAAAAAAATCTACCTGATTATATAAAAAATATTGCTAAAAAGCACAGACGTTACAATATAAGAAAAGCGGTGTATTTTGTAACTGATGCAGGAGGGCATGTTCTGTACAAGCCGCACATGGAAAGTAACATGAAGGTAGAAACGCCACACCGAGCTGGTTGTTTTCATGACTCGATGATACGGATCTGGACACTGTGATCTTTTTCTGATTTAAGTGGAGGACCCGGAGAGAGCTTGGCTTGGCTGCACATCATCTGGCATAAAAGCAGATGTGAGCTTCATAAATAATCAGATAATTAATAAGGAATTAGCCTGTGTGCAAACAGCCCAAACTGGATGTTCTTTCTCAGGAACTGCTCACATCAGCCCAGATACCTGGAAACGGTTACAGTCCAAGGGGCAGATTACAGACTGCTCATCTTCCTGTTCACTGCGGTAAATATGGACCTCGCTCCAGACGCACTTGTACAATATTCTCTGCTCTCTGTTAAAGGAGCAATGGCCCATGTGAGCTTTGTGGTTTCCGAGTTAAGGCAGATAAGTGTAACTGTGGTACTGGAATACGAGCGCAGGGAATTCTGAGAGAACACTGGTGATGTGGAAAAATGAGACCTGTAATGCGGTTCTGCTGGGGAAAAAGTGTTTTCATAATCAGCCCCCTGACATCTTAGTGGAAAGGCTTTTCTTCTAACCCTCTGGATTTGACGTGAACTAATGGGCATTCTTGTGGCTGGGATTTACCCAGTATGTTGACAGAAGACTTATATCTGCTCAACCTCCCCAAACTGGCACATGGCAGACCACAAATACCTCGCTCTCCGGCTCTTTTATGCAATAGGCCTCCTCTTCTTTGAATTTGTATACGAATATGAGGCCGCTACTTGGTAGATACATAATATACTGTATATTCTGGTTTGACGGACAAATCAAGAGGATCACTGTCCAATATGGCAAATCTCAGAGTACCAAGGGCCTGATTCAGCGAGGGACGGAATAGCAAAGCCGCACACACGCAGTAATTCCGTCCTTGCTAAAATGCAAATGCACCAGTAGGTGTCTGACCCGCCCCCCACCCTGCTGCACCAGTGATCCCAGCGCACCATTGTGACCATCCGACGCAATGTTAGATGGCGCCGGCCAGCTTCAGTTTGCGCAGTCTGGCCGACATGCGAGGCCAAGAATCTATATCTGTGGACGCAGATCCTGGCCTTGCCACTCCCAGAAAATGGGGGACACTTCCCTGTTTCCGGGAATGCAGGATGTACCCGCGCCGCCCCGTAAACGCCTCTGCCTGACAATCAGACAGAGGCATACGGGTCCTGCGTGCGATCACAGGATCTATACCGCACATGTGCAAATTGTGCACTCCGAAGTCAGAGGCTGCATCCTTGGCCGCAGCTCGACTGGCTCCGATAGCGCGATCTGACCGGACATCCTGATTTACCTAAGGGTTACTCAGATGTTCAATGGTAACGCAGTTGATCCGATGCTGCGTCTTCGGACGTAGCAGATCAGAGAAGCCTAATTACATAAGACGCCCCTTGTGGCATTAGCATATTATCACACAGCCGCTGCGTACACGGACACAGCAGCTGTGTTATATGTATAGATCTCTCTGAATACGGCCCACAACTGGCTGAGATTTAGCCAATGGATGCTTGACTTGAGCGGCGGTCCTGGCCTCAATGGCGAGCACGCTAAGAAGAGGTTCTTGTTTTCACAAATCAAGTTTTGCAAAGGACTCGGGTCATTCCTCAGAGCTAATGAGCCCCAGAGATACGATCCCCATGTACGGGGCCGGTCAGCAGAATGCCGTTCCACACCGTCACTGTAGATTTGCATTTTGTGGAATTCGCAGTCTTTGAATAGAACTGGGACGATGACGATACAATGTACTCTAGGACAACATTCTGCCAATGCAATGTGCAACATGCGGATGGCCGATGGGCTGATTTAGAGTTGTACGCAGTACGCACACAGCGGCTGCGTTTTTTGGACGCATCTTCTGTGTGTAAATAAGCTAATGCCGCAGGAGGCATCTTGTGTTAATAGGCGCCTCCTGCATGCTCGTGTTATCCGCTTTCTGCGTCCGAGGGCGCAGCATCAGATCACTTGCGAGAACATCGGGCATCTCAGGTTACTCAGAATGGCTGTCTCACATTCGTTGCCGAGGCCGGTAACTCGGCGTGGGAAGATGGAATCTCTGGCCTCGCCACTCCCAGAAAATGGGAAGACACGCCCCTTTTTTCAGGAACGCTGCCTGGCGCCACCCCCTCCCTGCCCCCAACCGGCTGCAGCCTGTCAATCAGGCTATGACTTAGGGGGCACAGCGTGCAACGACGCTGGACCTGTTCTGCACATGTGCATGTGCAGTCCCCAAGCCACAGGAGTTGTATACAAACCATCTGATCTGCAGTTGGCCCCTAATGCGAAATTAACTATATTGGTTGCTATGGGCAACTTCTTCACTCGTCCACTTCTCCCCTCTTGAGAAGGTTTGAGGCATCTCCTTTATACTCCCCTATAGAGTGTAAGCTGGCGAGCAGGGCCCTCTTGGTATGTAGTTATGAGACCGGCGGACGCATGGCCGCCGGTCTCAATACCGACAGTGTAATCCCGGCAAGTAATCTAACATAGGCGTCAAAATACAACGCCTATGTTAATCCTGACGCCGGAACATGACAGGACGCCGGACCGATCGTCCAACGCCGGGGGTAAGTATCCACATAGCTGGGGATGGGGGGTTAGGTTTAGAGACCCCCGGGGGGATTTAGGGTTAGGCACCCCCCAGGGAGGGTTAGGCTAAGGGCAGGGGGGATAGGTTTAAGCACTAAACGGGGAGGTCAGGGTCAGGCACCCCCCCGGCAGGGTTAGGTTTAGGGTGTGGGGAGGGGGGGCTGGGTTAGGCACTAAGGGGGAGGTTAGAGTTAGGGGGTGGGAGAGGGTTAGGAATAGTAAACTTACCTCCGCTGTCGGGATCTCCTCCATCGGGCTGCCAACATCGGGATTTGAACCGGCGCACTCATTTACGGCAGTCAAACGCTGATTCCGCCCTCTTGCCTCTTGTTTTATTACTGTTCTTTTACGGCTTTGTTCACCATTGTAAAGTGCAACAGAACTTGTTGGGGCTATATAAGCATTTGTTGATAAATAATAATAATAATACTCCAATAAAGCTGGAACTGGTGCGAATGACTACAAACTATCTGTACAGCGCGGTGTATAGAGAACTTGTCACAATATAAATAAGCAATGATAAAATATTTTATGCAATATAGTCATATAAACATGAGTATTTATTACAGATGCGCGGTTCGGTTCTCCAGAAATCCGAATCCACCTGAATTTTGTGATTCCAGACAGATCCGAGTCGCGGTTCTAATATCCTGAGTAGACCAGGATAACACAGAGTCATGGTTCTCCCATATTTTTTTTAAATACAGATCCAAAACTAAAACACTTGAAGGTGGTTTTGCAACACCAAAACACGAAGATTAATCCAGATCCAAAACCAAAACACTTGAGGGTGGTTTTGCAACACCAAAACACAAATATTAATCCAGATCCAAAACCAAAACACGGGGGTCAGCGCACATCTGTAGTATTTAATTGCCAGTGTGGCCAGCGCTGCTTGGCTGGAATAGCTTGTTTTCCCAAATGAGCTAAATGTGTGTCTGAATTTAGAACACAGTCGATTTTGAGGCAAAAAATTTATTTTAGAAATGTAATGAGCGATGTGTAACAAAATAATTCCATGGCAACAGCAGGACAAGGGGGTCGTACGTTGCAAATGGAAGCGGAACAGAATAGGGGTTCAGCTGTGAGGAATCGTGTGGGTGATTATGGCATATTCACTAACATAGTTACAAAATGGATTGGATAGCTTTCCTGCAACGAATGGCATCTATAGCCGTAATTAGCAGAGGCGATTGTTCCAAGGAACTACCCGAAGGAATATTGTTTTACGCCTGCGAGCCTAAATTGGCAACAGTGAGCTGGGGATTTGGGTTTTCCATCCCATGGATCAACATAATTATAGTGGAGTTTATGAATGGCTGAACCTGAAAGAGTTGGCTCTTTTCCATCCTTACTATGGTACATCTAGAGCAATTTGTGTTGCAAAATGAATTTGTATCACAGAGTAATTTATTTAATGACAACCAATTACGTCAATTTTTGTCTTCGATTGTGTAGACAAAATGACAGATTAACACAAGGGTATACATGTCTGTAAATGAGTAATCACTATGTACTATGCTTTGCCCAATCCTAGAGCCCCCTTGCGCTAATAAGGAATCCGTGTATACATCCAATAACTGTCACGTAGGAATCATTACAGTATGTATCGTATGCTGTGTTACTCTTACCAGCAAAATGTATGGGAGCTCTATGCAGACAGCTACATAGTATCTCCTTTATTCATATCCTTCTAGAGTGTCCTGTGTGTTTGAGGCTTAGGGGCCCCATTGATTAATTATCGGGTTTTAGATCCGATAATTAAAATCTCTCATCGCCGCTATTTGCGGCAATGAGAAGTTCTGTAGTGCTCAGATGTCCTATGAAACAAATTCAGGGAGAGGAGCTCCTGTCCCTACGATGTGTAAACCAAAGTTATTACTTTATACTGCGGGACCCCAGGCGGCAGACCACTCATGCGCGTTCATCAGACCACTCATGCGCGAGTGCCCATTGCCTCTCCCTGTAAATTCTGCCATTGGAAGACTACGGAATACTTTGCATTTCAGAGCTTGGTAAATCTCACAATACAGCAGCCCCCATAGAAACTTATGGGGCTGCTCTTGCAAACGGAGACGGGGGAACCGCAGCAGATATCTTCTGGGGGAACCCCTGTTATACAACCAGGGGATTCTGACCGTTTGTGGGTTCTGAACACGGCACCATCGTTGCACCACCGACACTTGCTCCAGCCTATGGCGGATGCAGTGTTTTCCTTGCGTGCAGTTAGCAAGGGTCTCTGCTCACAACATCAGAGGTGGCCAACCAGTCAAAGTCAAAGAGCCGAGATCATGCGTGCGCCGAAGGCGCACATGCAAAAAGGAGGTGTGGCCCTGAGACCATTCATGTGTTGGGTTGCTTCTCAGCCAAGGGCGGGGGATCACTCACAATTTTGCCTAAGAACACAGTCATGAATAATGAATGGCACCAAAACATCCTCCAAGAGCAACTTCTCCCAACCATCCAAGAACAGTTTGGTGAGGAACAATGCCTTTTCCAGCATGATGGAGCACCTTGCCATAAGGCAAAAGTGATAACCAAGTGGTTTGGGGAACAAAACATCGATATTTTGGGTCCATGGCCAGGAAACTCCCCAGACCTTAATCCCATTGAGAACTTGTGGTCAATCCTCAAGAGGCGGGTGGACAAACAAAAACCCACAAATTCTGACAAGCTCCGAACATTGATTAGGTAAGAATGGGCGGCCATCAGTCAGTACGTGGCCCAGAAGGTGAGTGACAGCATGCCAGGGCGAATTGCAGAGGTCTTGAAAAAGACTTTTGGCCACGGCTCTACACTGAAAAAGCCACATCCACGAAAAATACAATGAAAAACAAAAAACAAAAACAGTTTCACATAATACAATCTAGCCCCCCCCCGTGTGTCACTCCAGCAGACAGTGTCAGCCAGGGGAGCCGTATCAGGACAATGGAGGAGACGCATGTGGCTCAAGAGTCACAGGTTGGCCACCGTTGCACTACATAGTGCGCCCCCCTGTGACTGGTGTTGGTACAGTACTGCATGACACTGTGGAGTATTATCCATCTAATAGCCGATTGAAGACACAAACTTCTTACAGCCTGCAACAGTGATTTATGTACAAATACACCTCATTCTTTTCGCAGGATTCCTGCTTTACAGATGTGGAGGAGCTTTAACCCTCTGTGATGTAGCGGGGAGGTAACGCTTTACCAGAGCTGTAGTGGAGTCTCAGGGTAACACTGCACATAAGGCCTGATTCAGGAATGGAGGCTGCAGCGTCTTTGGGCGCAGAATGGAGCGGAGGCCAGCGTCACCCCCACTCCGGCACCCCAATCGGCCGCAGCCTGTCAATCAGGCTACGGACCAGTGGGCACTGCGTGCAATGGCGCAGGACTTGTTCTGCATATTCGCAGATTCGATCATTCACAGGCGCTCCAACATTGGAGATATACCAAAATCACGAGCTTCGCATAGATCCCTGAACGAGGCCCAATGCTCATGGCTGAGAATTTCCATTTTGGTGTTTAATAACTGTTTAGGGGCGGGATGTACTAAGCATCACATATTGGATGCCATACATCCCCGACACTTATTGGGTAGATAACGGCGTTAATAACGCCGGTACGTACCTAGAAATGCAATTAAACTCACAGAGGACGGCTCTCCCGATAAGAGCTGAGGTACTTCCGGGTTTATAGACCAGGAGTCCTTCAGGCTTGTATTGGGCAACGCCATCTAGAGGGTCCGAGCTCTGGCATGTATCGCATTTTGGCTACATTTTCAGCTTCAGTACATCCCGTCCTGGGATATAGATATAACCAGCTGCGTAGCTTCGCTTAAATATAGCTCATCAGAGTCCGCGGCAGGCACAATACCGACGCATGTCCAATATTAGTAATAATTATGATTAACATTTGTTTATGTAACGACAGTAAACTTCACTGCGCTTTACAAACACAGTAATGAAACAAGACAAGGTATTAACAGACAGGCGTAGCGGTTGGGAGCACCTTGCTCGCAGGGTTTACTTTAAGTCCATTAAGTTAATCAATGTGTGTACATAACTTAGTATAAACAGAAACACTGACTGGGGCTGTGATTATAGCACCACTATCCTGATGAAAAACAAGTGTATGATTGGAAATGTGTCGAGCAGACGTCTCTTTGCTCTGGAGTGCGCTGAACATCTCGTTTCAAGCCCCAATTACCAACATCTTCCAATCTACGGCACCGTCCCAGAGGCTTTCCCTCATTCCCACACATCTTCTGGCACGTGGACGCCCCACAGCCATCACTGGGAAACATCATTTACTTTTAATTAAGATTCCGCTGACACTATGTGCGGGACAGGCTTATCTCCCCACTGATCAGTGCTGCCAAATCCACTCACATCCGAGACCTGGGCTCCACGGAGCCCCTCCGTGCTGTGCGGTTACATTGATTTCTCCGAGATTGAAGATGTTTAGTTTTAAATTAAATTGGATGATATTTATTTGCTCTGGCTTCCATCCCGCACTCTTGTTTCCTTCATCTTATCCATTTATTTTATTTTCCTAAGAGCTGTTTATTTGCTCTGTTGTTCTGGAGAAGGAGACAACTGTAATAAAGAGACAGGAGGATTGTCAATGGCTGCTCGGCGTTTTCTACAGGCACCTCGCTGAGCGTACCCTGCGCAGCCATCCCAGCACGCAGGGCTCAGAGTGACCTCTCTCGCATTACAAAATCTAACGTATTATAGACCTGATTCAGAGCTGGATGCAGAAACGGGCTGGGCCGCATTTATTGACGTCCGCCCGTCCACGTCCTGATGCAAATACCGCTACAAAGACCTTCCCTGGTGTGCGTCAGAATGTGCAGCGGCCGTACACGCTGCAATATCGATTGGTGGGACTCTGTCATGTGCACATTAGACAAAAATCACTCTATGGGCCCGATTCAGCGCGGAACGCTATTGCGATCTCAGCCATGATTACGCACTCAGGTTTGCTGCGAAAATATGCTAATGAATGCAACCGCAAAGCCGTTGCACAGCTAGCATAGAGACGCCCACTGCCGCTATGTCACATCCGCAATACCTCTCAATCCTGCATATACATCGGGAACATGGAGTAACATCGGCCCCTCACGCACAATTACAGCATGTCTGACCTTACTCAGAAATTGCTAACCTCGTTGCACGCAGTGAGTACACAAGCTGCGTACGCCGGCGCTGTGGCTAATTTATGCACGCCCATGCAATGGTGTTCAAACGAACAGGCACACCTGCGTTTCTCCGACCAGCCCCGTCATTGCCTCCATACGCTGACAGCTTGTCTCTCACTCTGCGATGGGTTCCTGTGTTCTGTGTGATTTCACAGCGATCGCAATTCAGCCGCTACGCACGCGCAAAGCGGTGCACACGCATGCATAATATGCACCATCGGTCGACCACTGCACTCATTAATAAGCTACCAATATTTTCGAAGTATACACCAAGCAGCACATTTCTTCTGTGGGGGTCGGTCTCAAATGGACAATTTTTTTTTATTTATTTATTTTTTTAGTACTTTCACTTGTTTATTTTTACACATTTTAGGCAATACAGCTGATAATGGTCAAAGATTAAAAAAAGATTAAAATATGAGATATGGTAAGAACTTACCCTTGTTATCTCTATTTCTACGAAGTCCATAGGGTTCCACAGGATACCTTGGGGTATAGGCGGATGACGTCAGACATCGGGCACCACAGAGTTAAAGTTTTCAGCCTCCCAGGATGCACTGGGGTCTCCCTCCTATACCCCGCCCCCGAGCCAAGGCAAACCAGTTACGTAACAAGCCATAGGCCGGAGGAGGAGAAGAAAGAGAGAGAAGAAAGTCTGGAACACACTAGAATCACATTCTCACCAGAAGGAGACAGAAAAACCGGTGACCAGAGCAAAGCCCATCTGCAGTACAGGTGCGACAGGGCGGGAGTCTGTGGAACCCTATGGACTTCGTAGAAATAGAGATAACAAGGGTAAGTTCTTACCATATCTCATATTTTCTACTTCAGGGTCCATAGGGTATCCACAGGATACCTTGGGGATGTCCCAAAGCAGTATCCTTTAAGGGTGGGGACGCTCCTGTGCTGAAAGGAGAATCCGCCGCCCGAAGGAAGCAATCTGAGAGGCAAAGGTATCAAATGCATAATACCTTACAAAGGTATGGACAGAAGACCACGTGGCTGCCTTGCAAAGCTGAACAGCAGAGGGACCACGTTGAGCTGCCCACAAAGGACATACAGACCTAGTGGAATGAGCCCTCACAGAGGATGGAACATGAAGGCTTTCATGAATATAAGCCTCAGAAATAGCCATGCGAATCCAAGTTTGCTTAGTGGCAGGCCAACCCTTCTTACGGTAGCCATAGAGGACAAACAAGGAGTCCGACTTCCTAAAAGAATTGGTACGGTCAACATAAATCCTTAGAGCCCGTACCACATCTAAGGAGGCCTCACCAACCGAGAGGTCTGGAGAATTAAAGGCCGGCACTATGATTTCCTCGTTAATGTGGAAACTAGATGCCACCTTCGGGAGAAAACCAGGGCGAGTGCGAAGCACCGCCCTGTCCCTATGAAAAATTAGAAAGGGAGGCCGATATGAGAGAGCTCCCAATTCTGAAACCCTTCTAGCCGAAGCAATGGCCAGAAGAAACACAGTCTTAGCTGTAAGCCATTTCAAATCCACTGAGCCCAGTGGTTCAAATGGCGGTCCTTGGAGAGCCCTCAGGACCACAGCCAGATCCCAAGGAGCCACTGGAGGAACAAAGGGAGGCTGAATACGAAGTACACCTTGCAGAAAGGTGCGGACATCAGGAAGAGTAGCAATCCTATGCTGAAACCACACTGACAGGGCAGAAACCTGCACCTTCAGAGAAGCAAGGTGAAGACAGTGTTCTAAGCCCGCCTGCAGGAAGCCAACACCATGGATATCCGGAACACCTGAGGATCATAGCCTCTAGGGCGACACCATTCAAAGAAAGTATGCCATACTCGATGGTAAATTCTTGCAGACGCAGGCTTCCGAGCTCTGAGCATGGTGTTAACTACAGAGCTGGAAAAACCCCTGGACCTTAAGAGGGCAGTCTCAACAGCCACGCCGTCAAAGACAGACAGACGACCCAGGTCCGGGTAATGGCAAGGACCCTGAGACAACAGGTCCAAACGTAGAGGCAACAGCATCGGAGTGTCTACGGAGAGAGTCCGAAGATCTGAGTACCAGTGCCGTCTGGGCCACGCTGGAGCTATCAGCAGGAACGTACCGCCTTCTAGCTTGAATTTGCAAATCACTCAAGGAATAAGGGAGAACTGAGAGAAGAGGTACGCAAACTGGAACGTCCACCGGACCGACAGAGCGTCTACCTAGAAGTGCCTCTGCGTCTCTTGTTCTTGACCCGTACACAGGTAGCTTGTTGTTGTGTCGGGAGGCCATGAGGTCTATCTCTGGAAGGCCCCACTTGTTCACCAGGAGTTGAAACACCTCCTGGTGAAGAGACAATTCTCCTGGATGCACGTCTCGATGGCCGAGAAAGTCTGCCTCCCATTTGATTACTCTTGGTATGAACACTGCCGACATGGCAGGGAGATTGCCTTCTGCCCAAGCTAGAATGCGGGACACCTCCATCAGGGCCGCCTGGCTGCGGGTCCCTCCTTGGCGGTTTATGTACGCCACTGTGCTAGCGTTGTCTGACTGTACCTGCATGGGTTTTCCATGCAGGACATGTCTTGCTTGCTGGAGAGCTTTGAATACTGCCCGAAGTTCCAAGATATTTATCGGAAGCACAGATTCTGCTGGCATCCACCTTCCCTGGAAGAAGTGTGGACCCGTCACCACTCCCCAGCCTCGGAGACTGGCGTCCGTTGTCAGAAGGACCCAGTCCGCAACCCAAAAGGGGCGCCCCTTGTTCAGGTGAGCAGTGTGCAGCCACCAGGCCAGAGACAGACGTACCTCCGGGGAAAGCACCATTGTCTGTGTTTTTATCCGATGGGGCAACCCATTCCATCTGGAGAGGATCAACTTCTGCAGAGGTCTGGAGTGAAACTGGGCGTACTCCACCATGTCGAACATCGACACCATGGATCCCAATAACCTCTTCGCCGAGTGAATAGACCCCCGGCGACTCTGCAGGCAACTGCATACTTTTTCCTGTAATGCAGAGATCTTTTCCTCCGTCACAAAGATCCTCTGTTGTTGAGAGTCCAACAGGGCTCCGAGATGGAGCATCCTCTGTGAGGGAACCAGGGAGGACTTCTTCCAGTTTACCAGCCAGCCGTGAGTCTGCAATACAGACTGTCAGTTGCAGATGGCACTAAAGTATCTTTGAAGATTGACCCTGCCAACAACAGGAGGTCATCCAGATAGGGCAACAAGCGGACCCCCTGCATCCGCAAGTGGGCTGCCATAACTGCCATGACTTTGGTAAACAATCGAGGTGCCATGGCCAGACCAAAGGGCAATGCCTGAAACTGGAAATGTTGGTCGACCACTGCAAACCTGAGGAAATGTTGGTGTGCTGAAACAATGGGGATATGAAGGTAAGCATCCTGAATATCTAGCAACAGCATAAAATCCCCAGGCTCCATCGCTAAAATGATGCAACGCAGGGTCTCCATCCGGAACCGAGGAACCCTCAAGAATTTGTTGAGGGACTTGAGGTTGAGGATGGGCCGGTAAGACCCATTGGGTTTCTGTTCCAGAAATAGATTGGAGTAATACCCCAATCCCCTCTGGGACAACGGAACCGGCACTATAACTCCAGCCTGGAGCAGAGAGTGTAACACCTTCCAGAATTCCAGGGCCTTGTCTTGACGGCCCGTGGTGAAAAATCGTCTGGGAGGCCTCCGCCGGAAGGAGAGGGCGTACCCCCGAGAGACCACTTCTCTTATCCAAGTGTCCGTGGTGGTGAGACACCAGCACTGGGCGAACTGAAGAAGCCGGCCTCCCACTTTGGGGTCCCCCAAATAGAGGCCCGTCCCGTCAGGCAGAAGGCTTATCGTCCGACTTGGGAGCAGGACATCTTGTACTCCAAGCCTGCTTCTTAGGCTTGGCAAATTTCTTGGCCCCTTACTGTCTTGGAAAGGAATGTACATTTGACTTACCCTGGGCCCTATTGGGCCGAAAGGATGAAGAACCCGAACCTGATGGGACTGTAGCCGATGGCAGACACGCAGACTTAGCTGCTGCCAGAGTGGCCACAATTTTGTCCAGATCAGGGCCAAACAGGACCTGTCCATTAAAAGGCAAGCATTCCAAAACCTTTTTGGAATCCGCGTCCGCTTTCCAAGAGCGCAACCACAGGGTGCGGCGAGACGCCACCGCTGCCGAGGAGATTCTGGAACTGAGGAGACCTATATCCAAGGCTGCCTCATTAATGTACGTGGCTGAGTTTCTGAGATTACTCACTAACTCCACCTGCTCAGGTGAAGAGTCAGTGTCCAGAGACGCCTCCAAACTATCAGCCCAACGCTCCATGGCTCTGGCCACCCAGCACACGGCCATAGCCGGTCTGGACGCTCCCCCCCAGCAAGGGAATAAATGGATTTCAGGCATATTTCAACCTTGCGATCCATAGCATCCTTTAAGGAGGACATGGAGGGCATGGGCAATGTAGCACTCCTCACTAGGCGTATGATATGAGAATCCACTTGCGGAGGAGTTTCCCACTTGGAAAAATAATTATCCGCAAAGGGGTATGCAAAAGCCAAACGTTTTTGAGGCTGGTACCGCTTACACGGATATTTCCACGCGTCCTCTAAATGATCCACTAACTGACCAGATAGAGGAAATACAGTGGCATCTCCCTTAATATACTTAAAGAATGTGTATTTGGATTTAGCCACGGGGGGATCGTCATCCTCAATAACCAAGGCCGCACGGACTGCCCGTATAAGGCCAGGTATATAGACTTTAAACTTAGACTCCGCCTCCTTAGTACGGAGGGGCTCCTGGTCTAAAAAGTCAAAAATCTCACCATCATCAGACGACATATCATCCTCATCATACTGAGCCGTCTGAGACACAAAAGGCCGCAATGATGACTCCCCCTGTAAAACTTCCGACAGGTGTTGCACCGTATTGGACAATGAATTCACCCACGCAGGCTCCTACGAGACCTGGGGGGACGAATGCGGAAGACACTGGGGTACCATCAACTGCCTGGGGAACCCCTGCATAGGTGACGACACTACCGACTGCTGTGATAACCCCATCTGGGGGAACGCAGGAGGCGTCGCTAGATGGCCCACAAGGGTTGTAAGTGCCTTAGCAAAACAAGCCCAGAGCGGTTCTTGCACAGGCGCAGTGACAGAAATCGGGCGTGATATAAGATAACACGCCCTACATAACCCCTCAGTGTTTCCATCACCCTCCGCTAATGGTACATTACATGTGGTACACTTTAGCTGAAGAGGAAAATCACGTTCACTCTCAGACATGATGAGTGTAATGGAGTTTATGTGACTCCCCTCACAAACAAAAAATGCTTTTACAGTGAGGCAATGAACACCCTGCAGCACTGCACCGCAAGGGCTTTAGCATAGGAAGAACAGGGATAGTAAAATGGCTGACAGTCAGAACAGTGAAAGTACAGGCAGCAGCGCTAGCAGTAAGTCAGGAGCGCTGACACAGCCCGCCAGACCGCTATGGAGAGGCACTGTGCAGCGGGGGAGGCACCGGCTGTGAGACCGGAAAGGCGCGCTCCCCTGGCATGCAATTAACCCTGGGACGCCGGAGCTTTGCCGCTCAGCCACGGCCCGCTGTCCCTGGTGGTCTAGTGGAAGCGCAGGTTAATACCTGGCTCCACGTACAGCCAGTCCACAGGGAGCCCCCTGCCTGGAGACTCAGGACTGTATTTTGGCGGGTACCCTCCGCGGGACCCCGCCCACTTACCTGCCCACTTGAATCCGGCCACAGTCCGGGTAATCTGGGGTCACCGTTAGCTGTGACCCCAGACACCCACCAGCATCCCCGGATCAGTACCGACGTTCTGGTCCGGAGAGGTGAAGGAGCGACAGCATAGATGTCAGTACTGACTGTCTATGCTGTGCAGCTCATCTTGTGCAGCCACAGCTGCCTGGAAGAACTTCAGGGGCCATTATAGCCCCCCTCTGTTAAATGGTGATCCGACTCCAAGCCGGGCACCTACGAAACTGGTTTGCTTTGGCTCGGGGGCGGGGTATAGGAGGGGGACCCCAGTGCATCCTGGGAGGTTGAAAACTTTAACTCTGTGGTGCCCGATGTCTGACGTCATCCGCCTATACCCCAAGGTATCCTGTGGATACCCTATGGACCCTGAAGTAGAAAAAGGTGTAAGATTAAAAAGGCCTAACAGGATGGAACACATTACAAACCCTTGAAAAAGTCCTAACCAGACAAAACGCGTTAAAAAACACCACCACTATCAGACATTGATTCTTTTATTACCAATGTATGGAAGAGCGTAAAAATATAAAGTAAAACTTGTACCAAGAAGTGAGGACCACATTCTAGTCGCTCTCCTAACAACATTACAAGGGGATTAAAGTCCATCATATAGATAATGAAAAATGGACTCCTACTACTGGGACCATAAATATGTCAACATCAGTTATGGCGTTATGGTAGAGCTTGGTCTAGAATAAGATGAGATCGGGTCAGGCAGTGGTAAAGATTGGTCTAGAATAAGATGAGGTCAGGTCAGGCAGTGGTGAAGCTTGATCTAGATTAAGATGTGGTCAAGTCAGGCAGTGGTGAAACTTGGTCTAGAATAAGATGGTCAGGTCAGGCAGTGGTAAAGCTTGGTCTAGAATAAGATGGTCAGGTCAGGCAGTTGTGAAGCTTGGTCTAGAATAAGATGGTCAGGTCAGGCAGTGGTGAAGCTTGGTCTAGAATAAGATGTGGTCAAGTCAGGCAGTGGTGAAGCTTGGTCTAGAATAAGATGGTCAGGTCAGGCAGTGGTAAAGCTTGGTCTAGAATAAGATGGTCAGGTCAGGCAGTTGTGAAGCTTGGTCTAGAATAAGATGGTCAGGTCAGGCAGTGGTGAAGCTTGGTCTAGAATAAGATGTGGTCAAGTCAGGCAGTGGTGAAGCTTAGTATAGAATAAGATGAGGTCAGGTCAGGTAGTGGTGAAGCTTGGTCTAGAATACGATGAGGTCAGGTCACGCAGTTGTGAAGCTTGGCCTAGAATAAGATGAGGTCAGGTCACGCAGTGGTGAAGCTTGGCCTAGAATAAGATGAGGTCAGGTCAGGCAGTGGTGAAGGTTGGTCTAGAATAAAATGAGGTCAGGTCGGGTAGTGGTGAAGCTTGGTTCAGAATAAGACATGCTTGGGGCATGTAGGGGTGCCATGTACCAGTCAATTAATCTGTTAGGCATAAGCAAGGGTGTGGTTTTGTATGAAGGCATCAGTGATCTGGGCATTGGCCACATAGAGCGAGGGTTGTGAAGTAATGGGCTTGTATCCTCTAATTTCCTAACTGCTTGGATACATAAGAGGGGGCTTACTGTACATGTACTGTTATGAGCCTGGGGTCACTGGGACAGGTTATGTAATAAATATTTGGAGATGCAGATAGATGGCCCCTTTCCATCCCAATCTTGCACATGTGTGAATCCCTTGTATTCTTCAGCAAAACATTTACATGCACAGAAAACAAATCTGACAACAAATCACTGTCTTCCGTCAGGTCACTTCCACCCTGTGGATTTCCACAATAGATAATCTGTTTAATTTATTTTCACTCCCAGATTCCCGGCACTTCCAGACTGTGCACTATGAGATACAGATGTACCCCCTCCTGCAGTCACCTCCCCGGGGAGAGAGACTGACGTTACAAACGCACATTGCACTGAGACGTCTCCTGTCCACCGATACATTGCTGAGTACCCGGCATAACTCACATTTCATGTCGGCTGTAAAACCTGAATCATTTGTGAAACATTAACTCGCTCTCATCCGTAAAAACAATGTATCCAAACAGGATACGGATGGCACTGAGGGGTCTATGTAATAAATCTTGGAGAGAGATAAAGTGGAGAGCGATAAAGTACCAACCAATCAGCTCTTAACTGTCACTTTTCAAACACTGCCTGTAATGTGAGATTGGTTGGTACTTCATCCACTGTATCTCTCCCCGAGGCTCAGTACATAGATCCCTTAGTCCTTTTATAACAGTAGTTATATCTTTTTGTTTTTTCTCAGTATCCTTTATGTTTAGTTTGGGAGGCAGGGTGGCACCGTGGTTGACATTGCTGCCTCACTGTCCACAAATGCCACAGTCTGGGTGACATTTGTGCCAGATCCACGTGCGGCATCTCTGTCTGCGGCTTTGGCATCCTATACTCTGAGATCTGGCGCCCTTCCCCTCTGTAACAGGGCCGGGCGTGTGGCTGTTCCCTGGCTTTCACCCTGCGGTCAGGCGATTTCTGCCGTTATAAGAGGCGTTCCTTATTTAGATGCTGCTCTGTCTGCCGGTGGTTGCCGGAGAGTTGGGCGCTGGTATACCGAGGCTCCTGTTGTGCATGATCCTGGTTATGACCCACATTATTTGTGATTTATCCCCTGTCTTACACCCATGATCTATACGTTACGTATCCTTACCTTGGCTTTGTTCTGTGGGCTTCCACAGACTTCCCGGTGAGCCATCACTGGCTAGTTCTAGGCCTTCCCACTGTGGATTATAATAACTTAAGCGACCATAAGTGAACAGCTCTTAAGCTGGGTACACACCTATACAATCGGGGGGATCGGGCCCACGATTGTATAGGTATGTATGGAGGAGTGTTAGCCGACAAACGGCTTAAAAAGCTCCAGCAGCTGTCAGGATCGGGAGGTCGCATCTTATGTACTATTTAATCTTTCCCGGCCCGAGCTCCCGATCTCATAGAAGCCCGTACAAACTGAGCTGTATTTCTAGCGCTGCGTGTACGGGGCTCACAGGGGGCGGTGACGCTGGAGACACCCTGATCGGCTGGTCGGGAACGTTTAACTCCATCATCCTCGGACAGAAAAGGTGTGGACCCAGCTTTGGTGATTGCTTCCATTCAGGTCAGGGTGGAGTTTGCACATTCTCCCATAGTCCATTAGACTGCAAGCTGCACTGGGGCAGGGAGTGATGTGGCCGAGCAAACATTCTCCCTAAGGCACTGCATGATATTTAGGTGCTATATAAATGGGATGTAGTCAGGAAGCCGACGGTCTAAATGCCGATCGCCGGCAAAGTACTAATGACAGGTGTCGATATCCCGACGCCTGTCATTAGACCTACGCCGGGAGACCGACACCCGGCATTCCGAACGAAAGTAAGCCGGGCAGCTGGTGGGGGGGGGGGGGGTTAGGTGTCAGGGCTCCCGGGTGGACTTAGGGTTAGCACCCCCCGGGATTGTTATAGTTAGGCTAGAGGAAGGGAGGGTTAGGGATAGGTACCCCCGGGGGGAGGATTGGGTTAGACACCCTCCGGGAGACTTAGGGTTAGGCTGCGGGGAAGGGGGGGTTAGGTTTAGGCACTTAGAGGGGGGCTAGGGTTAGGCACTTGGGGGGGAGGTTAGGGTTAGGTACCCCTAAGGGAGGGTTAGGGGTAGAATAGGGTTAGTATACTTACCTTATTCAGCGATCGGGACCTTCACCTCTGCCAGGCTTCCGCTGTCGGGATTTGAACCACCGGCGGTATTACCTATTACACCCATATAAATGAGGGTTAGTAAATATATAATCTATCCCTTCACAATTTTTCTGTCTTGATTGCAGTAAAGAGCAAGTAAATCGACTAAATGTTAATCTAGTGTTTAGTGAAGCCTGTGTATTACTCATCTAAGTAATATACCATGATCACATGACAGTCAGGAGCGGATTGGCTGTTACCTACCCCTCAGACAGATCATCTCCCCCTAGAACAGAATAACCCCCCCTCCCCCTCAAACAGATTATCTCCCCTGGTGGGCCGATTGGTGAAGATTCCTGGTGGGCCGATTGGTGTGTGGGGCCGCTTGTCACCTGTGGGCGGTCCCGCCCCCCATAGCACGTCCCCGGTCACGGCTTTCTTTCATGACCGGCAGCCCGCCGGCTGCCTGTCACATCTAATAGTGCGATCCGCAGCTTGTATCGCGGGAAGAGAAGAGGCTCCAAGTCCCTCCCAGCTGACACAGAGCTATGCGCGCCACAAACGCCGGCCGGTGACGTCACGTACCTCGGAGGCAGAGCGGGTCAGCTTCCGGGACTGGCATCAAAGATAAGGTCAGGTCACATCTTCCCAATACTGGGGGCACATTCACATGGGGGAGGAAGCAGTGCTGATAATGCCCTCTCACCATCTCCATCTGCATTACACTTCCCAGGCCGCCAGCTGCCCCCTGCTAGCCGGACTGTAGACAGGGGGGGACAGGGTTGGAGACAGTCGGGGCTGGCCAAGAGACAGGACAAGAGTCACTGAGTGACTCTGATTGCAATTTGCAGGCCAGCGCGGTCATCAGCACCTTTTACAGCCAGTCTGTCAGTCTTTACAAAAAGAAATGTCCTGCAGCTTTCAGGCTGCCTGCAGAGCTGAGCTACACTGGCTGATAGGGGGAGATTGATTTCTGTCTGGAGGATCTGATTTGTACTAGGGGAATGATTATCTGTCGGGGGGGGGGGTATTCTGTACTAGGGGGAGATGATCTGTCTGAGGGGGAGGGGGGTATTCTGTTCTAGGGGGAGATGATCTGTTTGAGGGGGAGGGGGTTTATTTTGTGAGATCTGTCTGAGGGGGAGGGTGGGTTATTCTGTTCCAGGCAGGGCCAGCTCTAGGAGTGTTCGACCAGGGCGGACCCTTCCCCAGCATCCCGATTTCAGCGGGACAGTACTGTCCCGCTGCTCCACCTGCGGACCGAAGTGGCCCGCAGGTGGTCTAATCGGGAGGTTGGGGACCCCCACCACCGCAGCTGTGCGGCGGTGCCGGACCCCCGGAGTGTGAATGGATGCCGCGCGCATGCGCGGGGCATCCATTCACTGATGGGAGAGGGCTGGGGGAAGCCCAGTCAGTGACGGAGTGCTGGGCTTTTCCCCGAGTCTGACGTTATTTGGAGGCGTGCCATGCGGGCACTCCTCTAAATAACGTCACACAGGGGACGTGGCCTATGGCAATTAGGCCACGCCCCCAAATTCGCCGCGCGCGATGAAAGGGCGCTTTCTGATGCGCCGGCACAGGGTGCTCTGACCCCTGGAGCCAGCCCTGGTTCTAGGGGGAGATGATCTGTCTAGGGGAAGGTGGTTATTTTGTTCTAGGGTGAGATGATCTGTCTGAGGGGGAGGGGGTTATTCTGTTCTGGGGGAGAGGATCTGTCGAAGGGGGGGATGATGGTGTTGCAGAGACGTAGGGGATAGCGCTAGAAAGAAGCAGGGGGATAGCTTTGGAGAGTCACATGGGGGGGGGCTGGGGACAGTAATCATCAGTAAGACAACAATTCTAATGAAACCATATTACTGAGCAAATATATTTTAATATAAAATTGTTTGATATGGGAAACTCACATTTTGTCCTCCCCCAAACTTCTGTAACTGAGGGGCCTATTCATCAACACTAAAATAACGTTTTTAAGGACATTTTCCTTAATTACCGTTACTTTAGTATTCATGAAGAGACTTAGCACAGGAGATATCACTGTTATCTCCTGGTTAAGTCCGTCTGCGTTAATTTCCACACTCCCCGTACATTAGTACATTAGTACATTAGTATGGGGATATGGAATTTATGCTATTCATCAGATTCCGAAAATTATGTATTTTGGAATTTGATGGTGTTACTATAAGTCACTCTCAGGTGGCGTACGGCGGGTTACACTTACCTGCTGTCAACGCTCGCTCCGTCGCTCCCTGGTCTCTCCTCTGGCTCCGGCTGCTGCCCAGACACTGTTCTGTAACGTAGGTGTATATATTTATTATATATATATTTTTTTAAACTTTACTGTTTTCTACAACGGCCAGGTAGGTGGGGGACAGGGAGGTGAATGGAGGGGAGGAGGGTGGTTGGGGGGCACACAGAATTACCACAGCTATATAATCAGTGATGCTTTTGTGAATGTAACGGTGAATGCGCCGCACAGATTACAGCTGCGGTAAGGTAGGACTAGGTAGGGAAAATTACAGCTATTCGGAATAGATAGTGATGGAGAGGAGGAATGATGAGTCCTCCTGTAATTAGGTAGAGCTCCATGCCAGTTCTAAACCTAATTACCTCCATCGATTTTTTTTTACTTATGATTGATAAGGCCCCTATGTATTATGTGGTTGAACCTATGTTACATGATAATGACATTGGCTTTTCTGCTACACAAACAGGCGGCTTCCAGACCATGTGATTTTCTACATGAATAGTGAATACCGACTCTAGACGCTGCCGGTCCAGGGAGGATCAATTTTTTCAGAGGTTCCCTCACTGCAGAGAAATCATATAGGTAAGAAAATACTCATTCACATGCTCGCTGTGCTTATTCACTGGAGAGAGGACTGTGGGCATGCCCCCAGCATGAGGAAAATGGGGATTGTGGCTTGTGGGCATGGCATTTTACATTAGACCACACCCCTTGCCACAAAACCAAGCCCACTTTTTAGGGGCCTCTTTCATGCTTTTTCCAGGGCCACTTTAAATTCCCAATCCGCCCCTGATGACAGTCCTCCCTGGGAGATACCCTATCTGTGAAGTGACTGGAGGCTTCTTTCCCCTGTAGGTACGCTTACTAAAATTGGCTTTCCTACTTTTGGACTCAAGTGTAAGGGGTATATTTACTAAAGTGAGAGTTTTTAGAAATGGAGATGATGCCAATAGCAACCAATCATATTCTACTTATCATTTATCTAGCACCTTCTAGAGGATAATAGCTAGAATCTGATTGGTTGCTGTGGGCAACATCTCCACTACTGTATATGGGAGACTGTGCTGAGTAATGTGATATGTGACACCTGTATATCTGTGTGCTCCTGAGTCTGTATATGGGAGACTGCGCTGAGTAATGTGATATGTGACACCTGTATATCTGTGTGCTCCTGAGTCTGTATATGGGAGACTGAGCTGAGTAATGTGATATGTGACACCTGTATATCTGTGCGCTCCTGAGTCTGTATATGGGAGACTGTGCTGAGTAATGTGATATGTGACACCTGTATATCTGTGTGCTCCTGAGTCTGTATATGGGAGACTGCGCGGAGTAATGTGATATGTGACACCTGTATATCTGTGTGCTCCTGAGTCTGTATATGGGAGACTGCGCTGAGTAATGTGATATGTGACACCTGTATATCTGTGCGCTCCTGAGTCTGTATATGGGAGACTGCGCTGAGTAATGTGATATGTGACACCTGTATATCTGTGCGCTCCTGAGTCTGTATATGGGAGACTGCGCGGAGTAATGTGATATGTGACACCTGTATATCTGTGCGCTCCTGAGTCTGTATATGGGAGACTGCGCTGAGTAATGTGATATGTGACACCTGTATATCTGTGCGCTCCTGAGTCTGTATATGGGAGACTGCGCTGAGTAATGTGATATGTGACACCTGTATATCTGTGCGCTCCTGAGTCTGTATATGGGAGACTGCGCTGAGTAATGTGATATGTGACACCTGTATATCTGTGCGCTCCTGAGTCTGTATATAGGAGACTGCGCTGAGTAATGGGATATGTGACACCTGTATATCTGTGTGCACCTGAGTCTGTATATAGGAGACTGCGCTGAGTAATGTGATATGTGACACCTGTATATCTGTGTGCTCCTGAGTCTGTATATTGGAGACTGCGCTGAGTAATGTGATATGTGACACCTGTATCTCTGTGTGCTCCTGAGTCTGTATATGGGAGACTGCGCTGAGTAATGTGATATGTGACACCTGTATATCTGTATATGGGAGACTGTGCTGAGTAATGTGATATGTGACACCTGTATATCTGTGTGCTCCTGAGTCTTTATATGGGAGACTGCGCTGAGTAATGTGATATGTGACACCTGTATATCTGTATATGGGAGACTGTGCTGAGTAATGTGATATGTGACACCTGTATATCTGTGCGCTCCTGAGTCTGTATATGGGAGACTGCGCTGAGTAATGCGATATGTGACACCTGTATATCTGTGTGCTCCTGAGTCTGTATATGGGAGACTGCGCTGAGTAATGTGATATGTGACACCTGTATATCTGTGTGCTCCTGAGTCTGTATATAGGAGACTGCGCTGAGTAATGTGATAGGTGACACCTGTATATCTGTGTGCTCCTGAGTCTGTATATGGGAGACTGCGCTGAGTAATGTGATATGTGACACCTGTATATCTGTGTGCTCCTGAGTCTGTATATGGGAGACTGCGCTGAGTAATGTGATATGTGACACCTGTATATCTGTGTGCTCCTGAGTCTGTATATGGGAGACTGCGCTGAGTAATGTGATATGTGACACCTGTATATCTGTGTGCTCCTGAGTCTGTATATAGGAGACTGCGCTGAGTAATGTGATATGTGACACCTGTATATCTGTGTGCTCCTGAGTCTGTATATGGGAGACTGCGCTGAGTAATGTGATGTGTGACACCTGTATATCTGTGTGCTCCTGAGTCTGTATATGGGAGACTGCGCTGAGTAATGTGATATGTGACACCTGTATATCTGTGTGCTCCTGAGTCTATATATGGGAGACTGCGCTGAGTAATGTGATATGTGACACCTGTGTATCTGTGTGCTTCTGAGTCTGTATATGGGAGACTGTGCTGAGTAATGTGATATGTGACACCTGTATATCTGTGTGCTCCTGAGTCTGTATATGGGAGACTGCGCTGAGTAATGTGATATGTGACACCTGTATATCTGTGTGCTCCTGAGTAGTCTATATACTAAACACAACGGAACGTGACGTAGAAAAAAACATCAAATTAATCACAGGACCTGGTGCGAGGAGAAGGCCTCTTTGGAGTGACTGCAGCAATCATGTATAAGGACACATCTGTATGTCTAAATTATGGTGCGGTCAATCCACCTCCTTGGAAGTTTGTATACTTTGAAAGTTGTGGCTGCCGTCTTTTTAATCAGAGCAGTATGTCTGTAATCACAGCAGTATGGATCCTACCAATAGAACTCCTAGTTCAGAGGCGTAAGGTAAGCCCCAAAATATAAAGTAATAAACTGTTAGTGTAGGTCCCCATCGGAGGGGAGGTCACCTTGTTATGATGATTGGGCATCCACCATTTGATCTAACTGAGTAAGAACCTCAAGTTTATTCTAAAAGGATGTATATAAAATCTACTGTATATTATTGCAAGGTTGTTTAAATATTGAATTAGTGCTTAGAGGGAGCACCTGCCTGTGTAGGTTGTGTATGGTAGTGGAGTCCCAGCAGTTATAGCACCTATTACTTTAGGTGGAAATTATGGTGTGCGGAACAACCCCCCTTGGGAATATATATATAATATATATATATATATATATAAATATATATATATATATATATACGTCACCCACAGTGTAGCTGAGCCTGAGATGGGACCTATGACCTCAGTAACCGCACCCATTATATAAGACACCTACGTTACAGAATCCGCCTGTCTCATACGGAGAAGCCAGTGATTATTAGTCACAGCGTCTCCGCGTAACATGTCTGTAATTAACGCAATATGTAACAAGGCATTTCTTAGATTGCGATAATCCCTTGTTCTCTCTTCCAGTCACACATTAACGTAAAGCGGATAAACACAGCTGAGAGGGGGGTTTACTCTACAATACTATAATTTATATAAAATATTACATCCAGCTTTGCCGCGCTGTTCAGCTCTGCTCTGTTTTATATCAGCATTTGTTTATTTTCGGTCTGGTAGGTAAGGCGAGCTGTGAATCAAAACTTCAGCATGACAACCTCAATAAGAAAAATGCATTATTATTTAATAAACACTCGCTTACATTTTCCATTAGGTGACGTCAGAACATATTAGAACTATTTAGTACAACATCCGACCCACTGCCCGACGCTGGAGGCTCTAAGGACTTTATTCAGAGGCGGCCGTACGGTCTACGACCGCACGGCCGCCTCGATGTTTTGCCAGTGCGCATGCGCACGAGGGAACCGGCTACCTCGTGCGCATGCGTGAGACCCGCTACGACCGACAGCGCTGGTCGTAGCGGGTCTCTTTCCAAAGGGGGCGAGCTGTCGATGTTGATTGACAGCTCGCCCCGTTTGGAAGGCGGGCCGGGGGGGTGGCAGCCCAAACGGAGGCGTTCCTATGGGAATGCCTGCCGTTTGGGGGAGGCCCCACTGACATCACTAGTGATGTCAGTGGAGAGCTTCCGGCTCTGACAGAGCCAGAAGCTCTCCGGGACTTACGACAAGTGAGACCCTACCCTAGGGTCTCGTCGTAAGCCCCGATGGTCGCGATGGTCTCTGACCATCACGACCATCACCCGAGAGGTCGTTAGAGCTGTGGGTGTTAACCCACAGCCTAACGACCGCAACAGAGGCGGGCGGTCAGGATGCAAGTGGCCGCCCAGTTTCTGAGCGACCGCTTGCATCCTCCGACCGCCTCTGAATGAGGCCCTAAGAGCTTTGCTGTGATATCCTTCAGCCCAAGCCACTGACCACTCAGGAATCCATGAATCCCCCCCAGGTACACCTCCGTACAGACATATTATGTATATACATATATTATTTAACAAGTCAAAATTCTATTTCAGACTCAGAAGAGAGCTACAGGGTCCCCCAATCCCCTCAAGCTCCTCACGCTTCTCAATGGCCGACAGGCACAGCTTGTCTTCTCCCTCAGCACCAATCATGAAGCTGTAACTATCCTCGGCACCTCCCGCGAATCGACACTCGTGCTCTGCCCCAAAAGAGGTCCAGCAATTCAGCACTTCCCATAGTATTCGAGATGGGCATCAGTGGGTGTCCATCGATGGTTACCATGGATGAGTCCATCGGTAATTACCATCGATGGCACAAAAATCATCTATGGTGAACCATTGATGGTTTGCATCCCTTGATGACTAGCACTGCTGAGCATGACAGGCTGCGGACCTATCAAAAATGGGGACAGGGCTTAGCAGGTACGGGGTTAGTGGCTATGCTCCGCCCCATCAAGAAAGAAAAATTATCCATCGGCTCCCACTCATCCATCAGTGGCGGAGAACCACTGGCTCTCTGCCATCAATGGCAAAACCATCAACAGATAACCATCGATGATTGCTAACTATCCCACCCCACTAGATGTCCCACCAACCGACACTTCCCTTATTAAATTGGGGAGAGGGAGAGAGAGGTGGGAGGAAGAGGCAGGAGAGAGAGGAATGGCAGGAAAAGGGGGTTACGGTGAGAAAAACCTGGGAGAAGGAGGCAGGGGCGGGGGAGAAAGATGGGAGGAAAAGGGTGTCATGGGGAGAGAGAGCTGGGAAGAAGAGGGAGAGCCAGAGGAGAGTGAAATGGGAGGAAAAGGGTGTCATGGGGAGAGAGAGCTGGGAAGAAGAGGGAGAGCCAGAGGAGAGTGAAATGGGAGGAAAAGGGAGTTCCGGGGAGAGAGAGAGGTGCAGGAATCGAAGAGACAGAGAGTGGAGGAAGAGGGTGTTACGAGGGAGAGAGAGCTAGGAGGAAGAGGTAGACGTGGGGGAGAGAAATGGGACGAAGAGGGAGTTACTGGGAAAATAAGCTGGGGGAAAGGGAGAGGCTGGGGAGAAAGAAATGGGTGAAAGAGGGCGTTACGGGGGAGAGCTGGAAGGAAGAGGGAGAGGCGGGGGAGAGAGAGATGGACGGAGGAGGGAGTTACGGGGAGAAAGCTGGGAGGAAGCGGGAGAGGCAGGGTAGAGAATGATGGGAGAAAGCTGGAGAGGCAGGGTAGAGATAGAAGGTAGGAAGCGGGAGAGGCAGGGTAGAGAAAGATGGGAGGAAGCAGGAGAGGCTGGGTAGAGAAAAATGGGAGAAAGTTGGAGAGGTGATGGGAGGAAGTGGGAGAGGCAGGGGAAAGAGATGGTAGGAAGCGGGAGAGGCAGGGTAGAGAAAGATGGGAGGAAGTGGAAGAGGCAGGGTAGATATAGATGGTAGGAAGCGGGAGAGGCAGGGTAGAGATAGATGGGAGAAAGCTGGAGAGGCAGGGGAAAGAGATGGGAGGAAACGGGAGAGTCAGGGTAGATAAAGATGGGTGGAAGCGGGAGCGGCAGGGTAAAGATAGATGGGAGAAAGCTGGAGAGGCAGGGTAGAGAATGATGGGAGGAAGCGGGAGAAGCAGGGGAAAGAGAGATGGGAGGAAGTAGGAGAGGCAGTGTAGAGAAACATGGGAGGAAGTGGGAGAGGCAGGGTAGATATAGATGGTAGGAAGCGGGAGAGGCAGGGTAGAGATAGATGGGAGACAGCTGGAGAGACAGGGGAAAGAGATGGGAGGAAGCGGGAGAGGCAGGGTAGATAAAGATGGGTGGAAGCGGGAGAGGCAGGGTAAAGATAGATGGGAGAAAGCTGGAGAGGCAGGGTAGAGAATGATGGGAGAAAGCAGGAGAGGCAGGGGAAAGAGAGATGGGAGGAAGCAGGAGAGGCAGGGTAGAGAAACATGGGAGGAAGTGGGAGAGGCAGGGGAAAGAGATGGGAGGAAGTGGGAGAGGCAGAGAGAGATGGGAGAAAGTGGGAGAGGCAGGGTAGAGATAGATGGTAGGAAGGGAGAGGCAAGGTAGAGATAGATGGTAGGAAGCGGGAGAGGCAGGGTGGATATAGATGGTAGGAAGCGGGAGAGGCAGGGGATAGATGGTAGGATGCGGGAGAGGCAGGGTAGAGAAAGATGGTAGGAAACGGGAGAGGCTGGGTAGAGAAAGATGGTAGGAAACTGGAGAGGCAGGGTAGAGATAGATGGTAGAAAGCGGGAGAGGCAGGGTAAAGATAGATGGTAGGAAGTGGGAGAGGCAGCATAGAGAAACATGGGAGGAAGCGGGAGAGGCATGGTAGAGATAGATGGTAGGAAGGGAGAGGTAGGGTAGAGAATGATGAGAGGAAGCGGGAGAGGCAGGGTAGAGAAAGATGGTAGGAAGCGGGAGAGGCAGGGTAGAGAAAGATGGTAGGAAGCGGGAGAGGCAGGGTAGAGATAGCTGGTAGGAAGGCAGAGGCAGGGTAGAGATAGATGGTAGGAAGTGGGAGAGGCAGGGTAGAGATAGATGGTAGGAAGCGGGAGAGGCAGGGTAGAGATAGATGGTAGGAAGCGGGAGAGGCAGGGTAGAGATAGCTGGTAGGAAGGCAGAGGCAGGGTAGAGATAGATGGGAGAAAGCTGGAGAGGCAAGGTAGACGATGATGGGAGGAAGCGGGAGAGGCAGGGGAAAGAGATGGGAGGAAGCGGGAGAGTCAGGGTAGAGATAGATGGTAGGAAGCGGGAGAGTCAGGGTAGAGATAGATGGTAGGAAGCGGGACAGTCAGGGTAGAGATAGATGGTAGGAAGTGGGAGAGGCAGGGTAGATATAGATGGTAGGAAGCGGGAGAGTCAGGGTAGAGAAAGATGGGAGGAAGCGGGAGAGGCAGGGTAGAGATAGATGGGAGGAAGCGGAAGAGGTAGGGTAGAGATAGATGGTAGGAAGCGGGAGAGGCAGGGTAGAGATAGATGGTAGGAAGCGGGAGACGCAGGGTAGATATACATGGTAGGAAGCGGGAGAGGCAGGGT
The DNA here is from genome assembly GCA_031769625.1 of Taudactylus pleione. Classification (NCBI taxonomy): domain Eukaryota; kingdom Metazoa; phylum Chordata; class Amphibia; order Anura; family Myobatrachidae; genus Taudactylus; species Taudactylus pleione. The sequence goes on from JAUIMM010001210.1 coordinate 372,983, forward strand.
AGAGATAGATGGTAGGAAGCGGGAGAGGCAGGGTAGAGATAGATGGTAGGAAGCGAGAGAGTCAGGGTAGATATAGATGGTAGGAAGCGGGAGAGACAGGGTAGAGAAAGATGGGAGAAAGCTGGAGAGGCAGGGTAGAGAAAGATGGTAGGAAGCAGGAGAGGCAGGGTAGAGAAAGATGGTAGGAAGCGGGAGAGGCAGGGTAGAGATAGATGGTAGGAAGGGAGAGGCAAGGTAGAGAGAGATGGTAGGAAGCGGGAGAGGCAGGGTGGATATAGATGGTAGGAAGCGGGAGAGGCAGGGGATAGATGGTAGGATGCGGGAGAGGCAGGGTAGAGAAAGATGGTAGGAAACGGGAGAGGCAGGGTAGAGAAAGATGGTAGGAAACTGGAGAGGCAGGGTAGAGATAGATGGTAGAAAGCGGGAGAGGCAGGGTAAAGATAGATGGTAGGAAGTGGGAGAGGCAGTATAGAGAAACATGGGAGGAAGCGGGAGAGGCATGGTAGAGATAGATGGTAGGAAGGGAGAGGTAGGGTAGAGAATGATGGGAGGAAGCGGGAGAGGCAGGGTAGAGAAAGATGGTAGGAAGTGGGAGAGGCAGGGTAGAGAAAGATGGTAGGAAGCGGGAGAGGCAGGGTAGAGATAGCTGGTAGGAAGGCAGAGGCAGGGTAGAGATAGATGGTAGGAAGTGGGAGAGGCAGGGTAGAGATAGATGGTAGGAAGCGGGAGAGGCAGGGTAGAGATAGATGGTAGGAAGCGGGAGAGGCAGGGTAGAGATAGCTGGTAGGAAGGCAGAGGCAGGGTAGAGATAGATGGGAGAAAGCTGGAGAGGCAAGGTAGAGAATGATGGGAGGAAGCGGGAGAGGCAGGGGAAAGAGATGGGAGGTAGCGGGAGAGTCAGGGTAGAGATAGATGGTAGGAAGCGGGAGAGTCAGGGTAGAGATAGATGGTAGGAAGCGGGAGAGGCTGGGTAGAGATAGATGGGAGGAAGCGGGAGAGGCAGGGTAGAGATAGATGGTAGGAAGCGGGAGAGGCAGGGTAGATATAGAATGGAGGAAGCGGGAGAGGCAGGGTAGAGATAGATGGGAGGAAGCGGGAGAGGCAGGGTAGAGATAAATGGGAGGAAGCGGGAGAGGCTGGGTAGAGATAGATGGGAGGAAGCGGGAGAGGCAGGGTAGAGATAGATGGGAGGAAGCGGGAGAGGCAGGGTAGAGATAGATGGGAGGAAGCGGGAGAGGCAGGGTAGAGATAGATGGGAGGAAGCGGGAGAGGCAGGGTAGAGATAGATGGTAGGAAGCGGGAGAGGCAGGGTAGATATAGAATGGAGGAAGCGGGATAGGCAGGGTAGAGATAGATGGGAGGAAGCCGGAGAGGCAGGGTAGATATAGAATGGAGGAAGCGGGAGAGGCAGGGTAGAGATAGATGGGAGGAAGTGGGAGAGGCAGGGTAGAGATAGATGGGAGGAATCGGGAGAGGCTGGGTAGAGATAGATGGGAGGAAGCGGGAGAGACAGGGTAGAGATAGATGGAGAAAGCGGGAGAGGCAGGGTAGAGATAGATGGGAGGAAGCGGGAGAGGCAGGGTAGAGATAGATGGGAGGAAGCGGGAGAGGCAGGGTAGAGATAAATGGGAGGAAGCGGGAGAGGCTGGGTAGATATAGAATGGAGGAAGCGGGAGAGGCAGGGTAGATATAGATGGTAGGAAGCGGGAGAGGCTGGGTAGAGATAGATGGGAGGAAGCGGGAGAGGCTGGGTAGAGATAGATGGGAGGAAGCGGGAGAGGCAGGGTAGAGATAGATGGGAGGAAGCGGGAGAGGCAGGGTAGAGATAAATGGGAGGCAGTGGGAGAGGCAGAGATTAGAGAAATGGGAGGAAGAGAGAGAGGCAGGGAGAGAAAAGGATGGGGGAAGATGGGGTTATGGGGGAGAGAGAGATAGGAGGAGAGGGGTATATGGTGGAAAGATATATGGGAGGAAGAGGGGAAGAAAGAAAGATAGGAGGAGAGTTAGAGAAATGTGAGGAAGGGAAGAGTGAGGGAGATGGAAGAAACCGGAAGACGGAAGATATATAGATGGGGGGGAGAGATAAAAAAACACTGCAACGCCAAGAACAATAGCTAGTGACCCAGTGACCCATAGACGGGTGAAAAAAATGCTAGTTTTATCTTTTATGCAACAACTACTAATGGATGATAAGGACTCAAGGAACTAATAACTGTAGAACTATCATTACTTTAAGAACAATCAGTATCTATCAAAAGCTTTAATGTGTCCCAGTATAACAGTGAAGGGCACTTTCTGACACTCAAGAGCTATAACTTGCAAAGTTTATTTTCCTATGACTCCCGGAGAACCAGAAAACATGGGTGGTACGGTTCCTTCATTTCAAATTTATGGGGGAGCTTATATACAGCTAAGAGATGGGGTCACCACTACTGGTTCATACAGTTTTGTCACAAGTCACAACACTAAGCATTGGGAACATGACTGGACACCTACGGAATCGGGGGGATTGGACCGACGATTATATAGGTGTGTACAGTATTTTGATATGTGGAACAAATATGAGGGCAGCCAACCCTGTACTAATACAGCCATGGTCCAACTCTTGACACAATTTCAGGAAGAAGATCTCTCTTCCCTCTATTACATTTGTGATCAAAGCTTTTAACTCGTATTTTTATCTCTAATTATCCTTTTGCTACATTTTGGGCCTGATTCAACATGGATCGCAATTGCAACCGGGTACGCAAAACGGCTGATGGTGCGCACTGCGATCACTCACGCACATAGGAATCCATCGCAGAGTGAGTGACAGGCCGTGCGAGCGTTTGGGTGTGGCGGAGGGGTGTGGTTGGAGAAACGCAGCCGTGTCTGTCCGTTGCATGGGTGTGCATAAATTAGCCACTGCGACGGCGTACGCAGCTTGTGTACTCACTGCGTGCGACGAGACTTCCAACTTCTGAGACAGGTCAGAGCTGCTGTCATTGTGCGCGAGGGGCCGATGTTCCTTCGATGTTACCGATGTGTACGCTGGACTGCGGGGTATTACGGATGTGAGAAATTGGTAGTGGGCGTCTCTATGTTGGCTGACTGGTGGCAGACATTGACTGCATCTAATCTTCTCCTTAGTTCAAACCACTTCCCTCTCTTCTCTCTTTCGGCTCCGTATATTGTTGTCATTAGTTTTTATTGCATGAGTTGCTGTAAATTAATCTAAGAGCGGAAGTAAGACGCCTGAGTGACTGGCGCTGCCTGTGAGGCTATGGCAGCAGCTGACAAAGGCGCGTGTCCGTCTCCTAACTCATGCCAGTAAATAGCAGAAGTATAAGGGAAACAGCACTAATGCCAACCAAGAGATCAGATTATTATTATTATCCTTTATTTGTATGGCGCCACAAGTGTTCCGCAGCGTCTCACATAGTACATAGAACTAATAAGTGAACAAGAAACAAGTAACTTACAGTACATTACAGTGCAGCACAAGGACACGACTTATATACATTGCTGCAATAGCGATTACAGCACTCACAGTAAGCTGCCGGGAGTTGGCGGTCCCGTGTTAGGTGCCCTTATGGGGAGTAAGGAGTAGAAGAAAATGTAAAGAGAAGCACATGAGGGAAGAGGGCCCTGCTCGTGAGAACAAACCAGATTATCTTAAAAAAATGTATGTTCATTTAACAAAGTCAGCAGTAAATGATATTAGTAAATGATATTGCTTGTAATGGCACTAACAGTATAATAGTACTCCCCTGTTTATCCAGTTGTCTTATTTCACAAGATGGGTTTATATATCAGGATAACATATAAAAGACAAAACACAACAACCAATCGTGTAATCCTGTTTACAATGAATCATTTCAACATGAAGTATATAACCATATAACTGTAATAAAAAGTCTGCCACCTATGAAAACCAAAAGTTATTGGGGTTGCCCCCCACACATAGGGCCTGATTCAGAGTCGTAAGCGGCCGCTCGGTCGTAAGCATCCGATTTTTCCAAACCACGCATGCGCACGGTTAGTTGTGCGCATGTGCGTACGAGACCTTGCGATCCAAAATGCTGCCGATCGTACGGCTTACGAGCAGGAAGTGGCTTCCGGGAGTTGATTGACATGAAAGGCCGTTTGTGGGTGTTGACGGGGGTGGTGGTCTGAAAACGCAGGCGCTCATCACCGTTTTCAGGGCGTTTTAGGGGCGTACATAAATTACCGGCTACGACCGACATAGAAGGCCGGAAGTAGTAAAACGTCACTCTGCGAGCAGGTTAGAGGCCTGGCTGATCGTACAGCTTGAGGTTGGGTACGTGCTATCTCAAGCCCCAGAGTACAATCGATACTATCGAATGTTACTGATGTTCGGATTGATGTTTCTATTTTGAGCCACACAATGCAAGCAGCTAATAATCGTTTTTTGTAGCTAATAACACTGCTAATTGGCTTGTAATTGATTCAGCTGCGTTTGCATTAGCGAATAATAAAAATAAATATATTTCATGGGGATGGCTTATTTTTGGTGTAATCTGCACACAACACAAGCGGCCGCAACCATCAGACGAAAATTAACATACAGCGACTGACAATGACTGACAACGATCGACTCGATCGCTAGCTGCTATCACTCGCTAGCTAGAGGAGGTGCATTGTTCACGTATGGGCGTCACTTTGGTTGCGACCGACCGGCCGCGCGATCGCTTCCTTTTTCAGTTTTGCGGTCGTTAGGCGTACGACCGACTCTGAATGAGGTCCATAGTGCTCAGAGCTGTGCGCTGGTTTAAAAGTATAATAAAATTATCTCAGTACTACGGCTCACACCAACACCTCAAAGTGGAATAGATTCGTGGTTGCCCCCCCACACAAGACACTCACAGCTTATTGCTGGTCATACAGGCATGTAGCGCGTGCTTTAATGGGTTGCAAAAACTCCCTCTTTGCTCTCCAGATATTCAGGTGTAGTTTATTCACAAATCCAAAACAGGTTAAAATTATCTTTTTATAAAAATAATTTAAACATCACACACGCTACATGCCTAATTGGCCAGCAATAAGCTGTGAGCGCCTTGTGGGGGGGAGAAGCAGTGATAGAAGCCTTTACTGGCGCCTACGGTTTGTTGATCAATCTCCGCATTCTGCAATTGTTTTATCTCCCGTAATTGTGCTTTCTCCTCTTCCACATTGCTTGTTGTATAAGATATGAATTCTCCTCACCGTGGGGGTCATTCACACCCGCTCGCAAGCAAAGGACGCACGCAAGCGGGTCGATGTTGGGCGAATACGCATGCGCGAGACCCGGCGAGCGACGAGGAATACTTCGCTCGGGGTCTCGCACCAAAGGGGGCGTGCTGTCGATGGTGACTGACAGCACGCCCCCTTTGGTGGGCGTGCCGGGGGCATGGCTGCCAGACGGAGGCGTTCCCATGGGAACGCCTACCGTCTGAGTCCGGCCCCACTGGGCTTGCGGCAGCGAGTCCCTACCGCAGGGTCTCGTCGCAAGCCCGATGGTCGCGATGGTCTTTGACCATCGCGACCATCATCATGGACGCTCGCATAAGCTGTGGGTGGTAACCCACAGCTATGCAAGCGTCCAAAAGGCCGCTCCACATTTAAATAGGACGGCCCTGATTCAGAGCGAGCGCTCTGGTCAGAGCGTTCAGCTCTGAATCAGGCCCTGTGTCTCCATGTTGCTCAATCTCTATCGTATATAAACATGTCTATCACCGATCGTTGTGCATTCAGATATCCTCTGATCCTCCTCACTGCCTAGAGCCGTATTCAATTTGAGCCGAGCCGCAATACTTTTCCGCGTCCCGGACTTTTCGCCTACTTCACCTGTTTTGTAGGTGGAAAAGTATTGCGGTTGTGCACGCTTTACCCCGTATTCAATTTGAAAGTACGCAAAAGCGGGACCCGGCGAAACTTGAACAGGTGGAAAGTACTGTCAGTTTTGGGGAAATCAGCCTGACACCCCCCAAAAGATGCTCTGACATGGGGGTTCCCCATGGTACCCCCCTATTTGGCTTGCTGAAGGTATTTGGTGTTTTTAAACGGGCTCAATAGCTGCTAAATAGCGTTTTTGTATACGTGGTGCAGAATAGTATTCAGGAGTATTTTTTGCAGAAAATAACTTATCCCAGCAAATTTGGGGTACTTGAAAATGCGGGCCAGCATATTTAAAAGTTGCTAACGTCAAGTTGAAAAAATCGTGAAAAATCCACCTGCCGCAAGCACCTGCAATCAAAAAAACACCTGGGGCATTCTTGGGGACCTCCCCCAGAGTCAAGTTCGCTAGTTTTTAACTTGGTCCCCCAACATTTTTTTTTACACCCCCAAATTCAAAGTCATTTCTTGGGGTGTTCTTAAGTGTTTTTTTTTTTTTTTAAATTGACAGTTTACCTTTGGGGGACTGTCTGAAGGCTGAATGGGAGTTCCTGCAACGTTGCACCCCAAAACCCCAATTCTGCACTTTTTTCCGCCTCCCATTCATAGGCGAAACTTTTTCGCCTATTACATTGTATTGACTCTCCGTCTAGGCGGAAAGTCTTTCAAATTGAATACGGGGTAAAAGCAAAACAGGCGAAAATGACGTCATCGGCGAAAAAGTATCGCGGATCCGGACTTTTCGCCTCAAATTGAATACGGGCCCTAATGTAAGTAACCATATTGTCCCTCTCTCCATCTTCCTTACCTCTCCCTTCCTCCCACATCTGTCTGCTGCAGTTTCTGAATTCCTTCTTGCATTTCATTGCCTCTATTTTTCGCTGCTGCTCTGGCTAATCCCGTGCCTGCAGAGTCCCCACGTTCCTGCTCTGCCTAATCCCGTGCCTGCAGAGTCCCCACGTTCCTGCTCTGCCTAATCCCGTGCCTGCAGAGTCCCCACATTCCTGCTCTGCCTAATCCCGTGCCTGCAGAGTCCCCACGTTCCTGCTCTGCCTAATCCCGTGCCTGCAGAGTCCCCACGTTCCTGCTCTGCCTAATCCCGTGCCTGCAGAGTCCCCATGTTCCTGCTCTGCCTAATCCCGTGCCTGCAGAGTCCCCACGTTCCTGCTCTGCCTAATCCCGTGCCTGCAGAGTCCCCGCGTTCCTGCTCTGCCTAATCCCGTGCCTGCAGAGTCCCCACGTTCCTGCTCTGCCTAATCCCGTGCCTGCAGAGTCCCCACGTTCCTGCTCTGCCTAATCCCGTGCCTGCAGAGTCCCCACGTTCCTGCTCTGCCTAATCCCGTGCCTGCAGAGTCCCCACGTTCCTGCTCTGCCTAATCCCGTGCCTGCAGAGTCCCCACTTTCCTGCGTTCTCCTAGCACAATCTAGGAGCAGGTTTCCGTTCTGGAAAGCACACAGCATCTGACCTCTTTCCCTGGTAGCCATTTAAACGTGGCGTGGCCGCCTGTTAATTTTAACAAGGTGTCGGACAGTCTCTAATGGCGTACGCCGAAGACGGTCAGATTTATAAAAAGTCCCAGGAAACTCTGTCCTGACTCCCCTGGTTTTCTAGAATCGTACTAATGAGCAATTTCCGACATGTGTCCAGGTTTCACCCACAGGAGAATTCAACTCCTGGTTTAAAAACACAGAACCCTCCTTGTATTTGCCTTTTGCTGATGGCAGGCACCGGTTTGCACATTCATGTTTGTATTGGTTGTGGAGAAATGCAGAAGAAAGTGGAAGACGATGAGCTCTGGGTCTATTTTCCATGTGATCCTAATAATGCTACTTTTTTTATTTCTGGACTTAGTATATGTTTAGCTATGTGGAATGTTTTATACTTAATTGGGCCCTGAGGGTAATTTTATGAATGCTAATCCCTGCCTATGTACAGTAGATCATGCAGTGCACAATTTTAAGTACAGTGCATGTTATTGTAACCTGTTAGTTACACAGGGGAAACCTGTATACTGTCAGCTGACACCAGCATCCCAATCCGCAGCAGAATAAGTTTTATCAGACGCCTGGGCCCTGGATTCTGGCAGGAGATGCATTGGTGATGGGGCCAGCAAGGTTTGCAAAGCCCATAAGGACTTGTTCTGTATCATTGAAGATGTTTAAACAACAGGTAATTGTTAAATTCCGCTTGCATGTAAGTGACAATCTGATGCAATTCGGCAGAGAATTGCATTTACAAAAATTATACTTGGGGGGGGGGGGGGATATGTTTACTAAAGTGCAGGTTTTTAGATTTGGAGATGTCGCCCATAGCAACCAATCAGATTCTACTTAACATTTACCTAGCACCTTCTAAAAGATAATAGCTTGAATCTAAATGGTTGCTAGGGGCAACATCTCCACTTCTAAAAACCCGCACTTTAGTAAATATACCCCTTGGAGAGATAGTGGGGCCTATTCATCAGTACAAAAAAAAATCGATGGAGGTAATTATGTTTAGGGCTCGCATGGAGTTCTACCTAATTACCGGAGGAATCCATCATTCCTCCTCCCCATAACTATCTATTCCGAATAGTTGTCATTTTTGCGATGACAGCTTTTCGGGAAATAGATACTTTTCCCTGCCTATATCTACCTTACCGCAGCTGTAATCAGTGCTGTGCATGCGCAGCACTGATTATATAACTGCGGTAATTCTGTGTCCGTCCGCCACCCCCAACCCTCCGCCCCCCGCGCTTCTCTCTCCCACCTACCTGGCCGCCTGTCACAGGCTGCAGCCATGGCCCCCGACCTTCCGTCTGAAGATTTATTTGAATTTTTTTAAACTTTACTGTGTTCTGCCGGGAGAACACAGGGCCTGATTCAGACCCGGTCGCTAAGCTGCGTTTGCTCGCTAGAGGCGATTATCGCAAATCTGCAATGCGTATGCGTCAAAGTACGCATGCGCGAACCAGTCACTGCCGCCGGGAATCGTGCGCTCGTAGTACACAGACTTGATGCTACTTTGAGTGACAGATGGCGCCGTTTGTGGGTGGTGACAGGGGAAGGTGCTTGTGAACGGGGGAGTCTGAGTGTCAGAACGGAGTTTAATGGGTGTGCATAACTAGCATGGAGGCGTCACTGAACGCGTCACTTGGTTGTATTTTAGCCTGAACTGATCGCAGTGCTTGCGGTGGGGTAGGGGCTACCTCAAGCGCTGCGTGCAGCTCCGATGGGTTTCCATGTTCTCGATTAATCAGACACTTCCTGGAGATGACGTGTGCTAAGAGAAAAAGGTGGGTGGCTTTACACGCCTGCGTACGCTCGCTGCCGTCGCTCTCTAATACATAGAGGACATCCTCACGCCACACAGTGCGATCGCGGGGATTTGCATACCTGGGCCCTTTTGGCAGCGAGTGATCGCGGCTTAGAGAGCAGGTCCGAATTAGGCCCTCAGTGTGTATCAGAGCAGCAGCCGGAGCCGGGGGAGGGATGAGGGAGCCGGAGGACCCGCTCACGTTGACAGCAGGTAAGTGTAACCCGCTATACGCCACCTGAGAGTGACGTAGAGTAACACCATCAAATTCCGAAAACACATAATTTTCAGAATTTGATGAATATCCTAATTTCTACATCCCCATACTAATGTACTAATGTACCTGTAATAATGTACTAATGTATGGGGAGTGTGGAAATGAACGCAGGCGGACTTAACCACACAGCGTGGGATAGTTGTAAGTAGAGATGAGCGGTTCGGATTCTGTGGAATCCGAACCGCTCCGAACATTGGGGATCCGAGTCCACCCGAACCCTGTTCGGGTGTTCACCGCCTGACTCGGATCCCCGTTCGGGGCCGAACGGCGGCCGCCTGATGTCGGATTCTCACTAGAGAATCCGACATCAGGTCTCCTCGCGTGTAGGGCAGAGCGCAGTGATAGCGCTCTGCCCTACACAGACACAGACACACAGCCGCCAGCGGCAGCTGTGTGTTTGTTACAGCAGCCAATGAGAGTCACACAGACTCTCATTGGCTGCTGCACGGAGGGAGCCGGCTGGAGCTCACACATGAGCTCCGTCTTCCGGCTCCCTCCTCAGCGTGTGACAGAGCGGACGGCGCGGGAGCGGGGATACAGGTAAGTTTTATTTTTTTTATTTTTTTACTTGTCAAAGGTCCGGGGGCGCTACTGGGGGGGGGGGGTCTGCACTACTGGGGGGGTCTGCTACTGGGGGGGGGCTATACTACTGGGGGGGCCATACTACAGAGGGGCCTGCTACTGGGGGGGCTATACTACTGGGGGGGGTCTGCACTACTGGGGGGGGGTCTGCTACTGGGGGAGGCAATACTACTGGGGGGGCCATACTACAGAGGGGCCTGCTACTGGGGGGGGCTATACTACTGGGGGGGGGTCTGCTACTGGGGGGGCCATACTACTGGGGGGGCCTACTACAGGGGGGGCCATACTACAGGGGGGGCCCATACTACAGGGGGGGCTACTACTGGAGCAGCCTACTACTGGGGGGGCCTGCTACTGGGGCAGCCTACTACTGGGGGAGCCATACTACTGGGGGGGCATACTACTGGGTGGCATACTACTGGGGGGGCCTGCTAATGGGGGACATACTACTGGGGGGGCCTGCTAATGGGGGGCATACTACTGGGGAGCATTCAACTGGGGGCACTGCATAGTGGACCGTACTACTAAGGGGACTGCATAGGGGGCACCACTGCTGGGGGACATTGTGTAAGGGACACCGCTACTGTGGGCATTGTGTAAAAGGGTCACTACTGTGGGCATTGTGTAAAAGGGGCACTACTGTGTGTCGTAACATAAATAAGAGACACTACTTTATGGTGTAATGTGAATCAGGCCCTATGTGCGGTGTAATGCTAATAAGATTGTGCACTGTGACTCCTAGGGCCGTAGCCCACTTTGTAAACAAGTACTGTGACTCTGCTGGCCGTACCCCACTGGGTGGGTGCACTACTTTTCATTTCTGCCACTGCTGTGTGGCAATGTGTCATAGATGTGCTTTATACTGTGGTGTCTGTGTCGTTGTGCCGCTGCTTTGTCGCTTAGTAACCAGTCAGCTCACTGCAACCTTTGGCCAATAATGTTGAAAACAATATTATAAGCTGTGATATGGTCTAAATTGACTGGAAATTAATGTTATTGAGGTTAATAATACTCTAGGAAGAAAAAAAAGACCAATTTATGTGATTTTAGCTTTTTTTGTCAATTTTTGTAAAAAAATCCAAATCCAAATCCAAATCCAAATCCAAAGCCAGTCACCGCAGTTTGGCAAATCCAAATCCAAATCCAAAGCCGGACGACGAATTAGAACCAAATCCAAATCCGGCAAAAATGGTCCGGCGCACATCCCTAGTTGTAAGTGCCATTAATGGTGATGGCGGCTGCTCTAGCGTAAGCAGGACTGGGATCGGTGCAGCCTCAGAGCTCCATGTGACACAGAAAGCTGGTGGATACTCGCATCACACTTCCGTTTGCGGACGGCGTTCAGAATTTCGACACTGCTGAATCAGGTCCTCTATGTGCAGCTTGGAAACTGTTGGATTTACCAAAGCCCAAAACACATATAATAAAACAGCCTGTATTAAAATAAAACCCAATGCCATCCTCATTTTTTTTTTTTTTTTTTAAATGAGAGGTGTAAAAAATAAAAATAAATAAAGACCTGGCATTTATCGCGTGTATTCACAATCGGTGTAACGCTGTTATCTGTTCATGTTATCACTTTCCCACGTAACCATTTCGACTTATAATCCATTGATGCGCGATGTACGACCTAGATCTCTGACCTCCTCCTCCTCTGCCCAAACCGCGCTGGATTTATGGCGCTCTGAGACGTGAAGCTGGAAGAAGAAATCCATCCTAGTAGGAGGTAGTGAGTGCTCGCCGCAATCTCTTTTATTCTGGTCTGGTTTCTATTATCTAGACATAATCATAAGGAGGAAGTATCCACTCTGCCGAGTTATGCTGAGTCGTTAAGGAAGACAGAATGAGGCTGCATGTTTCTTCCCCCCTGTGTCCATGTTTTACAGTCCTAAGCATTGCTCTGGGTGACCAGGAGAACCTGTGGAATGTTCATCCATGTCAGTAAAATGTATCTAGCAGATGGCACAGTACCTGGAATCTAAGTCATGTGACTGGGCTTTATGGAGATTATAAACATTTTATGTGAACCCTTACCTTATCATGTGCACCAGCATAAAGACGTTTACAGGGGATGCAGTCAGGAAGCCGAGGGACCAAGGACTTCATTCAGAGTCAGTCGAAGCGGCCGCACGGTCGTACGCAGCCGATGTTCGCTAAACTGCGCATGCGTACAGTTCGCAATGCGCGTGCGCAAACTAGCAGCTACGATCATAAATTTCTCTCTCCTTGAACACCGCCAGGTCGGTAGTTTGAGTGACAGATTGCGGCGTTTGTGGGTGGTAACAGGGGAAAGTGCTTGAAAACGGGGGTGTGGAGATCCGAACGCAGGCGTGCCTCATTATGTGAACGGCGTTTTCTGGGAGTGCATAATTAACAAAGTAGCGTCATGGCACACGTGACAGGGGAGGTTTTACACTGACATGATCGTAGAGCTTAAGAGAAGGTAAGGTCAACCTTTAGCTCTACGACCAGTTCCGATGGCTTTCGATGCTCGCGATTAATCCTTATGTAGCCGGAGATGACGTGCTATGCGTACGACATGTGGGCGTATTTTTAGCGATCCGACCGCATCCACCCCTTGATCGGCCAGCTAACGATCCGACCTTAGGGACGCAACATGCGTGTGCATCATTAGCATATCCGGCCCCTTTTTCTGTACGACCGTGCGGCCGCTTCGACCGACTCTGAATGAGGTCCCAAATGCTGACCACCGGCTTCCCGACTGTCTAATCTCGGCAGGGGTCTAATGACAGGCCTTCCGCCATCAGGGATTAGACCCGGCGGTACTCCATACCGATCCCGTTTACAGGCATATTCGCTAAACTTCCGGGATTACAACTGTTGGTCGTCCCGTCGATCGCCGTGGCGGATGAAGACTGAGCAATCACAACCAATATTCATACCAGAGACACATGCACTAATCACATTTAAAAAAAAATATATACAGTATGTATATATATATATATATCTCCAGCAATCATCCGATTATACTATTAGCATTACCGTCATAATTAACTGCGCCGCCTCCAAAATAGAAGTCTGATTAACATTCTTTAAAAAAAAAAATACTCCTAGGGCTATATTTACTAAAGTGTGGGTTTTAAGAAGTGGAGTTGTTGCCTATAGCAACCAATCAGAGTCTACTTATCATTCATCTAGCACCTTCTAGAAGATACTAGAATCTGGTTGCTATGGGCAACAACTCCACTTCTAAAAACCGGCAATTTAGTAAATATTCCCCCTATCCCATGATTGGTAAGATGAAGAATAATGTGACTTTTTTCCTGATACTCATATCCTACTTGCATTTAGCCAAAAATATATGCCCAGCCTCAAGTCTGTGACTGAACAGCGGCTGTAATGAGCCATAGAGCTTATATACGTACAGGAGTTCAGGAGAGCATGTTGGACGTGCAGTTATAGCGCTGTTTTATCATTTTCCTGATACGCAGGAGACCACAAAGCAAGGCGTCTAATTTAGGAAGCGCTAACAGTGAACGCGCAGCACCAAATGCTCTGTGGAGACGTTACTCATCTAGATTTTCACTGGTGCTCTTACATGGGGTTGAAGAGCAAGTTGGCGGCGTTATCAGAGGAGCAGAAAATTTGCACCGACCAATAGAAGGTGTTCGGTGGAGTAGGGGGGTCTCCTGCTCTGTAGATACATTTGGTCCTGTTTATAAATTTTGCCTCGCTTCCACCATTTCTGTCTATTCTGTTTGGAGAACTGGAGAAACCCTTTCAATATATTTTATGCTGCATCCAATACTGTGATTAAGTTTCATCAGTGGACAGTAACATAAGGGAGGACGGTCAGGTAAAGAGAGCGGGACAAGATAATGTTCTAGTGGCGGCTCCAGCACAGTCCAAAAAATTCAAATAGGGGCCCCAGACCAACTGCTGCCAAACATCGCCGGCGGATCTCACTGGCAGTTGGTGTGGTTCCCCTATTTGAATATTGGACTGTGCTGAGGCCCCACCTCTGGAGCCGCCACAGGTCCTAGGTAAGTTATTTTGCAGTGTAGTTAGACGAGATGCTTATTGCAAGCCACCGTTTCCCTGCGATTTTTAACCCTGAAATATAAAATGCCAGTTGTATTAAGGCCTTGGGCAGTATTTGGGTCTTTCTAGTGTGCAGTTTCAACAAACTGGGACTGACTCATTGCACCAGCCCTGTGGAGGCGCAGAATCTCCGTCTGAACATGGCTGCCGATGTCAGTGCAACTGCGTCTTTAGATCCAGTCGGTGACCGCCACGCATCCACGTCTGGCTAGCCACCCACCCCCTGTTACTACCCATAAACACCGCCTTATCTATCTGCATTCAATTTTGATCTGCGTCTGTGTGCGGTAACCATCGGGACGCTGCACAGTGTGACTGGGACGCATATGCAGACTACATCGGACACTTGCGTCCCACACCACTTCTACTGAGGCCCACTGTATGCAATGTCTAATTTAGGCCTGAGGTAATCTGTGGTGTATGTACTGTACACCCAGATTATGAGGTCATCGGATAGGAACAATAATAAAAAAAAAAATCAAATGGAACAAATAAAATACAAAACATAAAATAAAAGAGAAGCAAAAAAAAAGAATTTCTCATCCTAGTGAACGCAGTAAATTCCCAAATGTTTCACATTATATAAATCCTCCAGGGGCTCAGGGTACATTAATACATTACATTGGTGTATTGTAACTGATTACCTGCTATAAATAGTAAGCATTTGGCAAGATACTGTAGAAGTAAAATGTAAAGAATGTAAGGGAGAGGTATTCAATGAAAAAACTACACTCATCATGTTGGTGCCCCCTAGTGGGAGGCTCATGTTGGTGCCCCCTAGTGGGAGGCTCATGTTGGTGCCTCATACTGGGAGGCTCATGTTGGTGCCTCATACTGGGAGGCTCATGTTGGTACCTCATACTGGGAGGCTCATGTTGGTGTCTCATACTGGGAGGCTCATGTTGGTGTCTCATACTGGGAGGCTCATGTTGGTGTCTCATACTGGGAGGCTCATGTTGGTGTCTCATACTGGGAGGCTCATGTTGGTGTCTCATACTGGGAGGCTCATGTTGGTGTCTCATACTGGGAAGCTCATGTTGGTGTCCATTAGTCGGATGCTCACTTTGGTGCACCCTGGTGGGTGGCCCTGAGTACAGATGTGTCCTCATAAACCTAGGTGCGCCCAATAGCCCCTCTTGGCGCATCAGGGTCCTTGCAACTTAAATGCAGCTAGTGTCCTTTACCTCACACGTTGCATCTTACTCACACAGCTAAAACTGAAAGTGGCGACAAGATTACATTGCTATCGTACACTGACCACGGGGGGCTGTCGTCAGGGGCGAATTAAGAGAGGAGGGGGCCTGGGTGCAGTCTCCGTCTGGGGCCCCTCTCCCTCTCTACCCAGCGGCCGGCAGTGCTCTGAACGCAGCAGGCTCCGGGCACTAGAGTAGACTCTAGCGCTACTGCGCATGCACAGGTCTCCGGGGAAATGGCACGGCGGCCAATGTCCCAGCGATTTCCCTACTGCGCATGTGCAAAACGCAGAAAAACTGGCCGCTGTGCCATCTCACCAGTGTTTTGCACAGCACAGCGTTGCTACCACTGTCGCGGGAATCCGGAGAGGTAAGTATTGAATAAATGGGTGCAGTGTGGGCCCCCATAGACCCAGGGCGCCGTGTACACCCCACGCCCTGCACCCGTTATAGATACGCCCCTGGCTGTCGGTACTTGTACATCAGTGTTAGACTATGTGATAAATGGGTCCCAATACGAGCGTCCAGGGCTATTCCTCCCGCCACATTCCGTTGTGCTGAATCTGCGCCTTTGTACATAGGTTGTACCAATTCCTTTGTAACAAAAGTCGCATCCGAGTGCCCGGTACAGTGTAAGCTTCTTTGTATGCGGCTGCATTGCGAATAAGGACTCAATATTTAGTGAAACCGAACGCTACGCTACCCGTGTCCTCAGTTGTACCCTGTCCTAAGGTCATGTGATGGATGTTTATCCAGATATTCTATAATTGTGCACATAAAGCAATTCTTCCATAAAAACGTCAAAATATTCTTGGTTCTAGGTATTGTTAGTAAGACGCCTGTCAGGTTTATCCCTGTATAATCCTCCCTTTGTTAGAGCGGGTTTCTGGCCGGGCAGAAAGTTACTTTTTGTTCTGCAGTGCGAGAGCCGGAGACACCGAGGATCAGTCAGACGTCTGTTTATTTTTACTCTCAGGTATCGCCGGTCACGCCGCGCTCCCCCGTCCCTGGCATCGCCCCCGCACTCCTCACTTCTGCTGGAATTCTCCACATTGTTTCGCATTAATTCACTTTTGCAGAACCGGTTTTTGAAATTACCCCGATTAATGCGGATTCACAAAGGGCTGAATAAAAAGAAAAATGTTTCCAGCCCGTCAAGTTGCCGGGAAACTCACCAAAGATAAGAGAGAAGCCTGCTGTTGTGCCGGGCATGCCGGTGTAGCGTTCCCCAGCTGGAAGCTGAAACAACACGTCGGATGGAAATGAATAGGGAAGAGTGGCACAGAGACGTCCTTGTTCTCCTGCAGTTTTCATGCTTTGCCTAATTAGTCATTAATGTATTAGGATAGATAATCTTACTGTGTTTTTAAAAGGATAGGGGGGGGGGACATCTGTTGTGTTTCAAAGGTGGCCAAGGTCTTCAAGGACTGCCATAACTTTACTGCAGGTCTCTGGAGATATAGCAGAATCACATGCAGACAGGCCAAGGGGTGCCCAGCCATACATGTACAACACTAGCTTCACCAATGTGTGACGGACGGACGCTACGACAGTAATTGTCATTTACCAACGAGCACACAAATGCACCTCTGCAATACATTTCTATGGGCCTTATTCAGAGATGTAAACAAGCCGATGGTTTGCGCACATCTCCGATGATTTCTGTACTGCGCAGGCCTGCGAGTTCGCACACAGAGGGCCTGATTCAGACCCGCTCGCAAGCGGGTTGATTTTTGTCCCTTGCGCATGCGCCGCCTCCGGCGTACGCATGCGCGAGCCCCGACGTCGCTCCGGGTCTCGCTACAAGGCGGGGCGGCTGTCTATGTTGATCGACAGCTTGCCCCGTTTTGTAGGCGGGGAGGGGGGGTGGCTGCACAAACGCAGGCATTCCCTTAGGAACGCCTGCCGTTTGTGGGCGGCCCTACTGACATTACTCGTGATATCAGTAGTAGACTTCCTGCTCTATTAGAGCAGGAAGTCCACTCTGGCATGCGGGAGCCCGAGACCCTACCACAGATGATCGCGACCATCGCCAGGCCACTCGCACAAGCTGTGGGTGGTCACCCACAGCTGTGCGAGAGGCCTGGAGGCCGGGGATAAAAAAAAAATGGTACGCCCTGATTCAGAGCGAGCGCACGCAAGTAGCGTGCGCCTCTGAATCAGGCCCAGTGTCTCCAAGCCGCTGTAAGAGAAAGTCCCCCAAAAATTTGGGTTGTTTTTTTATTTCATATATAACATACAGTCAACATAGATCACATCTGCCACTGTGTAGACTGATAATCATAAAGTTTAGAGTCCTAATTTACGCCAGTACCTCAGATGAATGTCAGGACAAGTAGCACGTTAAACATCTCCTACTTTCCATGATGGTTTAAATTAGGGGATGATGAAGGGGGGGGGGGGGGGGCAGCTGGACTCCAACAGGAAGCAGATGAATGTGGACACTTGCATGCCAGCATGGTGGGCTTGGACCTGCTGTGATAACGCACTTTGCGCAATCAAGTCGCACTCGATTCAGTGAGCACTAGGTGGGCCCAGGGATGGCGTCTCAGCTAGTGTTATCTTACGCCCAGGGATGGCGTCTCAGCTAGTGTTATCTTACGCCCAGGGATGGCGTCTCAGCTAGTGTTATCTTACGCCCAGGGATGGCGTCTCAGCTAGTGTTATCTTACTCCCAGGGATGGCGTCTCAGCTAGTGTTATCTTACGCCCAGGGATGGCGTCTCAGCTAGTGTTATCTTACGCCCAGGGATGGCGTCTCAGCTAGTGTTATCTTACGCCCAGGGATGGCATCTCAGCTAGTGTTATCATACTCCCAGGGATGGCGTCTCAGCTAGTGTTATCTTACTCCCAGGGATGGCGTCTCAGCTAGTGTTATCTTACGCCCAGGGATGGCGTCTCAGCTAGTGTTATCTTACGCCCAGGGATGGCGTCTCAGCTAGTGTTATCTTACGCCCAGGGATGGCGTCTCAGCTAGTGTTATCATACTCCCAGGGATGGCGTCTCAGCTAGTGTTATCTTACTCCCAGGGATGGCGTCTCAGCTAGTGTTATCTTACGCCCAGGGATGGCGTCTCAGCTAGTGTTATCATACGCCCAGGGATGGCGTCTCAGCTAGTGTTATCTTACTCCCAGGGATGGCGTCTCAGCTAGTGTTATCTTACGCCCAGGGATGGCGTCTCAGCTAGTGTTATCTTACGCCCAGGGATGGCGTCTCAGCTAGTGTTATCTTACGCCCAGGGATGGCGTCTCAGCTAGTGTTATCATACTCCCAGGGATGGCGTCTCAGCTAGTGTTATCATACTCTCAGGGATGGCGTCTCAGCTAGTGTTATCATACGCCCAGGGATGGCGTCTCAGCTAGTGTTATCTTACGCCCAGGGATGGCGTCTCAGCTAGTGTTATCTTACTCCCAGGGATGGCGTCTCAGCTAGTGTTATCTTACGCCCAGGGATGGCGTCTCAGCTAGTGTTATCTTACTCCCAGGGATGGCGTCTCAGCTAGTGTTATCTTACGCCCAGGGATGGCGTCTCAGCTAGTGTTATCTTACGCCCAGGGATGGCGTCCTCAGCTAGTGTTATCTTACGCCCAGGGATGGCGTCTCAGCTAGTGTTATCTTACGCCCAGGGATGGCGTCTCAGCTAGTGTTATCTTACGCCCAGGGATGGCGTCTCAGCTAGTGTTATCTTACGCCCAGGGATGGCGTCTCAGCTAGTGTTATCATACGCCCAGGGATGGCGTCTCAGCTAGTGTTATCATACGCCCAGGGATGGCGTCTCAGCTAGTGTTATCTTACGCCCAGGGATGGCGTCTCAGCTAGTGTTATCTTACGCCCAGGGATGGCGTCTCAGCTAGTGTTATCTTACGCCCAGGGATGGCGTCTCAGCTAGTGTTATCTTACGCCCAGGGATGGTGTCTCAGCTAGTGTTATCTTACGCCCAGGGGATGGCGTCTCAGCTAGTGTTATCTTACGCCCAGGGATGGCGTCTCAGCTAGTGTTATCTTACGCTCAGGGATGGCGTCTCAGCTAGTGTTATCTTACGCCCAGGGATGGCGTCTCAGCTAGTGTTATCTTACGCCCAGGGATGGCGTCTCAGTTAGTGTTATCTTACGCTCAGGGATGGCGTCTCAGCTAGTGTTATCTTACGCCCAGGGATGGCGTCTCAGCTAGTGTTATCTTACGCCCAGGGATGGCGTCTCAGCTAGTGTTATCTTACGCCCAGGGATGGCGTCTCAGCTAGTGTTATCTTACGCCCAGGGATGGCGTCTCAGCTAGTGTTATCTTACGCCCAGGGATGGCGTCTCAGCTAGTGTTATCTTACGCCCAGGGATGGCGTCTCAGCTAGTGTTATCATACGCCCAGGGATGGCGTCTCAGCTAGTGTTATCTTACGCCCAGGGATGGCGTCTCAGCTAGTGTTATCATACTCCCAGGGATGGCGTCTCAGCTAGTGTTATCTTACGCCCAGGGATGGCGTCTCAGCTAGTGTTATCTTACGCCCAGGGATGGCGTCTCAGCTAGTGTTATCATACGCCCAGGGATGGCGTCTCAGCTAGTGTTATCATACGCCCAGGATGGCGTCTCAGCTAGTGTTTATCTTACGCCCAGGGATGGCGTCTCAGCTAGTGTTATCTTACGCCCAGGGATGGCGTCTCAGCTAGTGTTATCTTACGCCCAGGGATGGCGTCTCAGCTAGTGTTATCTTACGCCCAGGGATGGCGTCTCAGCTAGTGTTATCTTACGCCCAGGGATGGCGTCTCAGCTAGTGTTATCTTACGCCCAGGGATGGCGTTCTCAGCTAGTGTTATCTTACGCCCCAGGGATGGCGTCTCAGCTAGTGTTATCATACTCCCAGGGATGGCGTCTCAGCTAGTGTTATCTTACGCCCAGGGATGGCGTCTCAGCTAGTGTTATCTTACGCCCAGGGATGGCGTCTCAGCTAGTGTTATCTTACGCCCAGGGATGGCGTCTCAGCTAGTGTTATCTTACGCCAGGGATGGCGTCTCAGCTAGTGTTATCTTACGCCCAGGGATGGCGTCTCAGCTAGTGTTATCTTACGCCCAGGGATGGCGTCTCAGCTAGTGTTATCTTACTCCCAGGGGATGGCGTCTCAGCTAGTGTTATCTTACTCCCAGGGATGGCGTCTCAGCTAGTGTTATCTTACGCCCAGGGATGGCGTCTCAGCTAGTGTTATCTTACGCCAGGGATGGCGTCTCAGCTAGTGTTATCTTACGCCCAGGGATGGCGTCTCAGCTAGTGTTATCTTACGCCCAGGGATGGCGTCTCAGCTAGTGTTATCTTACGCCCAGGGATGGCGTCTCAGCTAGTGTTATCTTACTCCCAGGGATGGCGTCTCAGCTAGTGTTATCTTACGCCCAGGGATGGCGTCTCAGCTAGTGTTATCTTACTCCCAGGGATGGCGACTCAGCTAGTGTTATCTTACTCCCAGGGATGGCGTCTCAGCTAGTGTTATCTTACGCCCAGGGATGGCGTCTCAGCTAGTGTTATCTTACGCCCAGGGATGGCGTCTCAGCTAGTGTTATCTTACGCCCAGGGATGGCGTCTCAGCTAGTGTTATCTTACGCCAGGGATGGCGTCTCAGCTAGTGTTATCATACGCCCAGGGATGGCGTCTCAGCTAGTGTTATCTTACGCCCAGGGATGGCGTCTCAGCTAGTGTTATCTTACGCCCAGGGATGGCGTCTCAGCTAGTGTTATCTTACGCCCAGGGATGGCGTCTCAGCTAGTGTTATCATACTCCCAGGGATGGCGTCTCAGCTAGTGTTATCTTACGCCCAGGGATGGCGTCTCAGCTAGTGTTATCTTACGCCCAGGGATGGCGTCTCAGCTAGTGTTATCTTACGCCCAGGGATGGCGTCTCAGCTAGTGTTATCTTACGCCCAGGGATGGCGTCTCAGCTAGTGTTATCTTACGCCCAGGGATGGCGTCTCAGCTAGTGTTATCTTACGCCCCAGGGATGGCGTCTCAGCTAGTGTTATCTTACGCCCAGGGATGGCGTCTCAGCTAGTGTTATCTTACGCCCAGGGATGGCGTCTCAGCTAGTGTTATCTTACGCCCAGGGATGGCGTCTCAGCTAGTGTTATCATACGCCCAGGGATGGCGTCTCAGCTAGTGTTATCTTACTCCCAGGGATGGCGTCTCAGCTAGTGTTATCTTACGCCCAGGGATGGCGTCTCAGCTAGTGTTATCTTACGCCCAGGGATGGCGTCTCAGCTAGTGTTATCTTACGCCCAGGGATGGCGTCTCAGCTAGTGTTATCTTACGCCCAGGGATGGCGTCTCAGCTAGTGTTATCTTACGCTCAGGGATGGCGTCTCAGCTAGTGTTATCTTACGCCCAGGATGGCGTCTCAGCTAGTGTTATCTTACGCCCAGGGATGGCGTCTCAGTTAGTGTTATCTTACGCTCAGGGATGGCGTCTCAGCTAGTGTTATCTTACGCCCAGGGATGGCGTCTCAGCTAGTGTTATCTTACGCCCAGGGATGGCGTCTCAGCTAGTGTTATCTTACGCCCAGGGATGGCGTCTCAGCTAGTGTTATCTTACGCCCAGGGATGGCGTCTCAGCTAGTGTTATCTTACGCCCAGGGATGGCGTCTCAGCTAGTGCTATCTTACGCCCAGGGATGGCGTCTCAGCTAGTGTTATCTTACGCCCAGGGATGGCGTCTCAGCTAGTGTTATCTTACGCCCAGGGATGGCGTCTCAGCTAGTGTTATCTTACGCCCAGGGATGGCGTCTCAGCTAGTGTTATCATACGCCCAGGATGGCGTCTCAGCTAGTGTTATCTTACGCCCAGGATGGCGTCTCAGCTAGTGTTATCTTACGCCCAGGGATGGCGTCTCAGCTAGTGTTATCTTACGCCCAGGATGGCGTCTCAGCTAGTGTTATCATACGCCCAGGGATGGCGTCTCAGCTAGTGTTATCTTACGCCAGGGATGGCGTCTCAGCTAGTGTTATCTTACGCTCAGGATGGCGTCTCAGCTAGTGTTATCTTACGCCCAGGGATGGCGTCTCAGCTAGTGTTATCTTACGCCAGGGATGGCGTCTCAGTTAGTGTTATCTTACGCCTCAGGGATGGCGGTCTCAGCTAGTGTTATCTTACGCCCAGGGATGGCGTCTCAGCTAGTGCTTATCTTACGCCCAGGGATGGCGTCTCAGCTAGTGTTATCTTACGCCCAGGATGGCGTCTCAGCTAGTGTTATCTTACGCCCAGGGATGGCGTCTCAGCTAGTGTTATCTTACGCTCAGGGATGGCGTCTCAGCTAGTGTCTATCTTACGCCCAGGGATGGCGTCTCAGCTAGTGTTATCTTACGCCCAGGGATGGCGTCTCAGCTAGTGCTATCTTACGCCCAGGGATGGCGTCTCTCAGCTAGTGTTATCTTACGCCCAGGGATGGCGTCTCAGCTAGTGTTATCTTACGCCCAGGGATGGCGTCTCAGCTAGTGTTATCTTACGCTCAGGGATGGCGTCTCAGCTAGTGTTATCTTACGCCCAGGGATGGCGTCTCAGCTAGTGTTATCTTACGCCAGGGATGGCGTCTCAGCTAGTGTTTCGGAGTCTTTACGCCCAGGGATGGCGTCTCAGCTAGTGTTATCTTACGCCCAGGGATGGCGTCTCAGCTAGTGTTATCTTACGCCCAGGGATGGCGTCTCAGCTAGTGTTATCTTACGCCCAGGGATGGCGTCTTCAGCTAGTGTTATCTTACGCCCAGGGATGGCGTCTCAGCTAGTGTTATCTTACGCCCAGGGATGGCGTCTCAGCTAGTGTTATCTTACGCCCAGGGATGGCGTCTCAGCTAGTGTTATCTTACGCCCAGGGATGGCGTCTCAGCTAGTGTTATCTTACGCCCAGGGATGGCGTCTCACTGTTATCTTACCCCAGAGCGTCTCAGTGTTATCTTACGCCCAGGGATGGCGTCTCAGCTAGTGTTATCTTACGCCAGGGATGGCGTCTCAGCTAGTGTTATCTTACGCCCAGGGATGGCGTCTCAGCTAGTGTTATCTTACGCCCAGGGATGGCGTCTCAGCTAGTGTTATCTTACGCCCAGGGATGGCGTCTCAGCTAGTGTTATCTTACGCCCAGGGATGGCGTCTCAGCTAGTGTTATCTTACGCCCAGGGATGGCGTCTCAGCTAGTGTTATCTTACGCCCAGGGATGGCGTCTCAGCTAGGTGTTATCTTACGCCCAGGGATGGCGTCTCAGCTAGTGTTATCTTACGCCCAGGGATGGCGTTCAGCTAGTGTTATCTTACGCCCAGGGATGGCGTCTCAGCTAGTGTTATCTTACGCCCAGGGATGGCGTCTCAGCTAGTGTTATCTTACGCCCAGGGATGGCGCTCTCAGCTAGTGTTATCTTACGCCCAGGGATGGCGTCTCAGCTAGTGTTATCTTACGCCCAGGGATGCGTCTCTGCTAGGTTATCTTACGCCAGGGATGGCGTCTCAGCTAGGTTATTCTTACGCCCAGGGATGGCGTCTCAGCTAGTGTTATCTTACGCCCAGGGATGGCGTCTCAGCTAGTGTATCTTACGCCCAGGGATGGGCGTCTCAGCTAGTGTTATCTTACGCCAGGGATGGCGTCCTCAGCTAGTGTTATCTTACGCCCAGGGATGGCGCTCAGCTAGTTGTTATCTTACGCCCAGGGATGGCGTCTCAGCTAGTGTTATCTTACGCCCAGGGATGGCGTCTCAGCTAGTGTTATCTTACGCCCAGGGATGGCGTCTCAGCTAGTGTTATCTTACGCCCAGGGATGGCGTCTCAGCTAGTGTTATCTTACGCCCAGGATGGCGTCGGGTCAGCTAGTGTTATCTTACGCCCAGGGATGGCGTCTCAGCTAGTGTTATCTTACGCCCAGGATGGCGTCTCAGCTAGTGTTATCTTACGCCCAGGGATGCGTCTCAGCTAGTGTTATCTTACGCCCAGGGATGGCGTCTCAGCTAGTGTTATCTTACGCCAGGGATGGCGTCTCAGCTAGTGTTCTTACGCCCGGGATGGCGTCTCAGCTAGTGTTATCTTACGCCAGGGATGGCGTCTCAGCTAGTGTTATCTTACTCCCAGGGATGGCGTCTCAGCTAGTGTTATCTTTACGCCCAGGGATGGCGTCTCAGCTAGTGTTATCATACTCCCAGGGATGGCGTCTCAGCTAGTGTTATCTTACGCCCAGGATGGCGTCGCTAGTGTTCTCAGGCTAGCTGTGTGATCTTAGCCCAAGGG
>JAUIMM010001211.1:0-37969 GCA_031769625.1 Taudactylus pleione
ATAGCACCTCCCTCCGGAGCTGAGTCAGGCCATGTGTGTGCAAGACTGTTTCTGGATAGTTTAGTCTAGTTTCAGTTAACAGCACTGACATCTGTCTTTGACCCCTGGCTTGTCTGTCAGCTCTCATGGTGCGTTGCTGCAATCCTGTTAGAGGTTGGTTAAATATCTGGGGATATAAAAAGTGTATGTAGTTAAAGTAAAACTTGTCATAAATAAGAAAAACTATTTGCCTCTTTAACTACCTAGTATGAAGTACAGGTTGGACTTGTCCTAGTTATCAGCAGCTATTAGAAAGTATTCACCTTGTCTTCAGCATTTCCTGGATTTTATTTTAAATGACTTTGTCTTCATGCACATGCCATCGCCTTAATAGCACCAGTAAGATATGCGTTCCCATACACAGGTCACCGACCACAGGAACTGTATTTCTCATCATAAGGCCAGAAAATAAATAAGACACAAGATTTGCACAGACGCATTATTTATTAGACACCCCTTAATGGGCCAGTTATTTCAGTGTGTGACCTTTGTATTGCTCTTTCTGTTGAAGGAGGTAAATGGCGTGTTTATGCCATTACTGGTTGGCGCAGGGGGAGGAGGAAAAGCTTACCTAGAAGATCCAGATGATTCCTCAGACTATAAACAAGAAGAGCCGTTTGAAAGCAATATGGCGAGTCCTGGGATGAACGGAAAGAGCGGAGCAGCAGGTACAGAGAGAACACGAGTCATTTACAACACAGTAACATTGGGCCTGATTCAGAGCCGTTCGCTATTTGTGGTCGTTCGTTCAAAAACAAGGGGTGGCTATTCAAATGATCCGTTCGCAAATTGCAGTCTGTTCCCACCTCTAAGTCTGAACGAGCGAGCAAAACATACGCTCGTTTTTTTGATAAAAACGCCCCCTGGCCGCACGCACCATACGTCATGTCCGCTATTTATTAGATTAATCGAGTACATCGTACAGCGTATGAACTGCTCGCTATTCTTGTGGTTGGTGTTTTCAACCGCTATTTTGCGAGCAGTTCTGAGTTAAAAAAAACCCAGTGACGTGGTCAATGACGCTGCTGTATTAATTATGCACTCCCTTAAAACGCCCGTTTTGACCTTTAAGCACGCCTGCGTTCGGATCTCCACTCCCCGTTTTCAAGCACCTTCCCCTGTTACCACCCACATACGCCTCATTCTGTCACTCAAAATAGCAGGCCCTCGCTATATTGCGTACCAACGATTTTCGGCCGCACTGACTGGTTCGCGCATGCGTACTAAAAACCGTACGCATGCGCAGATGTGCGAACATCGCTCGGAACGAGCGTACTGCCGCTAGCGAGTGGCTCTGAATGAGGGCCATTATGTGCTGAATAAAGGTGTAAAGCAATGGATGTTATATTGCAGCACATGGGGGTGGGGAGAAGGCTGGCAAAGGGGACAGAATGACCATTTCTTCTATTATATATCACAGTGTGAACCAAATCAGTCTGCACAAGATGCTGCTGTGTATTTAGTAATAGTAGTATTTTCCCCCCACTAAAGTTCAATGTGTTTGATAAGGTATATTGCAATTCATACAACAAAAAGAAGAATCAAAAGTGCATATTGCTGAGTTTTTAGCGAACCTTTTTGACGTTTGCCAAAATAACATAACACTTAAGGTGCATACACACACAACGATTTTTTGAACGATTATCGTTAACGATATCGTTTATCGTTCAATCGTTGAAAAAATCGTTCACTTTCTAAGTTAAAACGATGAACGATTATCGTTCATGCGTGTTCACATTTGTAGATTGTAGTTCAGTCAAACTGACCAACTCAACGATTTTCATTAAGGGAATATGCAAAAATCGTTTGTAGTTCAAAAAAATCATTCATTACAGTTTAAAAAATCTGACAGATAATCTGACAGAAAATCATTCAGAAAATCGTTCAGAAAATGGTTGGTAACAAAATCGTTGTGTGTGTATGCAGCTATATTTACTAAAGTGCAGGCTTTTAGAAGTGGAGTTGTTGTCCAGTCAGATTCTAGCTATTATCCTCTAGAAGGTCCTAGGTAAATGATAAGTAGAATCTGATTGGTTGCTATAGGCACCAACTCAACTTAAAAAAAACTTTAGTAAATATACCCCTTAGTTGAAACTGTTCATACAGAATAGCAAACTGTATGACAGATGTGTCCTCATAAACCGTTGCTCAAGGTGTGCCAAATAGCATCTGTTGGCATGCCAAGGTCATTGCCACTTAGTTGCAGCAATCGTCCTTTTTTAAAAGTTGCATCTTATTTGCACCACTAAAAACTGCAAGAGGCAACAAAACTACTTTGCTAATGTACATTGACCATTGGGGTTTGCAGTACATCTGTTTGCGGCTCTGTGCAAAAAAAATTTCCGATACAAGCAGCTGCAGCTATTCCTCCCCTCCACATTACAAATCTGCGACTTTGTTTTACTAATTCCTATGCAAAAAAAGGCCGCAACTTAGTGTTCCTGGTACATTGCGTGCAGCTTTGTATGCGGCTACAATGCGACTAAGATGTAATATTTAGTGAAAGAGTACGTTACGAATGTCGGGGCATCTCAGATGCTCAATGCATCTTGTGCCATATGGCGTAAAGACAATGGCTGTATGAGGGCACATCTATACCTGATACATGCCCTGAGGAATAAGAAATAATTATTCACTATGGGACAGAGTTGACAAAGTGCTTGTGAGCATAAATTAACTTGCTTGAAGCATACTTGTCTGGACCAGCCAGGAGGCTCCCGAAAATCGTGTGGCACTCCTGGTTGCCCGGCAGAGAAGGCAAGTCTCCTGCAGCCAGCCAGCACCTTCCCGCACCCCCTCCCCTTCCCTGTAGTTTTTCGTACCACACGCCACCACCGCCACCACCGTTGCAACCCAGTTACTGAGCAAAAATGGGCTGTCCGGGGGGGACGATGACGCATTTCGTGTTAAATTGCGTCATCGTAGCACCACCCCTGCTTTACAGTGTCTGTAATATCGATACTGTATAGCGGGGGCAGGGTGCACAATGACGCAAGCGAGCCGCCATGCCCCTGCACCGCCCACCTATGACGATGCCACACCCACCTGCTGTAAAGTGTCAGCCAACCTGCTTTGAAGTGTCAGCATTCCTGGAAGGGGCCGGAAAGTCGGTAAGTATGGTCTGAAGTTATATTACATATACCAGTATGACTTCAGCTGCCAGTATACGCTGATAATGATGTCATGTAATAAGCTTGCACATATGTTACCGATGCAGGGGTGCATACAGCTTTTCATAGGTGCAAGCACGTGTCTTTGATCAATGTACGCCCATATTGCCTCCAACACTGCATTGCCCAATTTGCTTACTTCTTTGGTGTGCTTTAATATTTTGTATGAACTAATTTCAAAGAGCAGTTGAAATATTACTGGATAAGAATAAATAAATGCTTTTTCTTCTGTAACCACCCCATCCCCCTGGTAAGTGCAATGTGCATTTGTCTTCTGCTTTGTGTTGACCACTATTCTATACCTACAATTACATAACATAGGAGAGGAGATTAGCACAGCCATAATTATCCTATAGGAGATCATGGCTAACAGTTGTATCTCTGCATTCCTTGTAAATACAACCTGTTAGTGGAGACTGTGAGGGGATCACACACTTTCTGTAATATCATAGTACACAGCTACCAAAATCCAGACAAAATATACCCTTCAAACAGAGTCTTATTAAGTGAGGAAGGGGCCGGTGTACAGTCTCTGAGATGATCTATTTGACCAAGCAGCTACTAAAATTAGGGGTAGTCAGGTCTTCATTCAGAGGCGGCCGTACGGTCTACGACCGCACGGCCGCCTCGATGTTTGTCAAGTGCGCATGCGCACGAGGGAGCCGGCTCCTTCGTGCGCATGCGTGAGACCCGCTACGACCGACAGCGCCGGTCGTAGCGGGTCTCTTTCCAAAGGGGGCAAGCTGTCGATGTTGATTGACAGCTCGCCCCGTTTGGAAAGCAGGCCGGGCACTGATTCAGAGCGAGCGCTCTGAAAGAGCGTCCGGCTCTGAATCAGGCCCTCTGTTCTAGTCGGAACCCTGCAGTTCAAGTTTGTTAGTTTTTCAGGAAAACCAAACCGCACATCTCTAATAAATATACATACAGGGCCTGATTCAGTAAGCAAAGCACAGGAAAGAACGCACGAGCTTGGCCGATGTTTTTGTACTGCACATGCGTATGCATCGCACTGTGCGTGCGCAAACTACCCTGTGTGAGCTGGTAAGGGTACGAAGACTACTCGCAGTGAGTACGCAGACCACCTCCGATGTTGACTGTCAGGAAGTGCCGTTTGTGGGTGGTGACGGGGGGTGGTCGTGCGAACGCAGGCGTGCCTGTGCGTTGGGACGCCGTTTTAGGGGCGTCCATAATTGAGCCAGTGATGCGATGGACGCAGTGATCAGACTCCGGAAGTTGCCAAGATCCTGCACAAGGTCAGGTCAACCACTATTATGCAAATGTGGCCGATGGTTCTCAATGTTACCGATGTTTACGCTATCTTGCGTACTGATCAGGCTTTGAGTAAAGGGAGATGGGCGGTTTAATATGGGGCTGGGCGTCTGCATCTTGTGCTGCGGTGCCTTTATTAGCATATTCTCGCAGCTGCTGGGTGCTTGCGTCTGCTAGCATGCATTCCTTGCTGAATCAGGCCCACAGTACAGTATGTCTTTGTATTTTGGATGTTAATTTCCATATTTTATATAATTATTATTAGGGATGTGCAGGCTCGGATAGGTTCGAGTTTGCACGTTGAGTTCGGATTTTTCCCTCCAAAAAAACGGAACTCAGAAAGAGGCAAAACGTCATCTTACATGGACGAACATCATCATTCCTGGACAAAAGTCCAGGAATGATGATGTTCGTCCATGTAAGATGACATTTTGCCTCTTTCTGAGTTCCGTTTTTTTGGAGGGAAAAATCCGAACTCAACGTGCAAACTCGAACCTATCCGAGCCTGCACATCCCTAATTATTATAGAACACATTGCAAACAATTATATAACAAAATAAATGCAGTTATATTAACTATTCTCAGAGGTATCACCGGGTGTGGTGACACCTGGTGCGCAGTCCATATCCTCTCACGTGTCAGAAAAGGGGTGTGGTCTACCATAAAGGGGGCGTGGCCTTGTGGGAAATCCCTTCGGGGCGTGTCCAGCATCCCCGGTGATACTGGGCTGCCCACGGAGGCTAGTTGTTCCTACACTGTGCGCTCCTCCTTTGTGACAGGAGCCGAGTGCTGCAGGAGAATATCACACTGCAGCACCCGGCTCCTGTCACTGGGGAGGAGCCGGCATTTTGCTGTCACCCCCTCCGAGGCCCGCACCCCCATAGCGACGCCATTGACTATACTAAGACTGGGCAATAAATACTACCACAATAATGATATTTAAATATTGTCAGAGTATTATAAAATACATACAAATCCACTCAACAACAACATACTGTATATTGCCATCCCTACACGGATGTCACACAGCTTACATTCACTGATCACTAAACATCAGTAGTTCATAAACTGGGTGCCGTAACTTAGTTTTTTAAGTAAAGTTTTTTAAGCATCGGGTAACTTACAAGGGTGCCAAAGGCCACTTGCAGGGGTGCCAGGGGATGGTGGTCCAGTCCTAAATCTATTTATTTGGGCTGACACCTTTGTAGGCTGGTTTGTGTACTGCCTGTTGCTTTAGATAGGCAGCATGCAGTCATTTACACAGGCTGCCCTGCTGTATCTACGCCTGGCATCCCTGCCCCCTCCTGCACTTTCCTCCATTATACTCCTCCTGCTCCGTGCAGCTTCTTACACCAAAATGTTGCTCTATTTGTTTTGTATTCCCTATTGTGGGCCTGACTCTGAGTCAGACGCAGTCGCGGCCATCTTGCGTCCTTTGCCGCAGCTGTATCTATGACTTTATACTAATGCCACTAGCCCTTCCCTGGTGTACAATGGTGCGTCCAAATGTGTAAGGACTGAGATGCCCACTTCCAGTGTCTTTAGATGCCAGACTAACATACTGTATAATTTGTGTATAAATCTTATATATAAAATTCATTGGTCTGTTTGTTTGTCTGTCAGGATATGCATTCGGGCACAACTACACCAATTGGGATTAAATAAAGGCAAGGTAGTTCAGCTTCATCCTGGACAGGATTTAGAGGGGTTAGAGTACCGGTTTGACCTCCCGTTAGTGTACGCTGGGCAGAACTTTAACTGTTCTGAGCCCTCCACTGGATGGATTTGGACGAAAACTTCACAGAGTGGTAACACTGGGTCCCAGAAGACATACTAGGGGGTTGAGGTCCCAGTTGGACCTCCCATTGGTGTACACTGGGCAGAACTTTGACCTGGGGACTCTGGGCAGAACTTTGACCCGGGAAGCCTGTCTGGGCCTTCCACTGGATGGATTTGGATGGAAGCTTCACAGAGGGGTGGCAATTGGTCTAAGATCCATAATGGAGTGGTTGGGGTCCCAGTCGGACCTCACGGCGGAGTGCACCAGGCAGAACTTTGACTCAGGGAGCCAGTACGCACCCGAGGAGCCTGTTCTGAGCCTTCCACTAGATAAAATTCACAGAGTTGTAACATTGGATCCCAGAAGACATACTAGGGTGTTGAGGTCCCGGTTGGACCTCCCGTTGGTGTATGCTGGGTAGAACTTTGACCCGGACAGCCTGTCCTGCACCTTCCACTGGATGGATTTGCATGAAAACTTCACAGAGGAGTGGCAATTGGTCTGGGATGCATAATGGAGTGGTGGGGATCCAGAAGACATACTAGACATACTTGGGGGTTGAGGTCCCGGTCGACCTCATGGCAGAGTGTGTCAGGGAGCCTGTTCTGGGCCATTGGATGAATTTGGACAACATCACATAATAAAACTTAATAATGAAGATTTAAAACCGGAACAAAGCCAGGTCCTTCAGCTGGTATCATATATATACACACATATGGGATGCGGTCATAATACCGACCACTGGGATTCCGGCACTCACAATGCTGGCGCCGGAATCAGAACACCTGTCAGAATCCCGGCCGCCAGTATCCTGAAGGTAAGTAGCGGGAATACGTGGTTGGGGGTTAGGGTTAGGCACTAGGGGGAGGGTTAGGTTTAGGCACTCACTAAGGTTGGAGGGTTATTTTTAGGGTGCGGGGAGGGGGAGGTTAGGTTTAGGCACTAGAGGGGGAGGTTAGGTTTAGACACCGGGGAGGGAGGGTTAGGTGTAGGGAGAGGGAGAAGGTTAAGATACTGACCGACAGGTGTCGGTATCCTAACCCTGTTGGATGCTGGCACTGGGATTCTGGCCGCCAGGGTCCTGAGCGCTGGAATCCCGTACCCAACCCATATATAGATATACAAATCTGGAACAGGCACTCACCATAATATAGTAAAACATCCAGTTTATTCAACTCACAGAATTTCCATAATAATGGTCAGTCGACATTTCAATCCTCTCGGGATCTTTATCAAGACATCATTAACAGGCCATCATGATCACCACACACCAAGGTACTGTACGATGTATATAAAATATACACACACACAGCTCAGGGGAGAGGCACGCCACTGTACAGTATTGTCTAAAGGGCTGTCCATAATAATCCTGGAGGACAGCAGTTTGTATAGAAGGGTCTTGCTGTGACACGGTGTCTCCCGGCCGCAGTCTCTTCACATGCACACCGCACCTGCGGCCCCAAACAGCAATATTGTCCAGCACGCCTGTGTCTCCCACCATATTGCGTAAAAATGAGAAGTGATTGATCGCTACACACAGGTCACACTGATATCACACACATTGTAGATGCTTATCACACAGGTCACACTGATATCATACACCTGCCAGACACTGAACACTATATACAGGTCACACTGATATCAAATACCTGATACACACTGATCACAATACACAAGTCAGACTGATATCACATACCCGACACACACTGATCACTACACACAGGACACAGTGATATCACACATCTGATAGACACTGATCACTACGCACAGGTCACACTGATTTCACACACCTTATACACTCTGAGCATTATGCAAAGTAACACAAATATCTGACATTAAATTAGGGGCGTGCCCGTATATTAATATTGTTTGTGGTTTTATTTCACAGTAAAACTTAAATTGAAGACAATCATGTATAACTATACATACATGATGTATTTGTATTAAACATATCTGTTCATTCCAATAAAACAGATTAATAACAGATTAATATAAAATGAATTGCAAATAACGATTTCACAAAATAAATGAAGTTATACATATATATAACATTCCGGCACAATGGCGATATTAAGAAATGTATGAGAATGTTATGAAAAGCATAAAACCATTCAACAACAACAGCAGCAAGAATATGTACAGTATACAGAGATATTGTTAGTTGTAGTACTGGTTCACACTTAGGGGCCTATTTATCAATCCTACTTGCACCAGTAATCTTGTGGTATCCCACAGGATTTCCACTAAATTAAGTAAAGAGGCTATTTATTAAGCCTCTAAACCATAACTATTGCAGATATCTCCTGCATTCCAGTAATTACTGGAGCACACCACAGCCCCCATACAATATATGGGTACATCGCGGTTGTGCTATTTACCAAGGTCTGAAAACGCCATCTTCAGACCAGCCCTCACAGTGTGCATGCGCAGTAACACTGCCTGATCAGAACCGTTGGCAGTATTATTAGCAGTGTTAGTGGTAGGCTTCACTAGGACAGCCACTTATAGGTGCAGTTGTTCCAGCATTAGGAAACATAGTAATTAGCCCCAAAACCCATTCCTGTCACCGTGAATAGTAACATTAGTAAATAGTAAACTGATAAAAAAGCCCCTTAGAGTGAGTAAAGGTCTCTGAACATTGTACTGCCAAATTCTATGCACATCTGCAAAGATGTCTTCTTCACATAGAATATGGTGCTACAGTATCTGGGATCAGTTACAGAAGAGAAAATGTACATCCATCACAAATGTACCATTTCCACATTAGTTTTGCACTTCAACACCCCCTCAGAATAGATCACCACTCTCTTACATGAAATAAGCCCATGTCATTAAAAATATTTATTTTCCTAAAGTTCCTTTAATATCGTTCCAATATTTTGTAAAACTGTTTGCTTAGGAATTCCAGGATCTTTATTAAAGATGTTTATATTCAACTTTAATGTACTTTTAAATGACAAGTCTGTATAACAAATAGTTTAAATGACAATTTTCTGCAGAAGATATATAGCATGTTTATAGTTTCATTTATATATATATATATATATATATATATATATATGTGGGTTATAAAATGGCTTCTGCTTTCCATTACATAAACTGTTTGTATGAATGGTTGATATACAGAATGTAATTCTATGACTATGATAGAATTGGGGTTATCCTTTGGGTCAGTAGTAATTCTTCCATTTGTTGTATCTGCTTTTCATTTCAACTCTTCATAAAAAATCAATTTCATTGTAGTTAGACGGATGTCTTTAAGACTTTAATGAGGTATTGCCAGATGCACGTATATAGCATAATATGTTACATATGGTATAATTAATACCTTATCAGATACAATTGTTCCACCTGTATTTCACTAGAATTGAGTAACCTGTATTTATTATCTGTATTTAGTAGCACAAGTGTTCTTTGCCTGTGTATTATGACTGACAGACATTCTCCATGCCAGTTTTATGAAGTAAAAGGACATGCTGTGGCCATGTGAGCTGTGTGCATGTTACTCAGGGGCCTATTTACTAAGCAGTGTTAGAAGACATAGTGAAAAGTGATAAGGTGCCAGCCAATCCGCTCCCAACTGTCATTTTTCAAACACAGCCTGCGAGATGACAGTTAGGAGCTGCAGGGGCTGGCTGGCAACTTTTAGCCCGGGGGGCAAATGCATGCAGGCGGCCCTGGCAGAGGAGTAGCGTGTAGCCAGGGTGTCCGAAGAATATGCGTGCTACGGCGCCCCCCCCCCTCAAGTGTTCCAGGGAGGAGACGGGTCCATATGGGATTAATGTAAGGTAAAAATAAAGATTAGGGCAGCCCCCTGTCGTAGTGCCCATATGCAGTGCCCCCGTGTGCCACAGGAGAGAACACCCTTATGCAGGCCTCCAGTAGTGCCCCCAGTAGTAGTTCCCCCCCCCTTTGTAGTGCCCCCAGTAGTAGTAGTTCCCCCCCTTTGTAGTGCCCCCAGTAGTAGTAGTCCCCCCCCTTTGCAGTGCCCCCATTAGTAGTAGTCCCCCCCTTTGTAGTGCCCCCATTAGTAGTAGTCCCCTCCTTGTAGTGCCCCCATTAGTAGTAGTCCCCTCCTTGTAGTGCCCCCATCAGTAGTAGTCCCCCCCTTGTAGTGTCCCCAGTAGTAGTAGTCCCCCCCCTTGTAGTGTCCCCAGTAGTAGTAGTCCCCAGTAGTAGTAGTCCCCCACCCCCCTTGTAGTGCCCCCAGTAGTAGTAGTCCCCTTATAGTGCCTCCAGTAGCAGTAGTCCCCTCCACCTTGTAGTGCCCCCAGTAGTAGTTCCCACTTGTAGTGCCCCCAGTAGTAGTAGTCCCCCCTTTGTAGTGCCCCCAGTAGTTGTAGTCCCCCACCCCCCTTGTAATGCCCCCAGTAGTAGTAGTGCCCCCAGTAGTGCCAGACCCCCCCCCCCAGTAGACACGCATAATAAAAAAAAACACTTACCTGAATCCCCGCTCCCGCCATCTGCTCCTCCGTCTGTCCTCCCGGGCCGGGCCACTCTGCATTATGGGAGAGATGTCATATGACATCATGACGTCTCTCCCATTGCCCACTGCGGGAGCCGGAAGATGGAGCGGCTCCCGCAGTGGGCGCAGCAGCAGCAGCTAATGAGAGTCTGACAGACTCTCATTGGCTGCTGCTTACAACAAACACACAGCTGCCGGAACCGGCGGCTGTGTGTTTGTCAGTGTAGCGCTGACCGAACTCCGTCCGGTCAGCGCTACACACGCAGTGCAGTCTGTGTCACAGCGACACAGACTGCACCGGCCCGCATGACGCTGCGGCCCGGGGGGCACATGGCACCCTGCCCCCAGGCCCAGCCCGCCACTGAGGAGCTGATTGGCTGGCACCTTATCACTTTTCACTCTGTCTCCTAACACTGCTTAGTAAATAGACTCCTCATACTTAGAGGCGTATCTATAATAGCCCTGCACCCATTGCCTAGACTTGCCTTGCGAGGCAGCTGAAGAAAACACTTAGATCTGTATGAGCGCAGAAGAGAAGTCACTAGGAAATGGTGCCAGAGATATATGGGAATGCTCACAAGACTCTGACACAGATCCACTCTTTCTTCAGTGCGCATGTGCCGGAGTGATGGGGGCTCACATGGAGACTGCACACGGGTTCCATCTTCTTCATAGAATGCCTCTGACTCTAGACATGGGAGTGGCAGTTTATGCTGTGAGATGGGAGCTTTATTTTACAATGTTGACTTCACATATAGTTCATACATGCATTTTTCATGTGTTCCAGCATTGATAATGCCTGCAAACAGATAGAAATGAGAGTACATTGGGCCACTAAGTTGCACTATCAAAGCCTATGGTTTACATGCCTGTGGCCTAGGGGCTCCCTTCATTATAAGCAGCCAATGTGTGGAAAACTCATTACTGGCTGGTGGCAATGCCCGAGGGACTCCAAGACCAGTGAGGCGAAA
Organism: Taudactylus pleione; assembly: GCA_031769625.1. Classification (NCBI taxonomy): domain Eukaryota; kingdom Metazoa; phylum Chordata; class Amphibia; order Anura; family Myobatrachidae; genus Taudactylus; species Taudactylus pleione. The sequence goes on from JAUIMM010001211.1 coordinate 11,695, forward strand.
CCGTAACTATCACTTCTACCAAAGAATGAACACGAATCTGCCACCCCAGGTCATTTCATTCTTGATAGAGAATACAGCTGTAGTATCTATTTTAATTATATAGGTAATTTTATACATAAGTCTGAACAGTGGTGCGCAGCACTAGATACCGCTCTCCCTGCATATTCTATCAACTTTATAACTTGTTTCTAATGTTGTCCTATTTCCTCTGCAGGTGGAGGCGGGGGCTGGAGTGACATCACTGAGTTACCGTGGGCTGGGAAGTCTCTTCTTGAAGGGTCAGCTGGGGGCCAGTCCTGCTACCAGGCAAGGAACAACCTACAGTGGAACACATATGGTGGTTTTGGTGGCGGAGGAGGTCCTTGTACTTCTGGTGGAGGAGGAGGAGGATACCACGGTAGGGCAACAGTATTAATAGATCTCCTAATGTGCTCTGTACTTTACATTATCTATATTATTTAGATAGCCAAATAGGACCTGCTTTATAGCTCCATATGCCTGTTTGTGGGACATAAAGATGAGTCTTTGTGCAAAACCAATGATCAGTACACATATGCACATCTTTTCTGTTTTTTTCTAGTTGCTCTACCGGTACATTACAAATAGGAGGGTCTAGGGCATTAACGTGAAACTGCAGTACATTGAGGGCATGAGAGCAGAGTGTGTAGCCACGGAACCCGGAGCACGTGTGTGTTACAGCACCCCTCCCCCCAAGTGTGCCAGGGAGGGGCCGTGTCCAGTATATGGGGGCAAATTAAAGAGAAATAAAAATAAACATATGGGGCAGTATTGAGCTGGACATAGAGGGCTAGATATATTTCATCCCTCTAAAGTAATTAAAAAAAAAAAACATTAGCCCCTATGGGAAAAAAATAAAACAAATTGGCCCCCACAGGAAAAAAATAAAACACATTTGTCCCCACATTAATTGCCCCAGCCCACCACAGAAGACTGACCTGTCAGGTGCTGCAGGGTGAATCGGGCTGGACCCATTTGCCTTGCGGGGGCTCCAGAGTGATCCATCTTCTGGCTAACAGACCCTGGAAGTGCCCGGTAGCTGGAGCAGATGACAACTTCCGGTTTGCGTTCCACAGTGGTGAGGGAGCCGGCAGCCAGTATGAATTGGTTTAGTGCAGTGGGGGGTGGGGAGTGGCATTTAATTGAAGTCCATACAGATATATAATAACAGATTTCAGCATAAAGTACAAAAACAATGAAAAATACAACTCTGGGTTGTTCCTATATTGTACCCTTGAGGGCTAGTGGTGTGTGCAAACAGGTGGAATAGAAGCCAAAAGTCAGGAGTTCAGCGACACATTACAAGCATAGAGCCTTCCAGGTCAACATATCAGGAACCCCGTGTAGTCAACAAGGTATCTGCACGATGCATTTTGGATTCAACGTCCTTCTTCAATCGCTTGAATTCCAGTCTTTTGGCTTCTATTCCACCTGTTTGATTATTACTCCATATGTTATGCAATATCCCAATTTTTAGGGGTAATTAGCGTGAACTTTAACATCTGAAAAGTAATTAGCGCTGAATTGGCAACTTCCTGTGTGCACGGAGTCTCATCACTGCGTCCGTCACCGCACTGGCTTAATTATGGACGCCCCTAAAATGGCGTCTTAACGCACAGGCGCGCCTGTGTTCGCCCGACCACCCCCCACAAACGACACTTCCTGTCAATCAATATCGGAAGGGGTCTGCGTACACGCTGCGTGTAGTCTGCGTACGCTTACCAGATCGCACCAGGTAGCTTGCGCACGCGCACTGCAATGCATGCGCAGAGCAATAACATCGGCCAAGTGCGTGCGTTCCTTGCTGATTCAGGCCCACAATCGGGAAGTTTGCACGGTGCAGCATAGTCGCATACACAGTAGCAAAAAATCACTTTACTGCGTCTCTGAATCAGCACCTATATTCAGTAAATTCAGTTGGTGGGCACCTTTACACCATACCATCGCTACGCACGTGCCTGTCTCTATCCCCTTTTGCTTATTAGTTATTTTATGGAGCACTGGAGTAACTCCATAAGGCGTACAACAGAAATTCAGTAATCATGGACGCATCCACAACTGTAATATTTGTATAGCTACCTGTCCTGTAGTACTGTATGTACCTGCATGTAGGGCATAATACAGTGTGCAGTTCTACACAATTTGTGCAGGTCTAACAAAATACTCTGCAGTTGTAAACCCAAACTTTATGCAGATCTAAGTAAATACACCTTGTTACATCTACAGAGGTAACACCGGAGCAGACAGCACCACCCCAGGCAGGAAAGAGGAACTGCATGGATTGTGACAGGTGCAGGGTTCTAGAGTGAACACATGGTAATAATTCCCTCCAATTAGTGCTCATTCCCCCGAGGCTCAGGCTGTGATTGAGGCTGGGCCATCAGAGGCACTACAACAGAAATAACAGCTGTGCTCTCGTCATAGCAGCCTGGCCTGCTTCTTCACATTGCCATTAACCTTTAGGCTCTAACCCCAATACCTAGTATTTTTTTGTGAATATGTTATACGGGAATGCATATTTTATGTCAGAAAAAATGTGCATGTGTGCAACACTACATGAATCGCTAAATGCTTAACACCCATGTGTACAAGTTCTAGCAGACTAGGAAAGTATTGTTATTTTGTTCACCAATATTCCATTTATTTATAGGAGGACACACATCCCAACTGGATGATATATCTGTCGATGGGCAGAACGGGGTTTCATTCATAAATCCATCTGGAGAAATGTATCTTCAGCCCTTGGCTGGTGAGATCACTGATTTCAAATACACAAACAAAAGCAAGCAATAATTCAACCAAAATCATTCCTGCGACCGTCCGGCCTCTCCGGCTTCTTGTCTTCATCATCTGTTTTGAATTTATGTTGTAAACCAGGTTATGTATAATAATAGAGCCAAGTATTTGTGAGAGAAAGTAGAATAGAAGTTAGAGGGGCGGATGGTTGGAAGAATTGGAAGGCTACTGTAATGCAGTCTCTCAGGGGAGAACTAATGTTACAAAGTAATTGATGTTGATATGGAAAGTAATTCTAGAGAAACATATCTATGCTTTTATATACCCAACTCCTAAAATTGCTGTAATAGTTGATGTTGTTAATCAGATGGACAGGTCTGATGATGTCTTCTGTCTATACAACGGATTCAGTCTTTGGGGGACACCTCTATGTTTTGGTTGGCACGGGGGAGCTAAATGTTGATATAATTAAAAAGTTCCTACTTGTCCTTTAACTTGCGGCTTTTCTACTTTTATTTCCACAGCAATGGAGAATGATGGAGAAGCACATATTCAGTTGTTCTTGAACTGCAGCCATTGCAAATCTGGACGCTGTAACAAGGATATTGAGCGCAGAGTAGTGTGTTTTTGTGAGATTGGGACTATGCTGGGGAGTGACAACATCACATGTATAGGTAAAAACTACAAATTTGTGTGTATTCCTTTAAATCTGAATAGGGCAGGGTTTGAGTCCTCAATCTGTCATTGTTTGTTTAAGAGAATCTAACACCTGTACGCAGTGGAGGAAGACATTGTGTTGGCTGAACTAATATGTATTTAACTGACACTTTACTAAGAACCAAATCAACATATTAAGTTAAACTGGAAATTGCCAAATTAGGTCTCATAACCAAACAATGACAATTATATAATTGGGGGAGGACGTTGCTGTTGTGACTAGGGGTATCCTGACTCGTAAATCCTCCCCTGCCTGCCGCCCTGTGTTTGCCCTGCTTCTGAACCCATGACGTTACTGGAGGGTGAGGGCCCAGGGTCGGCACTATGCCATAAGCAGGGGTTAGCATTGCAGGAGGGCGCCAGGCTGAAGAGGTGCCGTCCTGACCTGAAACCAGCTGCAGCATCGAATACTATTTTAATAAGCGCTCGGCAAGCGGGTGCAGTGCCAGTTTAAATGTGATGCAAGCCAATCAGAGGGCAGCAGGGGCTATTTGGTGCGAACTGTGATTGGTAGCCAATTGGAAGCAGCCGCGATGTAGCACCGCCCGTTCATGGCATCTGATGTCAGAGACCGCTGAGAGGAACCTTCAGTATGGTGGTGGCAGTCAATAGAAGAGGGCGTCGCTTGAGCTCTGCTGGTTTTGTAAGAGGCCAGGAGATGGCGCCACTGGCCAGGATGGGCCAGTGGCAGAAGAAAGAAAATGAAGCCCGGAGAGTGCTGCAGGTGTTGGGAAGCAAAAAGCTAAATGAAGCTCACAACTGCAGCCTCTCCCAACTAATCAGTAAGTGGCCTTGGCCACCGGTAGTTTATCACTCCTCCTACCTAGACCACCAGGTGTTGGGCATTAGACCCATGGGTGCAATCAGGCCACAGGTCTGTGGAGCATGTTAGGGGGGCAGATTGCCGATGCCACAAGTAAAAGTGACTCTGGGTATTAGGCACAGGTGACTTTATGCACCCTAAGGTGGGTAGGCAATAAACTGAGCCCCTGGTGAGTGGCTGGGCATTAGGCCTAGTCTACACTTTAGTAACAGATAGGTAAGAGAGCCCCTACTGTGTAGCATAATGTGAATAAGGGGCTCTATATTACATAATATGTATTAGGTGTATTACTGTTTGGCATAAGATGAAGAAGGGGCTCGGCTGTGTGGCATAATGTGTATAAGGGGCTCTACTATGTGGAATCATTTGTATATAAGTGTTCTACTGTGTGGCATAATGTGTATAAGGGGTACTACTGTGTGGCATAAGATGCATAAGAAGCTCTCCTGTGCGGCATAATGTGTATAAGGGGTACTACTGTGTGGTATAATGTGTATAAGGGGTACTACTGTGTGGCATAATGTGTATAAGGGGTACTACTGTGTGGCATAAGATGAATAAGGGGCTCTACTGTGTGGCATAATGTTTATAAGAGGTACTGCTGTGTGATGTAAGGTGAATAAGGGGCTGTACTGTGTGGCATAATGTGTATAATGGGTACTACTGTGTGGCATAATGTGTGTAAGAGGTACTGCTGTGTGACATGAGGTGAATAAAGGGCTGTACTGTGTGGTGTAATGTGTAAAAAGGGCTCTACTGTGTGGCATAATGTGTATAAGGAGTAATACTGTGGCATAATGTGTTTAAGGGGTAATACTGTGTGGCAGAATGTGTATAAGGGGTACTACTGTGTTGCATAATGTGTATAAGGGGTACTACTGTGTGGCATAAGATGAATAAGAAGCTCTCCTGTGTGGCATAATGTGTATAAGGGGTACTACTGTGTGGCATAATGTGTATAAGGGGTACTACTGTGTGGCATAAGATGAATAAGGGGCTCTACTGTGTGGCATAATGTTTATAAGAGGTACTGCTGTGTGATATAAGGTGAATAAGGGGCTGTACTGTGTGGCATAATGTGTATAATGAGTACTACTGTGTGGCATAATGTGTGTAAGAGGTACTGCTGTGTGACATGAGGTGAATAAAGGGCTGTACTGTGTGGTGTAATGTGTAAAAAGGGCTCTACTGTGTGGCATAATGTGTATAAGGAGTAATACTGTGGCATAATGTGTCTAAGGGGTAATACTGTGTGGCAGAATGTGTATAAGGGGTACTACTGTGTTGCATAATGTGTATAAGGGGTACTACTGTGTGGCATAAGATGAATAAGAAGCTCTCCTGTGTGGCATAATGTGTATAAGGGGTACTACTGTGTGGTATAATGTGTATAAGGGGTACTACTGTGTGGCATAATGTGTATAAGGGGTACTACTGTGTGGCATAATGTGTATAAGGGGTACTACTGTGTGGCATAATGTGTATAAGGGGTACTACTGTGTGGCATAAGATGAATAAGGGGCTCTACTGTGTGGCATAATGTTTATAAGAGGTACTGCTGTATGATATAAGGTGAATAAGGGGCTGTACTGTGCGGCATAATGTGTATAATGGGTACTACTGTGTGGCATAATGTGTGTAAGAGGTACTGCTGTGTGACATGAGGTGAATAAAGGGCTGTACTGTGTGGTGTAATGTGTAAAAAGGGCTCTACTGTGTGGCATAATGTGTATAAGGAGTAATACTGTGGCATAATGTGTCTAAGGGGTAATACTGTGTGGCAGAATGTGTATAAGGGGTACTACTGTGTTGCATAATGTGTATAAGGGGTACTACTGTGTTGCATAATGTGTATAAGGGGTACTACAGTGTGGCAGAATGTGTATAAGGGGTAATACTGTGTGGCAGAATGTGTATAAGGGGTAATACAGTGTGGCATAATGTGCATAAGATGTACTTCTGTGTGGCGTAAGGAGAATAAGGGGCAGTACTGTGTGGTATAATGTGTATAAGGGGTACTATTGTGTGGCATAAGATGAATAAGGGGCTCTACTGTGTGGCATAATGTTTATGAGGTACTGCTGTGTGATATAAGGTAAATAAGGGGCTGTACTGTGTGGCATAATGTGTATAATGGGTACTACTGTGTGGCATAATGTGTGTAAGAGGTACTGCTGTATGACATGAGGTGAATAAAGGGCTGTACTGTGTGGTGTAATGTTTATAAGGGGCTGTACTGTGTGGCATAATGTGTATAAAGGGTAATACTGTGTGGCATAATGTGTCTCTAAGGGGCTCTACTGTGTGGCATAATGTGTATAAGGGGTACTACTGTGTGGCATAATGTGTATAAGGGGTACTACAGTGTGGCATAATGTGTATAAGAAGTACTTCTGTGTGGCGTAAGGAGAATAAGGGGCAGTACTGTGTGGCATAAAGTGTATAAGGGGTACTACGGTGTGGCATAAGGTGAATAAGGGGCTGTAATGTGTGGCATTAGGTGAATAAGGGGCTGTACTGTGTGACAAAACGTGAATAAGGTATAAATATGAGACATGCCAAGAGGACATATTTGTAGGTGGGCATAAATTTATAGTTTGCAGGGGGTTGCCAAACACCCTAGTACTGACCGTGGGTGAAGAGCCACTGGCAGGAGATAGTGTAGAGTTGCCTTTACGCTCCGAGTGACTCTATACACTGCAGGGTACATACATTCTTTGGATTCTCCTGAAAAAAGTGCTACTGGCCGCAGGGTGACATTCCAGGCACCCTGCTAACCAGATGCAGGGGCCGTGGGGAAGCGACGGTGCCCCTCGCACACACCTCCCTATGACCCTGGTTCCTGGCATAATTAATAGTTGTATTCAATATGGCTGCCTTCGCTGTATATGTGTAATGTGCGCACTTTAAATTTCAACTTTGGTGAAATGTTGGGTACAGCTGGATATAAGCCAGTGTTACCATTTGATATATCCGTATGTTTCAAACGATCATGTAACATATATGTTGAATCTATAATTCTTAAATTGAGCGTAGTGACTCATAAACATTTTTTTTTTTCAGGACCTAAAGAACCCATTCCAGATAGGCAGCTCCCTCTTCCCCTCATTCTAGCAGTCCTTATTGCAACAGTAATACTTGGAGTGATCTTTGCTTGTGGAAGCCTGTCATTTGGTACGTTTGTATTTTGTGAAATTGTGGGTAGACACTAGAGGCCAAATGGAATTTACATTTTTGCAGTTCTATAAAAAAAAATGTACATTAGATTTTAAATTTAATAGCTCTATCATGAATAATTAAAAAAAAACAGCTTTGACTTTAGCCATTAGATGCTTTTACAAAGAATATTTTGGCATACACATGTAAGAATATTCTAAAAATAACATATATGTTATTTAGTAATACTGTAAGTCAGGTGTCAACATTTATATTGATAACAGGAACAGAACCAATTAAAATGATCAGAGGCAGTGTGTATAAGCAAATTAAAATAAGAGGATGCGGTCAATATCCCGACCACTGGGATCCCGGTGGTCAGAATGCCGATGCCGGAACCCTGACACTTGTCAGAATTTCGGCGCTGGCAGCCCAACCGAAGGTAAGTAGCAGGGTTGGGGGGGAGGATTAGGGCAGTGATGTGTGCTGAGGTCAATGGCTGGGGAGGCACACACGGAGATAGGTTTGAGTGCTGGGAGCCTGTCTCACCCCCTACTCACTGTAACTCTCCCCTCCCTATACTAAGCTTCAGTGTCCATTCATAAATGATTACAATAAACAAAGAAGATGTTTATAAGTTATAAATATCTTCTTTGTATTAGTCTAATAATTTTTATATCAAATCTCTGGAGTATGACAGAGGGGGTTCTGCCTCCCCTGCCTACTCTAACTGCACGTCCTGGGTTAGGGGTTAGGCACTAGGGAGAGGGTTAGACACTGAGAGGGGAGGGTTAGGTTTAGGGTGCAGGGAGGGGGAGGTTAGATTTAGGCAATAGGGGGAGGTTAGGGTTAGGCACCAGGGAGGGTTAGGATACCGACCAACAAAGTGTCGGTATTCTAACCCTGTCGTGATGTCGGCATCGGGATTCTGACCGGGATAAGGTGAATAAGGAGCTGTAGTTGACTGATATCTCAAACATTACATGAGACAATCTATATACTGTATTATACACTGAAGTGCCAAAAGTCATGGATAGATAGATGGATAGATGCCTAATATTGTGTCGGACCCCTTCTAGCCCGGCGATGTGCAGTAACTCGACATGGCATTGATTGCACAAGTGGACGGAAGACCTCTGGAAGACATGTTGACCCATGCTGTCTGGATAGCTTCCCACAGCTCCCTGATATTTGTAGGTGCAGGATCTTGGGTGTGAATGGACATCTCCACAACGTCCCATAAATGCTCAATTTGGTTCATGTCAAGCAAATATGGTGGCCGCACCATTCGTCAGAACTTTCTAATCAATTCTGTACAACTTGGGACTGATGACATGATGCATTATCCTGTTGGAATATTCCATTGTTGTGGGGGTACATGAAGTCCATGAAGGGCTGCAAATGGTTATCAAGCAATGCAACGTAGCAGTTACCAGTCAATGACATGTTCAGGCAGACCAGCGGACCCAACCCATGCCACGTGAACACACCCCACACCATTATAGAACCACCACCAGCCTGAACCCCCCAGAGAGTGAGACACTGTAGATAGATAGATAGATATAGATATATAGATATATATATATATATATATATATATATATATATAAACCCCCCAGATAGTGAGATACGATAGATAGATAGATAGATAGATAGATAGATAGATAGATAGATAGATAGATAGATAGATAGATAGATAGATAGATAGATAGATAGATAGATACATAGATGTAGAAACCCCCAGAGTGTGAGATACTGTAGATTGATAGATAGGAGACTAGATAGATAGATAGATAGATAGATAGATAGATAGATAAATCCCCCAGAAAGTGAGAGACTGTACATAGATAGATGGCTGTAGAAACCCCCCAGAGAGAGAGACAAAACCAAAACTTATTCACTTCCTCTGTAGGAACCCAGCTATTGATCCTCCTACTGAGTGGGATCTCTGGAATCCCCCTGAATCAGGTCTCTTCTCCCACGCTCCGTGCTCCCGCCTCTGAGCTGCATGCCTTCAGTTTGTGGTCAGCACTGCAGGGCTGACTTCTGGCAGATGTGACAGCACAAATGGAGATGGGAGCATCTAGTGGCACCTGGCAGTACTGCACTCAGCAGTGACACTGACAGCAGCTCTCTATTCTGCGCCTGGCCGGCTCATAAGAGCCATCCTCTGGTCAGAGCCAGAGATAGAGTGTCTGCTGGCCAATACTGATCAGGGGGGGGTGGGTTCTGGGTACTCAGAACCCCCCCCCCCCTACATGAACTACTGTAGAGCATATTCTAAGGTCAAGTACTTCAACCCATTGGCTTATGATTCTGTCACTTGATTAACCTTATTTTAATAACACACACTTAAAAATCTCAATTGATTTTGTTTAAAAATTCACTCATTGAAAAAAAATTGGCTTCGGGGTTAGGGGCCCTGAAGCTTAAGCTTCCTTAGTTTCACAGTAGATCTGCCTCTGCTTCTCCCACATTCCACATTCTTTGCTGGCATAAATGTATGCCAGCAAAGAATGGCAATGTGCCCCTCCCCACAGCAAACTATGCCCTTGCCACTCTTTTATCTCCTTTCAATGATGGTGCTCCACAAAATTATTTCCTATTTTTGCATTGTTCTGCAATTTTTTTTATTGCTTGACCAAAATAGCTGTACCAATGCATTTACTGTATGCTTAGCAATGAATTCCTTTGCCACACCCCATTCCTTCCATCAGCTAATGCAAACCTCACTCGCCAAACACTTGCACACTGATGGGAATCTAGATGCCCAGCACCACTAGCAAAGCTTGCGTGCTGCTCCTCAGCCACTCTGCACTTGTTAACTAATTGTTTTAAATGGAAATTCCAATTGTTGGAGTTTATATATGTAATATACACTCCCCACCTCTTTATTTTTAAGGTGCAATCTCTGGCAAAGTGTATATAACAGCTGTCAGATCTATAATGGCACTGCCTCGTGACCTCCCCAGAGGCAGAAATCAATGGCAGCAGTCATGAAAACATTCTAAAATTCTTTTCAAAAAGAAGGTCCACTTTTTAATACTAAAGCCCCTCTCCGAAGGTGACGTTAGCTGCAGGTGGCAAACTTCAGAATGCTTTGTAAATGTCAAAATTCAGCTTTTGCAGCCAGAAATAGAGGAACTACTCCTGCTACTGTACCCCCTTCTTAAATAATGGGAATACTTAACTTTTATGGGGATTCCCCCCATAACAGCTGTTTTTAGGAGGCTTCCCGCAAAATGACTCTGGTAAATATGCCCCTATATGATATTTTGAAATAGTAAACCCAAGTGTCTATATGCTGGTTTCCTTGACCTTTCATCCTCTCTCTTGCCAGTTTACCACCGTAAAAAGAAGCAGCTGGAGGGCGCCCGGGTGAGGTTACAGAGCACGGAGTATAAACTGAGCAAGATCCGCAGTTCCATCATCATGACCGATTACAACCCTAACTACTGCTTTGCTGGGAAAGGAGCTGGTTTAAGTGAACTGAAGGAAGTTCCTCGGAAAAACATCACCCTGCTCAGGTATAACAAGTATATTATGTGTATACAAATTATTATCTACCAACAAAGCAGCAGTTTACAGCATAGGTGGTAATCTGGGGGCTAAGTTGAATTTGGGCATCTGAAAACTCCAGCAAGCCCTGAAAATCTGGATCTAAGATAGATTTGTTATACTATGGGCCTAGATCAGAGGTGGACGCTAATCCCGTCGCAGCTGCTCTCCTGTATGCAGCGGTCGTGAGAAAATATGCAAGTGTCGCAGCCTCAGTGATTTGTATTGAGATGCCCACTAGCGGCACCTCAAGTCCGCTGCTTGCATACTTAGACGTACCATTGGACTTCTATTGCAATCCTGAAGGCCACACAAAGCCGTGTACACAGATACGGAATAGGGATGTGGGAATGTCCTTGTCATGGGCTTGGTGGCCAAACTGGCATATTCTCATAAAACAATATGAGCTGTACCTTGTAATTTGCAGCATATTTAGCAGTTAGTATATGAATAATGTATGTTTAGCTCTACAGTAGGGATGGGCAATAAGTGCCCCCCCCCCCCAGCTGTTGTAGACATACACATACCAGCATGCCTGCCACAGTTTTGCTATTTGGCCAAGCTAAAACTGTTGTAAGGCATGCTGGGATGTGTAGTTCAACAACTGCTGGTGGGTTGCTTATTGCCCACCCCTGCTCTACAGTCATTTCACGTTGGAGGCAGAAAACCTTGGGGAGCTTGGTTTATACACCTTGAGGAGCCAAGAAAAAACATGATATGTGTATAACTATTTTAGTAACCTGGAGCATCTTTCTATACTCCAAGGCATTTATATTGTGGGGTTGCACAAATAATGATCCCCATGTTATCTCTACACCTTCACACATCTTTCATACCTTCTCCCCAGAGCACTCGGTCATGGAGCCTTTGGTGAGGTCTATGAGGGGCTCGTGGTTGGTATATCTGGAGACCCCAATCCTCTTCAAGTAGCCATCAAGGTTAGTACAGAGATCAGATACACAAAACACGAACCACTGGAACCAGTCACTGTAGTCATCTGATGTCAAGCACAAGTGTTCTTCACCATTTATCTTAGCTGATCCTCTTTCCTCTTCTTATTCTAGAGAAATAAATGACAGACATGAGTTCAATTAACTGACCCTATCGGATGGTAGCATTTACCATGCAGATAATTATCTAGAAATCAGTAATTACCATGAAGATGTCCTACTAGCAGCATGAGGATATGTTTAGTTTCTGAAGAGCAAGTCGGCTAAGATGTTAGCTTGCATGGTTTGGTGTAATGTGTTACACCTGTGTTTTCTAGTCATCCCACCCTAAAGTTATTTATAGTTATATATAACACAAAGCAGAGCAGTTCTGCACACACAAGACGTTCAGATGTCCTTAGCCAGTAATCACCCTCCAACTGCAATTGTGCAATAATCCTCAGCCACCAGGATGGAATCCGTTTTGATCAATCTAGTCCAAGACAAATTACCGGAAACATCCTGTGTGACTGACTGTAATATCCCTTTTACACCGGAGCTAAAACCCGGGTTATTGCAGGGTTAACTCGGGCAGCTCCCTGGTGTAAAAGGGGAGGGGGTTGGATCGCAGGGTCGAGTGACCCGGCAATCCAACCCAGGTAAATAGCAGGGTTTAACACGGGCGTGAAACCCTGCTGTGAGAACAGCGCACTCCGGGTCACGATGACCTGGAGTGCGCTGCTAGCCGGGCCGATTGGTCCGGCTTCAGTGGCGCTTGGAGATGACGTCATCCCGAGTCGGCGCCGGCTACATTCCGGGTCTGATCCGGATAGGAACTCTGCTCCAACTCCGGGTCAGACCCGGAATTTTGGTGGAAAAGGGGTATTACTTTGTTGTGGGTTTTGTACATTTCAGAGAGCTGCATCTGACACTTATAAATAGATCAGGGTTATTTTCTCACTTTTGTCTTCTCAGCTGAATGCCAGAGAATACAGTAACTCCCCTGTCTTCCATGGGGTCAATAGATGTGTCCAGAAGAAGATAAGTTTCTTTATGGACTCAAAACACAAAACTAAAGTGATATATGAAGTAACTAACAAAACATTCTGCAAACTCTGGAGACTCCTTAGACCTTTCATACATGATGGAGTGCTTCCATTATTCTGTATATATTGTGCAATGATTTCCATGTAGAGTAGAATTACAGCTGAGAAGCCCCTAAGCTCTGCCCCCGACTTCTCAGGAAAATTAGACTTTAGAATTGACGCTGTCTAATATTTGCAGTGGACTTTTCAGCATCAAATGACAATGACTAGTTTAGCAGATGTTGTGTTTCTCTGTATAGTTACAACTTTGTATTTCATTTACTCAGCCATACACCCCGACTCCCCTGTGGACAACCTCTGGCATACACAAACAAGCCCAAACCCTGGCCTTACATCATGATGAGAGTAGTCAGTGTGTTTTCAAATACTTATACTTGTCCCAAGAGAATTCCTCGGCCCTCACTGATCCAGTATTGTGATGTCAGGAAGCTCATTTGTTTTTTGTTAATATGCTCACACAAAAAGTAACCATAGCTGCAGCATTATCATTACATTCCTTGTTTGGTTATGTGCAGTATACAGTATACTGTATGTATATTCAGTTATACATTAAGGACTATTGTGTGTGCACAGGTAATTCAGCTGTGTTTTTATTGAGCAATTTATTGTAAAACAATGCTATCTATCTCATTATCTATCTATCTATCTCTCATTATCTTTCTCATATCTATCTATCTCATTATCTATCTCATTATCTATCTATCTATCTCTCATTATCTTTCTCATATCTATCTATCTCATTATCTATCTATCTATCTCATATCTATCTATGTATCTATCTATCTATCTATCTATCTCATATCTATCTATCTATCTATCTCATATCTATCTATCTATCTATCTATCTCATATCTATCTATCTATCTCATTATCTATCTCATATCTATCTCATTATCTATCTCATATCTATCTCATTATCTATCTATCTATCTCATTATCTATCTCATATTTATCTATCTATCTATCTACTCATTGTCTATCTATATCATTTTCTATCTATCTATCTTAGAATTATATGATGCTTTGAGGAGCCAAGATCTGCAATAACAATGTTTTCTTACCTTTCCCAATATCTTATCTGTTGGTAATAGACTCTGCCAGAAATCTGCTCTGAGCAGGATGAAATGGACTTTCTCATGGAGGCCCTGATAATCAGGTAACAATGTAGCTGGTTATACCACTGTAGATGTATAGTAATAGTTATCCTGATATACCTTATGGATGGTTTCCCCCACCACATGGCCAAAAGTATGGGCACACTCCTGCTAAATAGTGTGTTTGGCTATTTCAACCACGCCCATTGCACAGGTGCCTTATATCTCTATAGTCCATCAACAGTAGTAGAATAGGGCGTACTGAAGATCTCAGTGACTTTCTACATGGCACTGTCATAGGATAGCAAGTCAGTGCCTCACATTTCTCTCCTGCTAGAGCTGCTGTGGTGTACGGTAAGTGCTGATATTATGAAGAGGAAAGGTCTCAGGGCTGCGAGGGGATAGGTCTCACAGCAGCTCAGAGTGGGACAACTGTAGTGAGTAAAAATAGTCTGTTCCCGGTTTCAACACTCACTGACAAATCCCCAGCTGCCACTGGACGTAACATCAGCAGATAAGATCTGTTTATCAGGAGCTTGGTAGATTTGGAGGCATATGTATCAAAGCTTGATGTGAGATATACAGTATATCACCAACCAGTCAGCTTCTAACTTACATTTTGCAGGCTGTGTTTAAGAAATTATAGTTTGGAGCTGATTGGTTGGTGATATATATCTCACAATTTTAACTCACAACAAGCTTTGATACATATGCCCCTTGGTTTCTAAATCCATGAACAGCTGCACACAAGCAGATCACTGTGCGCGATGCCAAACATTGGCTACAGTTGGGGAAAGCACACCGCCATTAGACGCCAGAACAGTGAAAATGCGTTCTCTAGAGTAATGAGTCACATTTTACTATATCGCAGTTAGACAGATGAATCTGGGTTCTGCCAGCTGTAAAGTTTAATAGAGGTGGGAAAATGGTCTGGTGCTGATTTTTACAGGTGGACATGGGACTTCTTAGTTCCAGTAAAGGGAAATCTTAATGCTACAATATATAATGTCATAGTACAGAATTCTGCGCTTCCATCTTTGTGGAAACAGTTTTGGGGAGACCCTTTCTTGTTTCAGCAATGTCCTCATGTGCAAAGTGAGGTCCAGCAATAAAGTTTGCCGAAATTGGTGTGGATGAACTTGATTGGCCTGCACAGAGCCCTGACCCCAACCCTTAGGGATGACCTGGATTGCCGGCTGTGAGCCAGTGCCTTACCTAACTAATGGATGTGAATCCCCACAGCCACATTGAAAAATCTAGTACACATCCTACCCATAAGAGTGGAGGCTGTTATTGCAGCATATACAGGTGTAATGTTCCGGTATTCACATACTTTTGGTCATGTAGGGGTATATTTACTAAAGTGCTAGTGTTTAGAAGTGGAGATGTTGCCCACAGCAACCAATCAGATGCTAGCTATTATCTTCTAGAAGGTGCTAGAAAAATGTTAAGCAGAATCTGATTGGTTGCCAAGGGCAACATCTACACTTCGTAAAACCTGCACTTTAGTACATATACCCTGTAGTGTACATACAGTTAACAGCATTATTTACTTACATTGGACATTGACTGCTCTCTTGTGACTAATTCATGAACTGCACACATGCTGAATAACAACCTATTGGTGAAATTCAGTTTTGGGTGGATAAGATAAGTAAAACATAGAAGATGCAATATATTACCTGTGTAACAGTGACCCATGTCATACGGCGTGGCCCCAGTGTGTACAGCAGCCACATATAGCTTTCCTTGCTTTTGCTGACAGTTGGTTAATGGGTAACAATAAGACTATGGGGTCTATTTACTAAGCAGTGTTAGGAGACAGAGTGAAAAGTGATAAGGTGCCAGCCAATCAGCTCCCAACTGTCATTTTTCAAACACAGCCTGTGAGATGGCAGTTAGGAGCTGATTGGCTGGCACCTTATCAGTTTTCACTCTGTCTCCTAACACTGCTTAGTAAATAGACCCCTGTATGAGAATAGGCCGCTGATGTCAGGGATATTCTCCTTACTCCTGCTCAGAAGCCTTTTATCATACACTGCTGCATGTTGGCAGTAAGTAGGCATTGTTCCAAAACAATATGGAATTCCTTAAGAGATTAACAAACACATGACGCTCCCAAACCTGTAATTGCTGAACTAGACCATTAAATAAACCTGTAAATAGATTTTGATCTGCAAAGAAAACAAAAAAAGAGCAACGTTATGTTAATATTTTTTGTTATTCCTGTGAAGCAGACCAAATGCTAATTGTGGTTCTTTGTCATCTGTACACAGTAAGTTTAGTCACCAGAATATCGTGCGATGCATAGGAGTAAGTCTGCAGACCCTTCCCCGGTTTATCCTACTAGAGCTCATGTCTGGGGGAGATATGAAGAGTTTCCTTCGGCAGAATCGCCCATGGGTGGTGAGTAAACACTGACAAAGTTCTGTGTTCATCATAAAAAAGAAGGTAGGCAGGGATTACCATTCTAATT
Organism: Taudactylus pleione; assembly: GCA_031769625.1. Classification (NCBI taxonomy): domain Eukaryota; kingdom Metazoa; phylum Chordata; class Amphibia; order Anura; family Myobatrachidae; genus Taudactylus; species Taudactylus pleione. The sequence continues at coordinate 28,308 of JAUIMM010001211.1, forward strand.
AATGGCACAAATTTAGTGCCACCACTGTTATGCAATATGCTGGGGGTGGGGGGATGAGGACAACACAGATGGTGTAGTGGTCAGCATTGCTGTCTCAGAGCCCTGAGATCATGAGTTCAGTTCCTGACCAAGGCACCATTGCTATTATGGATAACCAATAATTAACAGATAGCGCTGATGGTGATTAGCTGTGGTTCGTCAATTTATATGAAAAAAATACCAGGAGTCAGATGTCAGATACTAATAATTAATATCAAAGAAAATTAAATGATGTATTCTACACCTAAAAATGTATAAGGAGATAAAAACAACAGATATGTAATCTAACTAAAAAGAAATACAAATAATAACAGTGTAGTAGTGCTCACAGATCATAGGTAAAGTAGATTCCTAATAACAAAACTTATCCAAAGCGTCGCAAACAGATAACTGTTTTGGCAGCTGAAAATGCACAGTATAATAGTCAGTATAAATACTGCACTTGTATTTACACTCCAATACAGAAGATGGTGGAGTGATGATAGCGGCAGTATATATTGTACCTTATCTGGCTTATATAAGGCGTTATTTAGACATGGTTTCAACCCAGCTCAGACCCAGGTCAGACACAGCACTATCGATCTGGGTTATTCTCAGGTCAGCCCCGTTCACAATGAACCCGGATCTGCCCTGCTAAACATGTGAGGTCACAAAAGTGGGAGGTGACTGCTCCACAGCCACCAATCAGCTCATTTTAGGCATGACCCAGGCCGGATAACCCTGGTTGCGCCGTTTACACTGCACCATTACTCACGTCCATCCTGGATCCGACCCTGGTAGCTACCTGGATTGGATTGCAGGGTCACTTGACCCGGGTTATTTTTCAGGGACCATTTTACACTGAGCTGCGACCCGGGTAGATCCAGCAAAAACCCAGGTTTGTGTAAAAGGGGTATTAGAGGCAATGCACACATTTAGACATCCAGAAACCAGTCAGTAGTAATTAGATCAGGTGGTTCACTTAAATGAGAGACTCTAGTATCTTGCAGCACTTGTATATAATATAATATAATGTATACTGTAAGTCAGGTGGTAATCACAGTTGAGAGGTGAGGGGTTACAAGTAAAGTATAAACAGTCGGCTCACTAATTAGCAATCCCACTCCTGGGCTGGTGTAACAAACTGGTCCTGTAAATACCTCTATACATGCATCTTGTGTGATTTGCCGATTAGATTTTGAACAAGGCACTGCCACATTATGGGCACTTGACAGCGCACTGTAGAGGATGGTAACTGCTGTTCCCAATACACTGTGCAAGCAAAGTAGGTCTGAACTCCACACGTGAGGGAACTCCACAGAGGTAGAATACTGCTCCTGCTGGTAATGACGCTGCCCTTCTGACGTGTTTCCTCATATGACTTTTTCAAAAACATACTGGTAGGTTAATTGGCTTCTGACAAAAAATATGAACCCTAATGTGTATTTGGGCACATGTGATAGGGAATATAATTTGTAAGCTGGACAGAGACTAATGTGAATGACTGAAATATTCTCTATAAAGCACAATGTAATATATGTGCGCTATATAACTAACTGTTAATAAATAAATAAAATGGTGGCAGGACAATGCCTGATTGACAAGCATGTTGGGGGAGGGCAAAGAAGCACCTGGGGGCTCACTGCTGTCTGAGACAAGGTAAAGAACCCAGGTGCCAAAATTTCTATACCCTCCAAACCCATTTACAACCCATAGGCAAGACCAATTTGGTAAAAAAAACAAAATAGTAGGTGGCACTTATCACTCACAACTGTGGATCATTGGGCTCGATTCAGACCCGCTTGCTAGATGCGTTCCTACGCAGCGAAAGTATGTAAATCAGCGATCGCACAGTAAGGCATTAGCATGCCCACTATGTCTTGGCGTGCGATCACGGTGTGTATTTAGAAGCCTGCCAGCCTGTCTTAAGACGCACGCTTTCCCACGCCATGTCCATGAAGTCTAGGCAACAATCGGTAACATCGAGAACCATCGGATGCAAACGCAGCACTTGCGGTTGACCATACCCTATCGCAAGCACTACGAGTGCTTCAGTGTGTAAAACAACCATGTGACGTGTACTATGACACTGCATCTTAATTATCCACGCCTCTGAAACGGCGTTAAGACCCTCAGGCACGCCTGCGTTCGCACCACCACTCTATCCCATTTCCATCGACCATCCCTTGTCACCACCCATAAACGGCTTGTCCTGTCACTCATTCTAGCGAGCGGTCTATGCACAGCGAGCGAACGCTTCCCGATCGCATGGACTAGTTCGCGCACTGCGTTGCATTCACATGCGCAGATTGCAAATATCAGCAGACTGCGTGCGAATGAAGCCTAGCGAGTGGGTCTGACTCGGGCCCATAGTTCAATAATTTATTAATACAAATCAGATATATTTGTTGATAAATAACCAACATTTATAAAACTCTTGGGAGTGGGGTTATTAATTCACAAATATAAAAACAAATATTATATGAAAAAAAGAGCACGAGTCTAATAAAACAAACGCATATAACCAATTTGGTGCCGCCTCCCCCCTCTACAGCCCAACTGCATAGCATGAGCCTAATATGTGACACCCAGGTGGTCTAGAGTGGAAATGAGGAAAGGGTGTCCCATTGGGACCTTACCTGCTCTGCCAACTTTGGGCACAGAGGGGTACTGTCTGCACCGGCCCTTCCCTGCAGGTGTCAGCGCCACTCCTCAGCTCGCCAAGTGCCAGATCCTCTCTTGCCTCTAAGCTTGACTCCACTGGCTACATGACTCTCCCCAGATAAAAAGGCCTGTATAAGCAAGAGCCCCCTTTCCACCAGAACTTAGGTGTCCTGGAGTCTTCTATCGTGGCCCGGCATTTTCTATCTTCCTTCTGCCGCCCCTGCCAGTCTTCTGTCGCCTTTGATCTGCTTCCTGACGGGTCTTTCTCTTTTGTGCGGCATCTTCTGCACCTCTTCGGGAGCTCTTCTATGCTTCCCCTCCACCATCAAACTGCCTTTGCAACACTCGCGCCCGGACGGTTGGTAACCCTAGGGCTAGGTCGACTGAAGCAAGTATACCACGAAAAAAATAAATAAACACGGCGCTTAACTAGACCCCCTAGAAAAAGTATTAAAACATATATGTAAAATAATACTGCGCTGCAAGTCCAGATGGAACCTACTGTGAAAGTTCCAATAATAGATACCAAACAAAAAACACACACTGGACGTGCGCTGCTAAATAATAATAATAATAATAATGACAATATTTAATATATAAATGACATGGCCAAATGCACATATAAAATTATTAAAAGAAACAATGATGGCAATACAAATAAATGTACATACAATAAACCCCAACAATGGTCCTAAATCTGCAGATGTATCTAATAATGGCTGAGTGTCATGACACTAGGTAAATGCTATCCAATTACTGGTAGTTTAGTTCCTTGGAGGAAAAAACGTATGATAATAGGAACTCCACTTGTTGCCAAAAACTGTGACAGTAGCTATAGCATAGTAACAATGTATCCTGTGTGAAGAAATAGACACAAATGTCAATAGTGCTAATGCACAATAGCCATACGGCCTTCTGGATACCCGACAGTGAAGAAAAAAAGGTAATAAAAAATGGTCACTTAGAAAACCAGCCTCAATGTATGGGCTTATAACTCACGGTTACAAATATAGATGAGGACGTCCGAGGTAAGCTGTATGACAGCAATCGCTATAATAGCCGGAGAGCTCTCCCCACATAGGCACGTGTCCAGCGGGTCAGTTACCATGCAAGTAGACGTGTATATCACGGCAGTAAATTCCGGGCGTCCCCGGAGACAACCGTGAGCAGGGACTCCACGTGGTCTAGCGCGGGCAAGTGCAAAGAGGCTTTCTGGAATAATCAAATGTCCTGGCATAGATGAACGTCCTGGTCCTAGTCAGGATAACCGGAGTGTAGTGTACCACTATGTGTAGCGTCAGGTACAGTCGGGTGTTCAGATGGTAGACACTGGTAAAAAGTCAGGAAGCCCTTTGACGCGTTTCGTCACGTTCACGTGACTTTCTCAAAGTGCCTAGGTCGCCTATACCCAGGGCCATCCCTTTGTGTGTATTTAGAATTAAATAAACTGAAATAGATAACCCATAGAAAGTAGAGAGGCTATTGATGAAATTTTTGAGAATCCTGTTAGAACTAAAATGAAAATCATTTGTAGATTACTGTTGCCACCTGCTGTTCAGAGATGGTAATTCAGCACACATTCTTTATCATGGCGAAAAGTTTAGCAATGAGCTTCACGACACGCTACAATTGCAGAGCACTGACTTTTGAAGACTATTACAAATGCATGCTCATAATTATATCAGAATACCACCACTACATTCCAAAACCATTTCCAAGATTGATTTTTAGACAGAGACAAAAACATTTTGAACTGCCTATACTTGAGTTGTTTGGACATTTAGCAATAAGTTAAACATGCTTGTGACTGAGGGAGAAGACATAACTAATGCACCATGCAGGGGCATTTTCCTGGTCACTGGGGTATGATGAGGAATTGCTGGGGCCCATAGGAAACTTTTAAAGGGGCTACTTTGAGATCAGCCTCTGATATAGTTTTCTAATGTCTAATAAGTATTCCTTTAGTAACCTTTCACAAGTGCCTGAATTGTGTTCATTTATTTTATTCACAGTAGCTGCCAAATGAATCAATCAATAGCAAACTAGACTAATGGGGTGTTTAAAGTGGCTGGATATTTTTTTTTATTTTGTGCTACAGAAATTTTGTAGGCTGTTAGTTACAGCTATGTATGGTCTGAAGGTTATATAATATATATATATATATATATATATACTTTGTCCTGTAGTATAATACAGTAACCCTGGTTTGTAGTCTAGGTTGGCTCCTTGCACCTGAAGTACATATGAGAGAGCCTGTTCTCACATTCAGGGTTATATTTACTAAAGTGCGGGTATTTAGAAGTGGAGATGTTGCCCATAGCACTCAGTCAGATTCTAGCTAATATCTTGAAGTAGGTGCTAAACAAATGATAAGTAGAATCTGATTGGTTGCTATGGGCAACATCTCCACTTCTAAATACCCGCACTTTAGTTAATATAACCCTCAGTGTAACATAGTACAATGCAGGTTTGCCGACATAATGGCTGCCCCTACTGGGAGGGGGCAGCCAGATCGGCATAGCAGGGGGACGTGGCCAGCATTGAAGGGTGGTGCGGGGCATGGCCAAGCGGTTGCATCATTTTGGCCCCACCCCCGCTAACAATGATGAAATTACTGGCATTGTTAAACAGGGGGCGGGGCCAAAATCACATGATGCAGCATGAATTGCGTCACCACCCCCACCCGCTGCGGGGGATTCTTTTGCAACCGCAAGGGGGGGGTTCTGGAGGGGTCTTGCCTGCATTTCCGGTAGGCCGGGAGCAGTACACGATTTTCAGGAGGTTCCTGGCCGAATTGGGAGGGTAGGCAAGTATGGTACAATGTTGCTGAATAGTTGATGACAATCTACAATAGCGCTGAATTTACTAACACGATCTTGCAAATAATGATGGTAAATGGTGAATGGTAAATGTTGCTGTTTCTAAGACTCTCAATTTTGTCTCTTCCCAGAATCAACCATCATCCTTAACAATGTCAGACCTGCTTAACATGGCCAGAGATATCGCCTGTGGCTGCAAGTACCTAGAGGAGAACCACTTTATTCACCGGTACCTACTGAACGGATCTAGTGGGGAAATGGCGTTCATTAGATATCAGCCCCAATAGCAAAAAGTCAGTGTTAGAAGCTTGATCTGCAGTGCTGGGCATCGGGGCCCGGAGCTGTTAGCGACTCACTCAGTCGCCTGCTCCCCTGCTTGCTACAGCTCTGCAAAATCTAAAGAGAAGTGTCCGGAGACACAGGCCCTCATTCAGAGTCGGTCTTAAGATGCAAGCGGTCGCTCTGAATGAGGGCAGCCGCTTGCATCTTGAAGTGCGGCCTTCCTGGTCACTAGCTAAGCTGTGGGTTACCACCCACAGCTTAGCGACCGACCAGGGTGATGGTCGCGATGGTCAAGACCATCGCGACCATCGGGGCTTGCGACGAGACCCTAAAGTTGGGTCTCGGCAAGCGCAATCCCCAGGGAGCTTCCTGCTCTAATCGAGCAGGAAGCTCCCCACTGACATCACTGCTGATGTCAGTTGGGGCCGCCCCCAAACGCCAAGCGTTCCGTCGGGAACGCCTCCGTTTGGCCGGCCACACCCCCCCTGCCGCCTCCCAAATGGGGCGAGCTGTCATTCAACATCGACAGCTCGCATCCTTTGGTGCGAGACCCATAGCGACGGAGCGCCCATCGCTAGCTGCGTCTCGCGATGCGCACGTCGGAGCCAGCTCCGACGTGCGCACTACGCCCAGTGGGTCAACATCGACCCGGTTGCGAGCGCTCAGCACTTGCGATCGGGTCTGAATGAGACCCACTGTCTTGAGACACTCCACTGAGTTGAGCCATGTGGCTCAACTCAGTACTGTGACTCGCTCTGCCCATCACTACCGGCTACACTGCAGTTTAAAGTAAGCACTGGCCACCTGCCAATCGCAGCTTCTCATTTGCTTGTGGACAGCGCAGGTTTTAAAAAGCATTCCCTTTTTTGATTGTCAGTCTGAGCCAGTCCGTGAGCCAGGATTGGCTGGTGGCCGGTCCTTACTGTAACCTGCAGTGCAGCAGCAGCTAGGAGTAGGATCCGATGCTCCCACCGGCTCCACCTCCATTCCAGCGCAGAAAGACAGATCAGAGGGAATTAGAGAGAGGGGACTCAGGGAGAGTGTGAGAGAGGGAATAGAGAGAGGGGCAGACAGAGTGAAGCAGGCAGTTAGTGTTGTAGGGGGTAAGAGTGTGAAGGAATCAGTTAGTGAGAAGGGCTTGGGGGTGAGAAAGGGTAGGTGGTGAGAGAGGGGTGAGAGGTGCAGGGGGGTGATATGGAAGCAGGGGCCGAAGGGGGGGCATTCAAATCTCCATACCCCCACCTCGAGCACTGATTTACATCTAATAAAAGTAGAGATATAAACATTCTAGTATACTGTACTTAAGAAAGTGGCTAATATAGAGTTAATGGGTAACAACATGCCATATTCTCACCTAAAAGTAAAATCAAATTTTCTTGGCTAGTGGTTAGTTTCAGATTCATATTTTTTGTTATTAGTGTGAGGTGCCATAATAATTTCTCTGCCATGATAAAATTAAAGTGCACCCACTGCCTACACACCCCTATTGTCTGCAAGCGGAAACTCTGGTCTCGTTAGGGGCAGTTTCTACCTATCCATTCTTCCAGGCTGTGCACACATAGGGTCTGATTCAGACGCGCGCCGCAAGCGCTATGCGCGTCGCGAGCGGGTCGATGTTTGGCCACTGCACATGCGCACGCCGAAGCCGGCTCAGACATGCGCATTGCGCGAGACCCGGCTAGCGACGGGCACTCCGTCGCTCCGGGTCTCGCACCAAAAGGGGGGCGGCTGTCGATGTTGATCGACAGCTCACCCCGTTTTGGAGGCAGGCAGGGGGGGTGGCTGTTCCCGACAGAACGCCTGCCGTTTGGGGGCGGCCCCACTGACATCACTCGTGAAGAGCTGGAAGCTCACTGGGGCTTGCGGGAACGAGACCCTACCGCAAGGGTCTCGTCGCAAGCCCCCGATGGTCGCGATGGTTGAGACCATCGCGGCCATCACCTGGCTGCTCGCAGTAGCTGTGGGTGGTAACCCACAGCTATTCGAGCAGCCAGGAGGGCCGCACTAAAAAAAAAAAAAAAAAAAAAAAAAAAAAACGCCCTGATTCAGAGTGTCCGGCTCTGAATCAGGGCCATAGTCCAGGTGTATGTGGAAGCTATTAGTCCATGCAATCATCCACCACCTATAATACACCTAGGATATCATGGTGAGTGGAACCAATAGGCCTAGCTAGGGGCCTGGTGACCATCTCCTCCTATTATAACTCTCACACACAGAAACTATCAGCACTCTTGCACACAGCAGAGGCAGCCATATTGTTTCAATGATATCACTGATTCCTAGCCAATTGTAATGCAGCGTTCTCTTACAAGCGTTTAAGTCAACTATATGGCTTCCACCATTGCCTATAGTGTTGTGCCTCAGTGACATCATTTTCGGCTAATAAAATACCTCCACTGAGTGACCCAATAAATATCACCGCTATATATCCATTAGAACAGCAGCCAATTATCACCCATCATTTAATATTTTCTATAAGAATTTTGTCAGAGATTTGAGTAATAAAGCTATCCCTAATGTAAAAACAATACAATTGCTTTCTGTCATTACCCTATGTTAAGCTTGTAGAAAATGTTTGCCCCATTCCATCAGCAAAAGTTTCTGTGAAAAAAGTGATGATATGGTGTTTAATTCCTCCAAAAAAAAAGTTATATTAATTCCATTGTTTTCCTTAGTTAGAGGAGAATAGTCTTTACTTTAAACGCTGTGTTAAGACAACTGATTGTGAATTGGAATATGTTTATCAATACCATAAATGTCTTCCTACAGCGATATTGCAGCCAGAAATTGTCTACTGACCTACACCAGTACCTTACGTGTGGCCAAAATCGTGATTTCGGAATGGCTCGTGATATTTACAGGTAAGGGTCTCTGTGTCTCCATACAGTAAGTCCATTTCTATGGCACGTATTTATTAATTATCAGGTTTTAGACCCCATAATTATAAATTCTTATCCCCACTACTCGCGGCAATAAGGAGTTCGATTTCGCCCCAAAAATGTATAAAAAAAATCACATCCATGGACAGGGGCTTCAAAAAGAGTCCATCCTGCGATTTGTTAGAGGTGAAGTGACTGCATTAGTGATCACTTCACTTCTATTTTGAGGGCCTGCAGCTCTACTGTGCATGTGCGGTCTGCTGTATCCTCACCCTCTAATTTCTGCGATGTGTAGCTAATAGGCCACTGCAGCTAACGGCATCTAAAGCAGTGCCGGTGCCAAGGTGTTCTCGGCACCCTAGGCAAAACTACAGCCTACTCAACCGCACTCACCTTCCCCCACCGCCACCACGACCCACTTTCCAGACCCTCTGGGTCTCTCAGAGACATCCTTAATATTGTGATTGGCAGATTCTTTGTCGCCCCCCAGATCCAGCACCCTAGGCAGCTGCCTGATGGTAGAGTCAACCCTGATCTAAAGATTAACATTAGATACCGGAGCTAAGCTAAGTCTGACAGCCTAGCAGCCCCCACAGAAACCTATGAGTGCTGCTTCTGCTGTCAGAAATGGAGGGACCACCACAGATATCAGAGATACAGTATCTGCTGCAGTTCCTCCATATCACACTCAGGGATACTCGGGGATGACACGACTAATGGCATGCCATTCCCGGACACTACTATTGAAGTGAATAAGAGTGGTCTGATTGGTCACAGTACCGCAGCTCCCCCCGCTCTGACCAGCTTATGGATTAGGAAAACTCCAGTCACATGAACATGTAAAGATGTTGAGCCACCATTTTCCAGTATCTCACTCCAAAGTAACCTTCCTATTATGTGCTCTAAGGGATCGTTTCATTATTACCTATAATAAATATTGAGATGACATTGGCAGCAACTCATGATTGATAGATATGTATGGTTGCTGAAGATGGTTGTA